>JARFJB010000799.1:2000000-2402500 GCA_036346205.1 Vesta saturnalis
AATTTGCATCGATTGGGGCTTGAACCTTGGTGGCGCAGTTGGTAGCGCGGTACTCTAGCAAAGTACAGGTAGTAGGTTCGAATCCTACTCCTCGAGGTAAACTTTTTATTTATGTATTTAATAAAATTAATAATAATTTTTAATTACATATTTACCTTTGAACTTATTCGTTCATAACAAAAACTTATAATAATTTGAAAAATATGATTTGCTGATTTGTATTGAAAACGCCGACGCAGCAATAAATTTGTATTTTAACAGGTTGATATTAATTTTAATAATTAAGTAACTTTACATCTATGTAAGTTCTCAGAACGGAGACAACCTAGTAAAATTACGTTTTATGGATTAAAAAGAAATTTAATTAAGTATGGATCATTTTCTAAACCCAGGCCAAAAAAATATATTAAAAAAAAGCGAGATAATGATCATGTTACCGTTTTAGTCAGTGTGGAGGGCAATCCTATAATTTCTTGCCGAAGTATTGAGAACAGTATTGCAGTTTCGAAAACACGAATGCAAAGAATACATCTCCACCATAAACATAAACCATATACATTTAGGCTTGTTCAACATCTACATCCTGGCGACGCTGAACGTAGGTTAATATTTTGCAATTGGTACTTAAACTTGTAAAATGTAGTATCCAACTTGGGAAGAAATGTCGTATGGTCAGACGAGGCACATGTGAGTAATTCAGGTATTTTAAATAGGCACAATAGCAGATTCTGGTCTCAACAAAATCAACACCAAATATTCCCCCAAAGACAACAAGGACAATTTGGACTAAACGTTTCCTGCTTTATATTAGGATCAAAAATAAAATTTTACATTTTCGAATGGAAATATTTGGACATTTTAGAAATGGTTGAGCCTGTATTATTAGATGACATTATTTTAGTTCGCTTGAACCAAATTCATTTCCAACAGGATGAAGCCCCTTCTCACAATGCGCAAATTATACGCTCGTTTTTGGAAAACAATTTTGGTGATATATGGATTGGCACTAATAGGCCGATAAGATGGTCTCCTAGGTCTCCGTACTTGTCAGTGTTAGATCTCTTATTATGGGATTACTTGCAAAATAAAATATCCCAAACTCAATATTACAACATTGAACGTTTGACAAATGCAGTTAGAGAGGCTGTCAGGCGTTTACAAGATCACCCTATTATTGTGCTTAATGCTATAGAACGAATTGGAAGAGCATGTGAATCATGTATAAGACAGAATGCCCATCAGCTCGAATATCTCTTTTAGCAATATATATTAGACCTGTAAAGTTTTTGGTAGTATGTTTAGTTTTTAATTCTTTGTTTTTCTTCCTAACCCATACCATTGTTGTTTCATGGCCAACTATATCATCAAAATGTTAAATGAATGTAACATTCATTTTTGGGGTTAATAATATATATTTTTTAAAAGCATAGAGTAAGCTCTATTATATAATAAAAAAATATACAGGGTGTTCCATTTAAAGAAACAAATCGTTGGTTTATTGCGAAGAAACTGACTTTTTGTGGGGAAAACTATGCACGCCACTAAATTCTGCGGAAAATTCTGTAATTCTTGCATAATTAGTCCAATATTAACAGATTTACCGCATTATTTCACTAAATATGTTGCTACTTTTAAAGAAAAATGGTGTTGCCATATGGCAACGCGAGTCTTTCACACTATAGTACTTTATAAAAGAAGATTTCAACTATTCAATTTTTAATCATAAAATTATAGCTATAACTGTGTATGATACCTAACATTACATGGCAAACACAGTCCTACATTACATTTAATGCATTTTGTACGGATAATTAATTTGCAGTTTTCACCATTACATCTAATTTTTTTTCTGTTGGTGTAAGCATGTGGCCAATAATGCCGTATCGCACATCATCGGAAACATGGCTAAAAGATCTGCTGGATTTTTATATTTGGTCAAGTACGCTTTGACTATCTCTCGACAGAACTCTAATTGGGTTAGTTTGTTGCCCACCTTTTTATATAATACCCACGCAGTTTGGATCGACGCGTCTATCAACTACGTGAAAAGCCACCACCACTATTTTTTTCCACGCAAACTTATTCGCCATCGGGAAATATTCTGGTCCATTAGATCAGTACCTCCCATGGATGCGTTGTATCTAGAGATCATATAGGGTCTTGTGAATATCGTTTCACAGTTCGGAGAGGAGCAATTCCCAATCGTGTAGAAGCTCTTGAAACCACGTTGTAGTCCATCCATCTTATTAATAAAATGCCGTTGGTTTTATCTAAAGAATAGTCAAAGTCACCGCGTTGTCTCTTTGCCAATTTTTTTTTGACATTACGGGACAGTTATTCGGAACTCGAATATCACGAATAGTTCCAGTTGAGGAGTATCCTCTTGTTTTTAAATGACTCAACAATTGAAAACTAGTAAATAAATTGTCTGTAAATACGTTGTACCGCAGATCTTTCTTTTTCTCTGGCAACTCATCCAACCGCATTAATAACGGAGCGGTATATTTTCCAAACACAACTTCATATTCTCCTTTTATACGTGTATCTTTTACCTTGATAAAATGAAAAATTAGCTAGGTATCCAGATTTGGTATTTAGGCTTCATACTTTGTATCCAAACCTTATCGGTTTTTCCCGAATAAATTGTTTGCATGAGTGCTCTCCAAAGTATTGCACCATAGACTCGTCGCAGTTGAAGTCTTTCTGGAACAAACCATTTTAAAAACTTCCGGTGTTAAATCACTCAAGGGTCGCAATTTAAAGTATTTATCATTTGGATACAAGAGGTTATTATCAGCGCAGTGAAGGCATTGCTTCAATTACCATTTGGTTACCAAGATCTCCATCAGTATTTCAGTAGCTTTTCTTTCCAGGTAGTTGATAATATCCCGATAAAATTAAAATAGCAATAAAGCATCTCATTTCTTCAAAAGTAATTTCAGGGTTTGGAGAATTTCTAAATTGCGAGTACCTGTGGGATTCTTGTACCAACAAACCCACCACGTCATTGTCTACAAGCAGTTCGAACATTTCTGTTGGTGATAATGTTTTAAAATTTTCGTAATCTGAACCAAACTGATTTTGCAGACCTTGTAGATCACCTTCGACCCATTCAATGTTGGAATAATCTACCTTTTCCACTTCTTCTGTACCTTCGTCCACATTGGTATTATAATTATTAGTATTACTACTATGTGGACCTCTCACACGTAGTTGAACATTTGTGTTCAAGGCCACCTTCATCTTCCTCGCCGGAATCCTCATCCGTTACAGTGCCCGGATTTGGGGGCTCAATATAAATTTGATCCACGTCTAAATCTTCGTCATTTGCCATATGAAATGCTTCTTCTAGAGTCAGACCACCACTAAATAAGAGAAGATAATGATTTTAGAAAGTATGCACCCAATAAGACTGCTGTTGCCATATGGCAACACCCAATTTACAAAACTTATATTTTAGTTATTTTTTAATATACTCTATAATTGCAACGTTATTAGTTAAATCATTTATTTTCCAACTTATAATTTTAAAATCAACGTTTATATCATATTACAAATTATTAAACTTACATAAGATTGAAATGCATTTTTGTCGAATCCTTGTGCACTCACTGATAAAACCACGTTTATTCTCTACAACGCCGACAAACTGACCATGAAGATAGGTTATGTTGAAAGATGACGTTACAAACTGGAGCAGGTTTATGCCATCTGTCGGATAAAAGTTGAAAACATTTATTTTTAAGCAACAGAAAATTACGTAATTTCTGTTGCCATACGGCAACGCCAGTCCTTGATGGGTTAAAATGTGCAAATTTTGAATTTAGCCCTGTATCTCAAATACTAATAGGACTATGGCAATTCTGTTTGTGGCATCTCTCGTTTCACGAAAAAGTAGAAAAGGGTCGCGAAAACCGCATCTTTCTATCTTTGCTCGCAAACCAGATACCCTACAATTTCAACCAAAATGGGATACAGTGTACGGGGTGGCCAACTAAGAATGCGAGGTACTGTATCTTGGAAACTATCCATCGTAGAGGCTTGCGAAAAAAAAAAAAAAACTAAAACGGCCAATACAAAAACCTGGAAAATATTTTCATGTTTCTGAAATGGCCGCTAGGGGGCGTAACTGCGATCTTGAATCTAAAAAAGTTATGTTTCTGTGAATTCTGCTATATTAACCTGATAATAAAATAACTGATCTTTGAAGTCGAGGATCATCTGAACTTTTTTGTTTGACACTTTTTGACGTATTTATAAAAATAAAGTGGTGGGGGGTGTTCAAAGGTTTCCTTAAATCACCCCCCGTATCTTTGAAACGGCTAATCCGATTTTAACAAACTTGGGCGCGTTGAAAACAGATTTTCTTGGGCTACAAAACACAAAATAATTGAAGTTTTGTTAGTTTCACATGTCGTCGCTAGAGGGTTTTGTTCAACATTCCGACACAAACGGTTAATTTTCGCAAAAAAATTAAACGTATTGGTATGACTTTTTTTCATGAACAAGTAGCTAAATGATTTCTAAACAAGCTCGCGAATACCGCATCTCGATATCTTGTTCCTAACCTAAAATATCGGCCAAAGAAAACTTTATACGAAAATCTCTTAAATTTTTACTTTTTTTAACTATATTTTTCTGGAATTGTTTCTATTATGTAAGTTGTGGCCCTAAATAGGATCGATTTAAAGGAGGAAGGTTTTTAATGCCCCCGAAAATTCTCGAAATGCTGACCATCACGCTCTATGCATTGCTGAAGCCTCTCATGACTAGACAAAACTGCAGCTTCAATTTCGGCTCTCGGTATGTTACGTATTGCGTTACGAATCCAGTTTTTCACATCTTCTCTAGTAGTAGGTTGAGTCCAAAACACGATATCCTTTAAGCGCCCCCATAAATAAAAATCGAGGCAAGTTAAGTCTGGCGATCGCGGAGTCCATGGAAACAGACTTCCTCTTCCAATCCACCGCTGTTGAAATACTGCATTAATATGCTCTCGCACATTAATAGCAAAATGTGCTGGGCAACCATCCAACTACAAAAACAATTTTTGCCTTGTTTTCAGAGGCACATCTTCCAACAACAACGGTAATTGATTGGCCAAAAAGTCAAGAAATACAGTGTCATTTAGGGGTTGCTCAAAAAAATATGGCCCAATAATTCTGCCTCCTAGTATGCCACACCATGCATTTAAACTCCAACGTCCATGGCGCTGAACTTCACGCAACCAATGGGGATTTTCTGCAGACCAATAATGCAAATTGTGCAGATTGACTCTACCGTCACTACTGAAGGTGGCTTCATCGGTCCAAAGAATTTGAAATAAAAATTCTTTATTTCCGCGTATCATGCCTAACATCCAATGGAAATAGTCTAACCTTCGATCAAAATCTTTCTCTTTCAATGCCTGATGCAAAACGACATGATATGGGGATATGGGTGCATTCTTAAAGTAATTAAAAAAAGTTTAAACGAATATCTATATATTTTGATGGCCATTAGAACTTACCTATGGTCCTTCAAAATATTTTGAACCGTTGTCCGTGATATGCCCAACTCAGTGGATAATGCTCTTGTGCTAACATGAGGATTTCCTTCAATATAGCCGAGTACACGGTTAATATTTTATTGTTCTTCCAATTCTTTGCCGTTGAAAGGTAGGCCGAAAACTACCATTGGCTAGTAAGCTCGCCACTAATCGGGGACAAACTCTTCATCGCAAGGACGCCGATTTGGATATCAAATCGTAAACTCTTTTAGCTACTACGACATTCTGAAGACATTCAAAATAAACCGCAAGCATGTCAACAGCTTCATTATTCATAAAACGCATTTTGAAAGCACAAAAATTCCTCAAAGTAACGCGAAAGTATTGACAACTATTGACAGTAGTACACCGGCACTTGTCGCCGCCATCTTGGATTTTAACGTCACAAGGATGCCCACGTGGGGGACCATATTTTCCACCCTTATTTTTGTATGGTTTCTTTTTGGAGGCCTTTTTCAACCCCTAATTATTTTTGTTTTTATTCACTCACGTGTAGGACACGTTTTTTTATACTTACTTTTTATGGTTTCTTTTCGAAGGCCTTTTTTCACCCCTAATTATTTTTTCTGCGACCTTTTTTAACCCTTGATAGAATGTTTAACCTTAATTATTATTGGTAGTATCAAGGGACTTTTTGACAGGTAGGTCTTTTGTGCTCACTTACTTAAGAGATGTACATTTCAACCCCTAATTATTTTTTGTTGTATTAAGAGTCTTTTTGACAGCAATTTTTGTACCTGCTCACGTGAGGGGCAGATGTAGGGGCTGGTCATGGACTTGGGGTTGGACCTGGAGTTGGTCTTAGGGTTATTTTTGATGGTCATCTAATTAAGGTCCTTTTGGTTGTATTAAAAGCAGTATCCCTAGAGATTAGGCAAACGCACTAGCATACAATGTTGGAAATTGCATAATTACCCTAATAAGATATTACTACAATTATCGATCCTATTGTTTTAAAATGGTCATATGCTATTGGGTACGTTTGGATGATCTTTTACCTATACGAGAAATTTATTTATACGTTGTATTCCTAATAATAAGGAGGTTCTTGTAGGACTTATGTCTTACAGTTTGCGGAAACCAGATTACAGTTCAAAATTGAATACATTAAAGTCTAATTAAATATGACGTGAAACAATAAATAATTTCTACCCTAATGCAATGATGCTTTATGTATAGGCAGGTCCTCTCTTTCTAAACAGACACCACATGTACATTCGGAAAATTATATCTGATTTATTTGCATGTTCAATTACATACACACACACACACACACACACACACACACATATGTACTTTGCGTTATATGGATTTTTACCAGTTGAGATAATAGCAATGTTAACTAAACGATTTAAAATTTCTAATCTGAAATAAGAGTGACGTAATCTAATTTACTTGAAATTTCATAGAGCGCATCACCATCATCGAGATTTTGAGATACATTCACCTCATCGTTTTCACCTTGAACGATTATATTGTAACAAGCTATAAAGCAGCTAATAACCCTAACAGTTTTATCAGACATTATTATTACATGGACACGAGGTTATCCCTAAATTAACTGGTTTCAACACAGCTCTGGAAATGCTGCACACTCTTCAAATCTTTCAGCTCCTTCTCAGAAGCTGTACCGTATTCATTTCTTTCAGTTTTATCTGCATTCTGTTTCGATACTGTAGTACGTTTTCTAATACATAAACAGAATCTTCAATACTATGATGCGTGTAGCAGCAAAACACGTTAGCTAGTTAATTTCACCTCTATATTGTTTTACACGCAAGCCTGATCTTATCATAAATACATCTGTTAAAAAGCTAATTAAACATAACTCCACGGACTGGGCATAGCAAGCAGCGTTTCCAATTATGGCTTTTATTCAACACAATATTGCCTACAACTACATACAATCGACTATCATTGCTTTAGCACGAGGAGCAAATGAAAACACGCACGCACGTACGCACGCTTGCACGCACGCACGCACGTACGCACGCTTGCACGCACTCACGTACGTACGCTCGCACGCACGCACGCACGGATGTACGCACTCACGTATACACGCTCGCACGCACGCAAGCACGCACACACGCACGCACACACGCACGCACGCACGCACGCACGCAAAAGACTCTTAATACAACAAAAAATAATTAGGGGTTGAAATGTACATCTCTCAAGTAAGTGAGCACAAAAGACCTAGCTGTCAAAAAAGCCCTTAATACTACCAATAATAATTAGGGTTATAACATTTCATCAAGGGTTGAAAAAGGTCTCCGAAAAAGAAACCATAAAAAATAATGGTGAAAAAACGCGTCCTATACGTGAGTGAATAAAAACAAAAATAATTAGGGGTGAAAAAAGTCCTTCGAAAAGAAACCATAAAAATAAGGGTGAAAAAACGCGTCCTACACGTGAGTGAATAAAAACAAAAATAATTAGGGGTTAAAAAAGGCCTCCGAAAAGAAACCTATTCAGAGCCGAAATTGAAGCTGCAGTTTTGGCTACCCATAAGAGGCAATGCACAGAGTGCATAGAGCGTGAGCGTCAGCATTTCGAGCATGGGGGCATTAAAAACCTTCCTCCTTTAAATCGGCCCTTTTTAGGGCCACAACTTGCATAATAGAAACAATTCCAGAAAAATATAGTTAAAAAAAAATAAAAATTTAAGGGATTGTCGTATAAAGTTTTCTTTGGCCGATATTTTAGGTTAGGAACAAGATATCGAGTTTAGGCATCATTCAGCAACTTGTTCATGAAAAAAGTCACACCAATGCATTTAATTTTTTTGCGAAAATTAACTGTTTCTGTCGGAATGTCGAAAAGCCCTCTAGCGAGGACATGTGAAACTATCAAATTATTTTAACTTTTGTAGTCCAAAAAAAGCTCTTTTCAACGCGCCCAAGTTTGTTAAAATCGGCTTAGCCGTTTCGAAGATACGGGGGGTGATTTAAGAAAACCTTTGAACACCCCCCACCACTTTATTTTTATAGATACGTCAAATAGTGTCAAACAAAAAAAGTTGAGATTATCCTCGACTTCAAAGATTAGTTATTTTATTATTGGGTTAATGTAGCAGAATTCACAGAAACATCACTTTTTTAGATTCAAGATTGCAGTTACGCCTCCTAGCGGCCACTTCAGAAACTAAAATATTTTCCAGGTTTTTGTATTGGCCGTTTTAGTAATAACTTTTTTTTGCGCAAGCCTCTACGATGTATAGTTTTCCAGACACAGCACCTCGCATTCTTAGTTGGCCACCCTGTACAATACTTATTCTATAAATTATAAATTATAGTTATTGGATACTACAAGATAAATTTACAAAATATGAATTCAGTGTTCATATTTGATTATTATTATTATTAATTACAGATATAATTAAGATTATGTAATAATGATAATGAACATGCCACGTTATGCCCTACATATAATTATTGAAAAAATGAATTAATGCGAACATTATTAACACAGTTTTCTGATACTCATGTTTGTTTAATTGCAGAACGTACACATATTTTTAAGTGTTAACTGACACAAAACGCGTACCTATAACTTTAATTAGGCAACTTTATGTAACAAAGGCACAATTAGGTAATTAAAATTGTGCAAAAATTTCAATTCCCAAATATGTAATGTTTTTAAAAGCATGATTTGTGTTTGCCGATCTTTATTAGAATTCTTTAAGCGTGTATTTTTTCGATATAAAGACGTCCCCTTGTTACAAGCCTATCAAAAACATATGTTGCAGATCTAACGTAGTGGTTATTTAGGGGAGAGAAAAAGAGAATCCATTACAGTAAGATATATATCATCGATCAGTAAACTAAACGCACACATTTGACTTTGTCTTTATTTACAGAATCAATTATAACAAAAAAACTCAACCCTCATATTTTCATAACCAAGAAAAAAAAACTTAATTTAATAACTTTGATGTTTCCGGTATAAACAAAGCGCTTCCGTACTAAGATCTTTATAATAATTAAGTCAAATTAATTAGGTACAAAAGCAAAGTTAAATTAAAATTGTATATACACAGAAAACGCCGAAAAACAATCAAACGCGCCATAATTATAATTAGTAAGCAACAAAAGTAGATTTAATCGTAAAAGGGTTTTGATTTAACAATAGATTTAAAAGGCCGTTATCAACCCCAGTTTTAAGGGTGAAAATAACGCATAAAATAACTAGGCGGAACGTGGAAGACTGTGTAAGAAGAATTCTAACCAATAGAAAATGAATTTACCCCACCCTTATATACTCTGAAAGCGGTAATCTGTAAAATATATAACCATCCCTTTATAAAAAGAAAAAAAAATGTTTTACTTTATACTTGTTTCTAAAGAATCAGAAATTGTGATCATTGATGTTTTCGCACAAAATTGATTAGTTTTATTATATTACATACTTTAGCCTCTATATTCATTTCAGTAACTTTAAGTGTGCTCTGAAATAATTAGAGTTTGTCTTTCAACAGTTATTAATTAATTAGTATTTCTATTAATTAGAAATGCCTAATCACTCATTAAATTGTTTTCAAAATTAATATAAGGTACAGTAGAATTAATTAATTCTTTAATGTAAGATAACTAAACAGCAAGTAGAATTAATAATTAATGGAATTATAATGCCTTTCATTCCACAAAGACGAATAAATTCCAACAGAAGCTGCTGGCCCACTTTTTTCATCCAAATTTTTATTTTGGTATAGGAATCATGTAGAGTATAAATTATAACTGAATAGGAAACTTAGGGTAAAGTTGGGTATATCGTACCGGATTTATTAAAATCAGTAAAAAATACTTGACAATAAGATATTTAACAAAATATCAACATTTTTGGTTTTTTTATAAATATTGATGATGATTAATAATGGCATACTCTAGATAAGGGTTTTTCAGACCGCTGAGCTGTCTAGTGGCTTCGTTGACATCGTGGTTAGAAGATGTCTTAGACTGGTTGGTACTTTTACTACTCTTATACGGACATTTATTCTGTACAGGGCCCAATCGTCTTCAATTAAAACATTCTACACGGGGCTTGGGACGCTCACTCGCGAAGTGGGGTCCTTTACAGTTAAAACAACTGATATTCCGCTTAAATATCCCGCTCCCAGTAGGACGATTGGATAATACGCCTGTAGGATGTTTCTTAAATTTACCAAAGTTTGACCAGCTCTCCGATCTGGGACACATCCCAACGTACTCTTGGAAATACGATGATCTAGCTGACCTAGCAATATTCTCGTTCGCTATTCCACCGTCAACAATATACGGTTCAGCAATTTCAGTTTAGCTAGTTTATCAAAACAGTACTCACCCAACTCTTGTCCAGGAGCAGCTTGATAATTCGCCGCGTCGAGCAACAACTTAGAGAACGGAAGTGGTTTACAAAATGCTTAGTCAAATCCTCTCTGAGACACCACCATTCCACATTTAAATATTGTTGGCTATCATACCAGCTTCTGGCCATTCCACGAAGTCGATTCGCAACAATTTTTGCTATCATTTTATTGGGCCACTCATAAGTATCTGCAACATTGTCTACGCGGGATACCCACGCTTCAATGGACAATTCATCTTTTTGGGGATCAAATGTAAGCACGAGCGTTTCGTCACAAATAGACACACTGAATTTCGATGCACAATTTTCTATTTTCGCGTGGCACCTTTTTAACCTTTTCACTTGCCGCCGCCCATCATCAGAAGATGTCGAACTTGATGAACTCGATGACGAACTACAACGACGCTTTTGCTTTTTACCTGCACGGTTTGTTTTTGATGAGCGACCCATATTTACACAAATATACACGCACTATATACGCAGAAATATTTAACGTCACTCAGGTAATCCCACTTCTGACTTGTAGTAAATAACAATAATGCCCAGAAAAACACAATCACATATAATAAATATAAGCAAAATTTTGTAGAAACCTTTTATTTCTCAAAATAACGTAAAAAATATATTGTAGAACCGGTACGATTTATCCAACCAGTCGTCAAATTCATACCTCCTGGTGAGAAAATCGTATCACACATAGGGTAAAGTCCCCTATATTGTACCACCTTACACAAAAATGCCTTGAGATACAATATGGAAATTTAACCCATTACTTGCAATAATATTTTAAACTAATATTAATTTTTACTGAAGAGTTAAAGTTTATAGTTTATATCAAAATGCATTTTCTTAAAACCTCTGCAAATGGTACAATTTAAGCAACTGGTTTCCTAAATCGGACCTTGTGGTTTCTTAATTTGTACCATGTGTAATAAATTACAAAATCAACGCTCAAACGATCTTTTATTTAGGTACAAGCTTAACTCTAGCATACCTATTACTACACTGTTAAAAAAAATATATTTTAAAAAACTGTCCAGCATTTATGCGCAAAGGTCGCAAACAAAATATTCATTAGTAACAGCAGCACCGGATTCGTGGGCCCATTGGTTACAATTTAAGCACTGTACCATAGGTTCAACTATACACTCCTTACACAAGTGGCAGAACCATTCCTGTGCATTAATTTCAATGACCGGCTCAGTGCTATTATTTATTACTGCAGATTTCCTTGAAGCCAATAGTCCTATTTTAGATGTGCTTGGTAAGTATCAGGTTGAACCTGTCTTTGGTAGAGGTGAAAGCGATCCTATTTTCTTTGAACTGAAGATCGTTTGCCTTGATTTATTGAAACCGATGCTCGGGATTCTAGTTCATCCTTATATGGCGTGGAGCTAATCACTTGCGACTTTGTGCCCCACTAGTCTTTCGTTTCTTCTTGCCCAATGGGCTCGAAGGACTGAGAAGGGGAATAATAGTCTCGAAGGAAACATTTTGTCGACGTGTTTGGTTCTTTCTAGAAAGTTCAGAAAGGGAATATCACTATCCTCACTATCAGATGCAACAAAACTCTGTACTGGTTCATTATGCTCGATGGTTGGATTTGAAGTTACCTTTGTTTTTAGTAAATCGGATTCTGCAAAATCAACATCAGTAAACACATCCCGGTCAACGGGCCAGATTCCACATTTCCGGAAACCGTTGACAGCATTTCCTATAGTAGCTGCCCTTCCGTACGCTTCGCCAAGAATTTGAGCCACCTGACACTGAGTCACAGCCAATCCTGGATATTCTCTCATCCATTTTCAACGCCTTGGTTGTAGTAAGTTTCTAACGGTTTAAAACCGCCACATCAAGGGGTTGAAGTCGATGGCTTGTGGCCTGGTAACTGTAGTATAATAACCCCATTTCTCTAGTTCACATCAGTGCTTTAAGGTTTTTAGAGTGGGTCGCGTGTCCATCAAGGACCAAAATAACTTTATTTTCAGGTGATGGTTTAACCACAGCAATAAACTTCTGCAGCCACACCACAAACAAATCAGAATTAACGTAACCTGTGTCAGAAATTACAACTAAACAGCCTGGTGGAGCACCAGCTCCAAGCTCTACCATCATTCGGTTTCTCTTGAAAATAATCATTGGCGCTACATAGCATCCAGCAGCATTGGTGCAAACCACCACAGTTGTGTTCACACCCCTCTCTCCACTGGCTATGACTCCTACTTGGTGTTTTTCTTTTCTTGCTAGGATCTTTGGGCATTTCTTCTGTACTGTTGAAAAACCACTTTCATCAACGTTAAAAATTTTTGTAGAGTCTAGGGAATTTTCGTTAACTATTTTTTCCAAGAGATCAAAAAACCCGCTCACATTTTCCCTATTGAATCCATTACTTTTTGAAATGGATGTGGCTTCTGGTTGACGTAAGGAAATATTGGGATGTCTCTTCATAAATTGGTAGAATCATTTTTTCACTGCCATTCGTGAATTTTTATTACAATTGTTTTTAGTGCGGTTTTTTTTCCGCAAAGTCAAATGCAGCCCTGCGAATATCTTTAATTGTGACATCATTAAAACACACTTCCAGTTTAAAAATATGTTCTTCAAGTTGCTGCTCAGTCTCCGCACTAAATACAGTACAACAACCAAATGCTTTTACACCTTCTTTGGCTTTGATATTTGCTGAAGTAGGCTTTGGGAGATCATACATTTTACATATCTCATTAAAACCAAATTTTCCAGTCCTATATTTTATTAAAGCTTCTTTCATGGTTCTTTCTGACCGCTTACCATATTTCATACCTTTTCGGCTCATTCTGAAACAAAATAAAGTTGCTTAAATTAGACCAGTACAAATTTGGCAACCCTTGGCTGGAACAAATTAGGAAACTGTCTCTCATTCTTATTGTTTACAAAATATGAATATAAATTTTAAGTTAAGTTATTAAAACATGCAAATAAATGTGCCTAAAAGCTTACCTGGTTAGTGGAAATAGACCAGCGTTAATCAACTAGCATGGATATTGTCTTAAAGCTTATAAAAAAACACACAAAACTTGCATCAGATATAGGGCAAACAAACAACTTCACTATACACTGCCGGCAGACGTTCTCACGTGCGGGGTATATCACAAGGTTACCGCAGACTGATCAAAGTATAACATACATCTGCTAGGTGGCGTTTCATTTAACGAATTTAAGAAATATTGGGGTGGTACAATTTAGGAAGCGGTACAATATAGTATACTTTCCCCTAAGAGCTAATGTCGGATAAATCGGACCATTAACAAATTCTTAAAGAAATCAACAAAAATTTGACTTTCTTACAAAAAACACATTGCCCACAAATTAAAATTGACAAGACCAAAAACACCCTTAAATTTTACTGTGGATTTTATTGAGACACGTTTTTCATGAAACCACTTTCTGCAAGCCTGATTTGAACACTGCACCCTATCTTCCACTGAAAATTGCGAACGTGATTGGGATAGAAACGGATTTGGGCGGTGATTTTTTCGATGATAATGTTGTTTTAGAAAATACTTGTCGCTTAGCTACTTGTAATTTTTGAGTTTTGGCGTATGATTGTCTTTAAGAGCCTCTAAATATTCTTTACAAGGTGTGCTTGTTATAACTACAGCCGACTGGGAACCCTTCTTTTGCTATCAGCAGATTCGTTGTGGGTATAGGACAGTGATCTTCAACAGAAACCTCAATTTGAATCTCTCTCAGCAGTACAGTTTAAAGAATTGTTAAGGGAACCTTCCTGGGGTATATCTTTTAAAGTTTTACTGTTATCATGCGGCACTTTATATTAATCCCTACAGATGGGGTTTCCAATTCGCCATTGTTGTTTAAAATTTCTGCTGCGGCAAATTGTTTTTTTTTTAATTTATGCCGACCAACGGGCCAAATTCCACTTCCTCGAAATCCTCCAATTGCATTTACAGTAATAGCTGCTTTTCCATAAACTTCAGTTATTAGTTAGGATATTTGAAATTGGGCGACTACTACTAATCCCGGAATTGTGCGAAGCCATTTTACTACTGCTTGGTCATAGTAAGTCTGTAAAGGTTTAAAAATGCCATATCAAAGGGCTGAAGGTTATGTGTTGTATGGCCGTGCAGCTGAAGGAGTTATAGGTCAATGGGTTCTAGCATGTTCCAAGGCTTCCAAATTTCATGAGTGGGTACTATGTCCATCCAGTAAAAGCAAAACTTTTTTTTCGATACTGGGCCTAACAAAGTCAATAAAATGTTTTAGCCATTTAACAAACAGATCAGAATTGAAATAACCAGTGTCAGATGTTTCAATAATACTATCAGCTGGAGCCCCAACATTTAATTCATCGCAATGTATTTTTCGTTTAAAAATTATCATTGGAGGTACATAAACTCCTACAACGCTAACACAACAGACTTCTGTTGTGTTCGTACCTCGTTCTCCACTGCCTATGATATCTATTTGGTTTTTTGCCTTTTGGACCAATATTTTCCTTTTTTTTTTGAACAGTGGTATAGCCAGATTCATTCATTTGTGCAGCTTCCAATTTGTGTTCATCGCATATTTTTCTAGGATGTTAAAACTCATGCAAACTACTTTGATGATATCGCTTTAAAAAGGCACAGTACCAATCTTTTCCCGCCATCTCATTTTGTTGATTAAAGTTGATTTTGCCTTCCAAATGCCTTTTAAGTGTTAGACTTTGCAATATTAATATTCCGGAACGCTTCGTTAGAGCCACATTGACCACTCCTATAGGCAGCAAGGGCATTTTCCATGTCTTCCGATGTCCATAATCCATATTTTCATTTTAAACTCATTCTGAAATAAACACAATGCTTTTTTTACACAGTCGGGTAAGTCGTACCGGTACGATTTACTAGACATGCGAGTTGTACGATATACCCAACTGTCATAATAGTACTATATATTTTAACCTAACAATTTATGGTTTAACCTTAAAATAAATTCCAACATCGAAAATATACTTAAATAAGCTATACTTTATGATAATTGTGTACAAAAATTAATAATTACCCCAGACAGCATAAAATCCTTAGATAATAAGCGGTAAAGGTTAATCAACGTTTCTAACATGACTTGCAAGTGTGCCAATTTACCTCGGACCCAAGGTAAGTTGACACAAGCACCGGAGTAAGTTGGCATATGGGAAATTGCTTCGTTTATCTGAATTGCAGTATTTTAATAATTGTGGACTTGAACAGGCTAAATTTGGGCTATCGCACTAAAGCACCTAGGAACACTTAGGAACGTGGATAGCGGGATATTGAATTGCCAATAGATGCCTATGAATTTTTTGATATCATAAGTGAGACGAAAACAGAAACTAGGGAGATCATTCCAGAGTCTCGAAGCCGTGTACAAGAATGTGGATTGTGCCCATTTGGTATGACAAGTAGAGATTTGTACTGCATACTGGTGATACGAATGAGCGAACCGACTATTCCTAGCAAAGGTAGTACCAAAGAATGCAATTCAGTATCGCATTAGCCATTGAAATATCGGTAATACAAAGGAATAGCTGAAACGATTCTTCTATGCTCACGGGAATGCCAGAAGTTAAGGACGGATAATTTATAAGCCTAATCGCTCTGTCTTGAATATGATCAATGATATCCAGAGCGTATTGGGGAGTATCAACCCAGGAATTATATTCTAGATGAGGTCGAATTTGGGCCTTAGAGAGCAGAAAGATTTGTCGGGAGGTAAAGTACTGCTTAGATCTATGTTTCGAGTACCTGTTTTGGTAGCTGACATAACATGGACAATCCATGATAGATTTGTAAATAGAGTCATTACCCACATAGTAATAGAGTCTGAAAACTTATGATCTGAGCAATTAATACTTACAATAGTAAATTGTCAACCTTTTTTGGCGGATACAAGGCAACACTGAGTTTTATTAGCTTTAAATTTAACTAGATTATGGCTTCTCCATTCGAGAATATGTTGAATGTCCTTACTGATTGAAATTACCACTCCAGCTTTAATGTCTTGATTTGACATAGAATGGATTGCCATTACTAGTAAACTGAGATGAGCTACAATGAAGAGTACCGTCGTCAATAAAGCAATGTGTAGGGTTAGTTGTTGAAGAAATAGGATCATTTATGTATAGCAGAAAAAGTGTAGGCGCTATAACCGATCCCTGTAGCACGTCCACATTACAGCTAACTTCTTTTGAAAAAAAGCTAACTACGAAACGTACGCGCTTTTTATCAAAGAAATTAGAAACCCAGTTGAAGAGTGTATCATTTAACACAAACAAGGTGAGTTTGGCGAGTAAACACTTACTTCAAATTTGGTCAAACGTCTTTGCGATAACTAAAGCGATTACAACGGTTTCATTGGGTTGTTCCAATGTATTGTTCCAAACTTGGGTCACATATGAAGGAATATCACCTGTTCAACGACTCTGCCTAATTCCATATTGGTGGTCATTAAGGAGTTTATTAGTTTCAAGGAAAGAGAGAAGTTGCTGATTGATAGATTTTTCCATAATTTCAGATAAAATCTAAGTGATGATAATTTGTCGGAGGTTCGAGGGATCAGCCTTATCGCCTTTTCTTGGGAATAGGTTGGAAATTTTCTAACTTCCATGTTGAAAGAATTTCCCCAGAAGACAGAGATCGAATAGAGCTTAAATAGAACTGGTACTATTTCGGGGGAACATTTTTCAAGGATACTGCATCAGCACATGCCTTATTGAACCAGGGCTGATAACAGGGAATGACCTATACGGTTTTGTTTCTAGGGAATTACTAAAAAGTAATGTCCGAAGAAGAGGACGACTTAAAATAAGATCCATGCGATCGAAGGGTTGCAAAGAAGTCCCGTAAATCGCTCCATTTGGTTGACTTAAAACACCACAAGATTACATCAGTGTTGCGAACAACGGTGGAATTAGGGACAGTAGAAGTTATTTCCATTAGACAATGGTCACATAGACCTAGTCGGGAAAGAACTGAAGTTTTATGAAGAAGTGGGTGTGATGTAAGAAGATTTAGAGGAGGTGAAGTATGGCTAGAATTGTGAAAGATTCTTGTGGATTCAGAAATCTTTTTTGTGAGATCACAAGAAGAAATAACTAATGATCCTTAACTGTCATCAGTAGGATTAGTAGTAGACGAAAATGGAAGCAAATCAGTGTTGAAATCTCACACAATTGAGATACCGCAAGATAGAAAGAAGGTAGTCAACATACAACTTAAGGTAATCAAGAAATCTTGAAAGTTACTGTCATTAGGAGACCTATAAATGTAACAGTAGAATTTCACAAATTTAGGACCCGAATGTTTAAACCAAATCACGTCGAAATTTTTACTCTGCAAAGAAGAAATCCTCTTGCAATTATTGTTGGCCTTGAGATAGGCACATACGCCTCCTTTGCATTGAAAATTGGAGTGACCGTTGTATTGGGAAAATTGTTAGTCGGGCGAACTGGAACTACCAGAGGATACTTGTCTTTCAGACAGAAACAAAATTTCAGGTTGTAATTGTTCAAGATATTGGTAAACAGCATTAAGATTAGACCTGATATCGCGAATGTTGCAACAGAAAGTGAATACTTTCGATGACCGAGGTTACTTGGGCTCTCCCTCCCGAATGTCGGAATGGGGCAGTATTTTACGTTCGGCATTTATTATCCTAGAAACCCCAGTCACTTTTCTTTCTATTTTTAATTTTGCACTTTCAATCCGATAGGAACACTGTGAGAGCGAGAAGAAAGAATAAAGATAGGAATAGATTAAGGGCGAGGAAAAATGTGAACGGCAGCCCTTACCGAGCTCAGAAAATCGGAAGCTCAATATTAAGGAGCTCATCGTCAGGATGGCATGGGGTACACATACTTCCACCATCAGGTAAACAAGATTACTCTCTACGCATTGTTCGTGTGCCCACAGTTTACATCTTGTACAATGCATCCATCGTTCACCCTATACGCTGTTATAACAATGATTCTGGCAAATCAAGCAAAAAGTATCGTCCTCATCTTCCTAACCCCCGTGGCAGAATATATTCTAGTTTTTCCAATTCTGATTGTCGTTGAAAACTTGCTTTTTTAACTTCTTGTACTACTATTAGACGTTCTGCCATTTATTTGTTCCTTGTAGCCCTCAAAACCATTTTTAGTCGGAGTATCTGTGAGAATATAGGTTAATAGTACTTCTTCGATTTGTTACCTTCTTTTCGCTGGCTTGTGCTTTGTGTGGATGAAGGTCGTCCTCCGAAGAAGTGTTTAATTTTGGCAGATCCATGGAAGCATGAGGAATGGATTCAGTTGCATTGTTCTCAGTTGAATTGTTCTCTTGAAAATCATTGTCTTTCCCCGTATTTGCAGCACTTGTATCAGGCGAGGCAGCACGATATAAATTCGCACTTACTATTCCGAGGGTATCGTATAAAGTTGTCATTGTCATTCCCGGATGGGAGGTAATCCAAAAGTCGTAGATGGTGTTAACAAATCTTTTCAGATATGCATATACTGAACAATTACGCCACAACAGGATACGCTGCCCCGCCGCAATTGGGCTAACCAGCCCTACCGTCACTTTTGTTGGTTAGAATTTGTTTATACAAAATTGTCTGAACATTTTCTTGATACTACTCCCACTCCTTATAAAGGGATCGTAGGGACGTATTCAAGCGTATATCCCAACAATTAATATGTAAAAATAAAGGATACATCCAACAATTTTCGAAGAAAGTTACTTACCAGTACCGGAAACAATTGACGTTTTACAGGGCGATGTAGCTCATTAAAATGGACTGCGTTTTATAGCAGCACTATGTAGTTATCGACAATTTACTGTTTGCACCTTTGCACGTTTTCACAAATAGTGAAGTAGTGTATATAGCTTTCCCCTCTATCTCTACGGGCACGGGTAAATCCGACTATTTTTTGCTTTATAAGATGATACTGTTTCAGTGGTGTCGTAAGCGACCACATCAATGAGACAACATAAAATAAATAGAACAAGTCACTATACAACTTTAAAGTCATTCTAGTGATTTGGGTATGACGGACAACTTCGCCGCTGATAAGTAGGACCATCATTACACATCGGAAGCAGTAGCTCAGTACGCCAGAAGAAAACCGACCATCAAGCCAGATCAAACAGAGGAGGGCGAAACAAATCTAGGAAGACCAGAGGTATACGAATAGCAGCCAGATTATTCAGAGAACCACCAGCGCAAATGAGAATACTGACGGCAGCAGCACTAGGACCAGTAGCAGTTCAATAATAAAATTATGTTACTGACATTCCACCTTTCTATTGGGTCCTTGATTTCCGAGTTTTTCTCTTCGGGGTGTAAGGTTGGACCTCAGCAGAAACCCGGTCCTCCGCTACTTTAGTTTCTGCATATTCCAACTCCCGCTAAAACTGACACTAACCAAAATGGTTAAAGACGACTGCCCCTGTGCTTCTATTAAAGTCGTTTCTCAACCCGTGCCCACCGGATCAGCCACCCACATGCAGAATACCATCCTACTTTGCGGCTACTACCGCATTATCATCAAACACATCCACAGTTTCCACTACATCTACACGTACACACCGTAACATACGCACATAAACGTAACACATCAACACGACTGCCCTTGTTACCTACGTCATCTTACACCATTTATCCCAGTCGTCTTTACACGATTTCATTTTTTAAGATATTGCATTCACAATATCCCGAAATCTACCACCTCTCAAAAATTCCTATATACGTCCCTTAAATCGCCAAACCTTCGTTGCAAGTACGTCATTAACAAACCTATCCCTTATTGGATGGTACGCAACTTAAGTTCCGGCACTATTTTGGTGACACTACCGTAACTCTCTAACAGTTATCCGGTGGCCAAACTTACACTACAACACCCGGACTAGCCTCGCCTTCTTTCGTAATCCGTCAACAAAATAAGAATGTCCTCGCCTGCGAGATGCTTAATTCGATTATTTTACCTTCGGTAAGTAAAGCTATACGAATCGTCTCGGAAGGCTGCCAATTCCTCAACTTTCTTAGTCGCTCTATCACATCATTCTAATCCACCTTTGATTACCCTCTAGCACAAGGGGTTTCATTAGCCGTGTGGACTTTCCAAAATATCTGCACTACTCCTCAAGTATTGTACCACCTGCATTCAGGTCGCCTTCGAGTGTGAAACCCGAACCATCCGCTGACGAATTGTTCTGAAAGCCATAGGTCGATCTCCTGCAAATACTCATCACCACCAAAGTGTAACAACTATTCCTTCCAACGCCAGGAGCGGCGGGAACCTACTAATTTCCCGTCAAAGATGGCAATCCAAGATCCAACCTTGTCTTCCGAAGAAACCGATTCGTAAATAACCACATACACGATAACACTCCATATACCGATATACTTTCTATAAAGCGTTACATACATTCCGTCTTAGATATTTTACCAGCGTATCAGTGTCGATCATATCCTTGACGCTAGATCCCGTTCGTTCTTTCAATGAAGAGCCTTTGCTTGCATGTCACGAACGCATACAAAGGTCGACGTGTTCCTACCATTGTGGATTTTATAGCAGAGATAGTTAACGCCGGGAACGTTCCTTACTGAAACATTTACTCCCTGAACACAACATACACATCCTTCCAGTCACAAAGACAAAACTAACAGAAATATTGACGTATACACAACTTCAACAACTTCCACTCCTACTTACAAAACAATGAACAAAGTGGACACCGAGGAGCCGCCGTAATCATCAGAAATTGCTTTCCTACACAAATTGTTTTCTTTTCCTATTAGAACACGCCCAGCCCCAATACCTTTTCTGGCACTTTTTTAATTTACACATCCAGCCCACCCAATCGTAGGTGACCTTAATGCCCACCGCACACAATTTACAAGCAATGGCAACGGAATCATGCTATTATTGGCGTTATCACAGATGTTGCTTTTGCTAGTCACCAACACCGAATCCACATTCTTCGACTTATTGGTGCTTCCATAATAAATCACATTCTCGTCTCTGAACCCTTGGGTCATTCTTGAGATCGAAAGTGCCATATAGACACCGCGACCACTTCAAATAACTTACCACTACTGATCAAAATTTTATTTTGTCTAACTCCCCCTGCACCTCTTCTGCAAATACACAAATTACCACTCCGCACCTTCTAACAACGCAAGATCTTGCGAGAGATACCAATAATTTAACTTCTGTAATTAAGGAAGGGAACGAAGCCTCAGTTTCTCTGAAAACAATCGGCATAATCCGCCTTAAATCGTGAACTGGATCAAAGAGAAAAGACGAATTTATCGTCAAGTTTTGTGATTCAGGAATACGATCACCCCAATGCCTTAATCAGACGCGAAGATTTCTGGACGAAAGTCTCCTTCGACTTAAATCACCGTAATGGAAAGGCTTCCGTCCTTACCGAACGTGTCAGATCATTCAAACGTAAGAAATGCAATATAGCGGTTTTTCTAGATATAAAGCAAGCATTTCACAGGGTTTGACACTCCTGCCTCCACGATAAAATCCGTACCCTACATATCTTAGTTGATTTATCCAAATTCCTACTCTCGTGCCTGATTAATCGGTCAGAATGGGTTAAAGCAGGGAATGCCCTTTTCGATCCATTCGAATCTACAGCAGGCGTTTCGCAGAGTTCTACCTTAACCCCAACCCTACACCATCTGACATTTCCACTGTTACACAACCCGCTGTCTCTGTTGGACCGTTTGCGGATAACTCTATTTCTGAGAAATGCGTCGGAACAGCGAGAGGGCCTCCTGACTGAATCAAAACCCTCGAAATATCTCTAACTGGGCAAACCGGAAGAGAGTATCCGTTAACCAAAACACAAGCAATCCTTTTCCGACACCCAAACCGCCTGAAACGCCAGATTTTTTGAAATCAAAAGTATTTATTATGATGTTAATGCTTATTATTATGTACTTCCAACTAATTACGCAAATTACCTACTTTACTGTTTTAATAATTACTAAACCTTTAATTTATGATAGTTAATCATAATCAAAGTAATTGATTATTGCTTATTTTTCAGCAAAAGGATTAATTTAGAATTAACCGTAGATAAGATTCATAGTTAAATAGGATCAAAGGTATTTGACAATTTCTTAATTGGCGATTTGTTTTGTAGTACCTAATTAGTCTCCTACACTTTTGATTTAAATTCTAATATATTTTCTTGATTTTAGGTAAAAATTTGGTTTCAAAACCGTCGCATGAAATGGCGAAATTCGAAGGAACGAGAACTGCTTGCTGCAGGAGGATCAAGAGAGCAAACGCTTCCCAACAAAAATAATCCTCATCCTGACTTAAGCGATGCTAGCGATGATAAACCAAAACTTGATCTTAGTGATGTACCTGACATTTCACCAGTAAATTCTCCATTAGAGAGACAGAGAGCAGTTAGCGATGAAAAAATAAATTCAACTTCGAATATAAGGCATTGTATTAATTCTCAAAATTATTTATACGATAATATGGATTACGAAAGTTCAACGAATGATAGTGAAGAAGAAATTAATGTTACTTGATTTGCTTTAAACATTTTTCTAAATTTTTTATGACAATTCAGTCAACCTTTTCTGGTTTTTTTTTTGGATTAAAAGTATAAAAAAAATCTTTAATATTAAATGTCTATATTAATTTATGTATGTTCTGTTTGAATTGATGTAAATAAATGTATTATGTACAAAATTAAAAAATAAAATTCTTCGATAAGTAACAGAAATGATCAGTTATTGAAGTCAATATTGTAAGTATAATGGGTTTTTTGCTATACAAATGTTAAGCGAAACCCATTTAACACCAAAAGAACTACATAAAAGATGGTTCCATTTGGTAGAGGTTTTAAAACAAGTGCTCTTGCTTTTGTTGCTGCAACGCAAATGACTTTATCAATACGTTGTCCAGGCTCATTTGACTTTTACTGCAAGTGGAGCATGGAGCAACTATTTCTACTAGTATTACTGCCTTAATATTATTAAATGAGGTATGAGGCAGTTCACGGTAGCAACGGAAAATTGTGTTTCTGGACAATTATTCGTCTTTTTTTAGATCGAATTAAACATTTTTTAATTTATTTAAAGATTGCAAAAGAGTGACGGCCATCGAAAATGTACTATTAATAAGCTGCATCGTGTTAGTACTGCTGTGTCTATTTGTTGGTTATAAATCCGTACAATTGACGTTTCGATTTATTGATTACATCTCTACAATATAAAAAACATGATCTCACAATTTATAATTTATCTTTAAGATTAGTCGATGTTGGCCTTGCCGAAGGATTTTTATTTGATTTTTGGTATTGTTCAGTTTACTGCGGTTATTGTTGGATCTAACACTATCAGTACGTGTAGAAATTCGTATTTTCTTTTGAAAGTCAGTGATGATCTCGCAATCTTATTAGATCCCATTAACATTCTATGCTCGTACGTTCACATTTTCTAAGGTTGGCACGTTTATCAGAAGCAATGGCAAGTTCCGCTACTCCTTACGTTTGTGCATATATACTTTGCTACTCATTTTAAGTGTGCTTTATGTATCGTCCTTATTTAACAAAAACCTACTGTTTTTAACCTTAAAACATTTTGGAACGGCTTTAGGTAGGTAACACCAGCTTTATGTAGTGATTTTGCCTTTGAATAAGAGAGTTGCAGTTTGAATAAAAATACTGTACTTTCCGATACTTCTAATGTAGTATTTTTGTTTTAGATCTTGTGTTTGCTTCAATCAATTAACGCTCAGAACTAAAATATAAACTCGTAACATTTAGACAGATAACGCCAGTTTTATATAGTGATGCGTAAGCTTTCTTTTGCTTGAGAATAAGATATTTGCAGTATAAAAGAAATACTGTACTCCGATTCTTCTAATGCAGTATCCTTGTTCTAGATGAACCGTTTTCTTCAACCAATTAGCGTCCAAAACTAAAACGTTCAAAACCCTTGTGGTGTGATAACACGCTAGTATCTAAAAAAAATAATGCGCTCAATATACATGTAATTCTTCAGAAATATTTTATAAATCACCTATTCCTTGTAAGGACGTTTTGCATCTTGGTTCGAAAAACAATATCCAAATAGTACTACATCGCATTTAGAACATATCCTCCAAAAAAACTTACACCCTGCTTCAGTACAACTTCTGCTATTACATAGAACAACATAATGATGTAGACCATCATACTGTATATCGGATACTTAAGTACTTAAACAAGTATTTTATTACTGCACCATCTCAAAAGACCTGCATACGTACATGGTGGCCAAATTTCGATGTTTTAACAGGGAATCTCGTATACCATAGTTCGTATGAAAAAATGAACCTCGCATTTTGGGTGTCTTTTTAAGAAAAGCTTAATGGAGCATTTCACATTTGGCTAACATCTTTTGTTTTCGATTTATGGCCGAACAATCAGATTTTAGAGTTTTCATTTTATGGCTATATCCCGCTTATTTATGAAAATGAAAACAAATAATTTCTATGTACTTTGGGCAGCCTTCCATAAGTCAATTATTTAAAAATATTCTTGAAATTTGAGTTACAGCGTAAGTATTTTTCTATTTGGACTGCGTAGTTGGCTATGGCATCAAAAATTACAATTATTCTTCTGATTCCAACGATATATATCGTGTGTGGTCAAACTATTCAGTTTAGCAAAAAAAGTTTTGGTCTTGCTGAAGGTAATAATTAATCAGGTAACACTCTGTTGAATTGAGGCACTACACCTTGAAGCTTAATGTAAACGCTCTGTTACGAATAAATTTTTTTCATCTGTGGCAACCTTAATATCTGGTCATCGATTCGTAAAAGTCAATGTTCTGAACTTCCACAAGTCTAAGGAAGGATTTTGCATTCTATTCAAAGGAGGGTGACTCATTCAGGCCTTGTACACATGCACATATCCATAAATATACACTTACGCAAACACACAGACACACACACACACTACACACACACACACACACTCACACACACACACACACACACACACACATATAAACAAACACACACACACACACATTCAACACATACACACACACAAAACACGATACAAACCACAGTAAACATACACAGCACACACACACACGACACACACACACACACACACACACAATATAAACAAACACATAACATATGAAACAAACACAACACACACACACACACACACACACACACAACACAAAACAAACACAAATATAAACACAAACATAACACATAAATAAAATACAAAATAAACAAAACATAAACATAAACATAAATCATCAAACATAAACATAAAATAAACAAAACAAAATACAAAATCAAAACACAATACACAATAAAACAAAACAAAATATAAACAAAAAACATAAAACATAACACAAACAAAAGATAAAAATAAAATATAAATAAAAAAAACATAAATATAAATAAAACATAAATACAAACATAAACAAAACAAAATATAAAACACAAAACATAAACATATAAATAAACACAAAACATAAATATAAATAAAAAAAACATAAAATAAATATTAAAATAAAAAAAAATATAAATATCAAAAATATAATATAAAATAAACATAAATATAAATAAAATAAAAAAATATAAAAAAATAACACATAACACAAAATCATAAATATAAAACACATAAAATCAAAATCACAAATAAATACAAACAACAAACACAAACACAAACACAAAACACAAACACAAATCACAACACAAACAAAACACAAACACAAACACAAATCACAAACACAAACACAAACACAAACACAAAAACACAAAACACAAACACAAAATCAAACACAACACACAATACAACAAAACAAACAACAAACATAACAAATATACACAAACACAACAAAAAACAACAAACACAGAACAACAAACACAAACAAGAACAAACAAAAACACAAATCAAACACAAAACAAACACAAACACAAACACAAACACAAACACAAACACAAACACAAAGCACAAACACAGAACACAAACACAAACACAACACAACACAGAAGCACAAACACAGACAGCACAAACACACAGCACAAGGCACAACACAACACAACACAAGCACAAAGCACAAGCACATACAGGCACACACAACACAAACACAAGCACAGGCACAGGCACAGGCACAGGCACAGGCACAGGCACAGGCACAGGCACAGGCACAGGCACAGGCACAGGCACAGGCACAGGCAACAGGCACAGGCACAGGCACAGACACAGGCACAGGCACAGCACAGCCACAGGCACAGGCACAGGCACAGGGACAGGCACAGGCACAGGTACAGGCACAGGCACAAAGGCACAGGCACAACACAGGCACAGGCAACAGGCACAGGCACAGGACAACAGGCACAGGCACAGGCACAGGCACAGGCACAGGCACAGGCACAGGCACAGGCACAGGCACAGGCACAGGCACAGGCACAGGCACAGGACAAACTGGACACGGACAAGGACACGGACGAGACGCAGACAGACGCAGACGCAGACGCAGACGCAGACGGACGCAGCACGCAACGCAGACGCAGACGCAGACGCAGACGAGACCAGACACAGCACAACACACACACACATCAATCAAACACACACACACACACACACAAACACGATACAAACCCACATAAACTATACACACTGACACACACACACAGCACACACAACACACAACGAATAAACAAACATATAATAATGCAAAACAACACACACACACAACAAACATAAACACAAACATAAACATAAAAAACAAAACACAAACATAAACAAAACACAAAACAAAACTAAAACACAAACACAAACATAAACACTAACACAAAAAACATAAACACAAACATAAACAAACACACAAACATCAAATCAAAACAAAAATAAACACAAACAAAAAAAAACAAACACAAACACAAACACAAATAAACACAAACACAAACAAAACAAAACACAAAAAAAAAACACAAACAACAAAAAACACAACACAAAACAAACACAAAACAACACAAATAAATACAAACAAATATACAAACACAAAACAAAAAAAAACATAAAATAAATTTAAACATCAAAATAAACATAAAAAACACAAACAAAACACAAAAAAACAAAACACAAAAAAACACAAACACAAACACAAACACAAACACAAACAAAACAAAACACAAACACAAACATAAAACAAAACACAAAACAAAACAAACACAAACACAAACACAAAACACAAACACAAACACAAACACAAACACAAACACAAGCAAAAAGCAACAACAACAGCACAGGCACAGGACAGGACAGGACACAGCACAGGCACAGGAAGCAACAAAACACAAACAAAACACAAACACAAGCAAAAACATAGACACAAACACAGACACAAACACAGACACAGACACAAACATAAACACAAACACAAACACAAAAACAAACACAAACACAAACAAAACACAAACACAAACACAAACACAAACAAAACACAAACACAAACACAAACACAAACACAAAAAAACACAAACACAAACACAAACACAAACACAAACACAAACACAAGTAAAAACAAGACACAAACACAGACAGAAACACAGACACAAACAAACACAAACACAAATCACAAACACAAACACAACACAACACAAACACAAAACAAACACAAACACAAACACAAACACAAACACAAATCAAACACAAAACAAACACAAACACAAACACAAACACAAACACAAACACAAACACAAACACAAACACAAACACAAACACAAAACACAAACACAAACACAAACACAAACACAAACACAAACACAAACACAAACACAAACACAAACACAAGCACAGGCACAGGCACAGGCACAGGCACAGGCACAGGCACAGGCACAGGCACAGGCACAGGCACAGGCACAGGCACAGGCACAGGCACAGGCGCAGGCACAGGCACAGGCACAGGCACAGGCACAGGCACAGGCACAGGCACAGGCACAGGCACAGGCACAGGCACAGGCACAGGCACAGGCACAGGCACAGGCACAGGCACAGGCACAAGCACAGCACAGGCACAGGCACAGCACAGGCACAGGCACAGGCACAGGCACAGGCACAACACAGGCACAGGCACAGGCACAGGCACAGGCACCGGCACAGGCACAGACACAGGCACAGGCACAAACTCGGACACGGACAAGGACACGGACGCGGACGCAACGCAGACGCAGACGCAGACGAAGACGCAGACGCAGACGCAGACACAGACGCAGACGCAGACGCAGACGCAGAGGCAGACGCAGACGCAGACGCAGACTCAGACGCAGACACAGACAGACACAGACACAGACACAGACACAGACACAGACACAGACACAACACAAACACATACATAAGCATAATATATATATATATATATATATATATATATATATATATAATTATTGACTGGAAAGGAATTGAGAGAACAAATTATAGATTTAAATTATAAAATTAAAATTAGATTGGATGTTTTAAAGCACTCGCCTCTTATCGTGTAAAATAAAAGTGTTGAAATAGAAATTTATGATTAAGGCATAATCAGAAGATTATGGTTCGAGGGAATGTTAAAAGCCCGACGCGAAGATATTCCTGAGAGCCATAATCTACAATTATGCCCGTGGTACATGAATGTTTTATTTTATTTTGCACCATGAAACTGGAACAAAATTTTAAAAGATTCAGTATTTTCGGCAAGTTTTAAATGCAAATGCAGTGAAATAAAGTCGACAGTATGCTAATTTGTTGTTACTAAGATACTGTGATATTGCTAAATTGTTGCTAAGGTACTGTTTGTTTGTAAATAATTTGCATTCTAAAATGGAAGGTGAAAACGCAAAACTTATTCACAAGAAATTTTAGATGAATTTGAGCCCAGGCAAAAATAATTCAAGTAAATCGAAATATTTATACATAAAAGAGTACGAAAGGTTTTGCGTGGCGGAGCACAAAAATGTCCACAAAATGTGATGAAAAGTTGTGATGGCATACTTGTCTCAAATGGTAAGGGATTGTGTATATACATTAGTCAATTATCTCTATTCAATAAATATCTATTTTTGCAGTCAAAGATCTATAGCCCTCGTCACTGTGGTGTTTATATTCTAAATTGAAAAAGATGTTCAAGTTGCAGGAAGATGTTGATATATCTCGTTCTTCCATGCTCACAGAATTCATGAAGAATAATTCTGTAGGTGATCAAGCTAAAAAGTCCATGTATTGCAACGGCATCAAATTGAAGAATTCATGTTGAAGGCGCCTGATCATACGTACTTGTTAGTTAAGGTATAACGATTTTAGTTTTTTTCCAATTCTCATTATAAAAATTATTGTGTTTTATAGGTTGTCACAGCCTTTGGTATTTTTGGAGCATGTCGTCGCAAAGAACTGCACGATTTGGCTGTACAGGACGTAACAACTGAGAGATCAGTGCTATTAGTGAAGATCAAAAAACCAAAACTTATACTTCGAGGCAATTTACAATTGCACCAAGCGATGGATTGGTTGATTACGTCTCTTTGTACCGAAAATATGCAGCATTACGATCGGAACATACTAAAATTGACAGCTTGTTTTTGTCGTATTATAATGGCAAATGTAGTGCTCAGACTGTTGAGAAAAGCACCTTAGGCAAAATGCCGAGGATAATAGCAGAGCTCCTCAATCTACCGGATGCCCATAAGTCACAGGCACTGCTTTCGCAGGAGTGAGGCGATGATCTTTGCAGAAAGCGGCGCTGATACAAGGGCACTAAAGCAGCTTGTGGATGGCGATCAGATAAAGTATCCGAATCATATGTAGAGAATTCTCTGCAAAATAAAATTAAAATTGCTCAGAACATTACTGGTACAGCAGCTATAAGTATACCACAAAACGGCGAAGGAACTGTCAGCTTTGGTGTTGGCTCATCTGGAGTTACAATTTCAAATCCATCCAACTGTATTTTCAATTTTTATAAAGAATAAGTTTCATTACTATTATTCTTATTAATAAAGGTTGCATAGCAAGGTTGTTGTTTCAATAATTCTTTCAACTTACGTGACATATCATGTCATGTGTTTGCTATCAATCATGCTGCTTAGCAACAATGACATTTCCGTGCTATAAAGACCACATTACATCCGAATTTGGGGCGTATAAAGAACATTATGGTGGCAAAATAAAATAAAACTTATTTATATATATATATATATATATATATATATATATATATATATATATATATATATATAATCTGGTGGTTAGTAGATACCTTCCAACGTGATATTCGCTCGTAGCCACTCGGTCCAAAAATTTAAAGGGCGCCCTGTATTTTTGACATATTCTAAAAGAGCTTAGTTATTTTAGTAACTCTATGTGAAAATATGTAATTATTTTAAATTCTCTCATAAGTCTTAAAAATACCTGCATGTCCTGCTCCAGGGTCATCATGACACTGCGATAATATCTGGAGCGTTCCCCTTCGGCACTACAACTCTCCTCTGTTCCTCATCGTTTCTCAACTTCGGATAACTACACTTCGCATGCTTCAATAACTTCCCCTTTCTATCCGCCATTGCGGGTACGCAAGGTCTTGCCTAACATTCTTCTTCATCCGTGTCAACCACTTATCGTCATCTTTCACATCTTCTACTTCCTTTCCTTCGTCTTCTACGATAGTCTCGTCTGGTAAGTCAATATCGGGTTTACTCGTCACTTCAAGTGCGTCAATAACTGGTACGGAACGCGATAATGTATCCGGTACGACATGATCCTTTCCTTTACGATGAATGATCTCAAAACTGTACTGCTGAAGGCGTATAGCCCATCGCGCTAATCGACCGGTAGGTTCCTTTAAATTATGTAACCAAACTAACGATGCGTGATCGGTAATAACCGTAAATTCTGCTCTCAAATATGGTCGTAACTTCTCCACAGACCAAAGTACGGCTAAACATTCCTTCTCGGTAGTCGAAAACTTTCTTTCATTCCTCGTCAATGATCTACTATTGTAACATATCACTCATTCCTCTCCATCAATTGTCTGCGTCAACACTGAACCAATGCCATAATCTGAAGCGTCAGTTTGCACAAAACGGTAGCGAAAATCTGGACACGATAATATGTGCGGTAACTAAACAATCCTTAATAGTTTCAAACGCTTTGTCACAATCTTCATCCCATTAAATTTAGCAAACTTCTTCAATAACTTCGTTAATGGTGCAATAATGGTCGAAAATCTTTTATAAAACGACGATACCAGCTCGCTATGCCGATCAATCGCTTCACTTCCGTTGGACTCTTTGGTGTTGGAATCTTCAAAACGGCGTTGACCTTTTCTGGGTCAACCGATAACCCATTTTCGTTAACTACATAACCCAAATATCTGAGCTCGGACTGACAAAACGTACATTTATCTCTTCCTAACGTAAGACCTGCTTCACTGAATCGTCGGAAAACTTCCTGTAAAACCTCGATATGCTTCTCAAAAGTATCATCCAAATAGACGAAAACATACGGCTCTAATTCTGGTCCTAAAACTCGGTCTATAAATCTGCCAACTCGCCGGTGCGTTCGCGAGTCCAAACGGCAAACGTTAGATTGAAACAGACCCCGATTGGGTACTGTAAATGCGGTATACTGCTTTGAATCTTCAGCCATCGGTATCTGCCAATAAGCTGACTTAATGTCCAACGATGATATGTATTTTGCGTCACGTAAACGGTCTAAAATTGCTGAAACGTACGGTAACGGATATGCATCTCTCGGTAACTTTATTTACTTTTCGAAAATCCACGCAAAACCTATAACTTCCATCCTTCTGCTTTACTAGTAGTATCGGACTTGACCAAGCGCTATTAGATTTCTCAATCACATCCATCTTCGACATTTTTCCAACTCGCTATCTATTTGTTGCTGAATAAACGGCGACACACGATAATATCGTTGCTTAATTGGTTCACTACTTGTCTTAATTTTGTGTTCTACTACATCCTAATTCCTTGCCTTCAATGTTCGCAAAATAACTGTCCACTACTCCATCCAATTGTCCTCCATTCAGATGTGAACGTGAGCAAATCTTCGGCTCTCTCTTCCATAGCGTTAATAATTTCATTTTCAAATTTCCACCTCCTTTTCTAAGTCCGGAACAAAATTCGCTCGTTTCAAAAATCGACTCTAATATCAACTGATGTGGTATCTCCAATACAACCATGACGTTAATCGTAATATCTTCCTTAATTTCGATTGGAACAACGGCTGACCCTATACTCTTCACTGATTGACCGTTAGCTACGACACAGGTTGACGTAAATTTCTATTTAATTTCACCCAATTGACTCAATTCCTCCATCCCTTTCTTCCAATGATGGTCTTCGTAGATCCACTGTCCAATAATCCCAATAACTTTGACCAATAATCTTGACCGTGACGAACGGTCTCATCTGAATCTTTAAATCGAAAACGTAATCTAATAAAACTTTATTCTTGAAAAGTAACTTCATTCTTGGCCCTTAAACTATTATAATAAACTGCCGACTTAATGTAGATCTTGGAAGGCAATACGCGGCTCTTTATTGCCTCCTTCCTTGATCCGTTTCCCAAATTCGAACATTTAGGACAATTCTTTACTGTAAAATCCTTCTTTCCACAACGATAACAATAGCGATTCCTAATGGTGTCTTTAAACTCGACGCCAGATGTCCGGTCTTCTGACAATTCCAACACGATCTACCCTCAACTCTATTCGGCGTTATCTTTACTTTGTATCGGTACTTCCTTATTCTTAATCGTCACAATCGGTGGGGTTTGTCCCACGTACGCTAAATCTACTTCTAGGTCTTCCATACTTAATTAATTCGTTAATAGAGCTAACCTCCGTTAAACCCAATTGTGCCTGATAAGAAGGCGCGATATTTTTCCGCAAAATACGTAATTACTTATCCTCCGACAAAGTTTCGTTCGAACGCGAAAATAAAGTCCGCATAACAGCGATATAAATTCATAGGCTCGTCCGTACCCTGAGTACGACGCTTAATCTCATCTAATAATCTATCGTCATAATCTATTGGCTGGAATTGAATTTTCAACAATTCCACCAACTCACCCCAAGTCCTAACTTCCTTCTAACGGAAAGAACGTAAATCAAAGCGTTACCCGTAAACAAATCTAAACATTCCGAAAATAATTCGTATCATCTACTCTACGCGAAATCTGTAATTCTGAAATCCGTTCCAAAAAGAACTTAACGATAAGGATTTAGTATCTCCGAAAATGATAAATTCCACTTGCAAACCGGTGTACTTTTACAACTACACTCCGAACAAGTGATGTACTTAAATTTAAATTACTAATCGGTACTGAAATATCTGTTTTGAATTTTGTTCGTCATTACTCGAAACTGCTTAATATTTCCAATGGTGGACATTTTGAAACTACTCGTTTATCCAAAATTTCGTACGTAGATTGAGCTACCGCAATTTCATAAACAAACTTTCTTTAATCTTAACATCGATATCGGTTTTCGGAATTGAATTATTAACTCTACCTAACAAATATTTGAGCTTGGTTTCTATGGTCGTTAAAATTTTTGTGGACGGATTAATTTTGACTTCCTCTAATAATTTTTTAATTCCAATTTCGTTTCTTCAATAGCAATCTTATCTGTTTCAAAATCGAAAGGATAATCGGGACGTGATGAAATTTTACCACTACTTTCCTCACTTAAAATATTCCGTAACAATGCACGTAACGCAGTTACCCTAACGAGATCACCACCTCTAACCGCTATCTCACATCTTACCTCACTAGGTGTAAGCCTATCTACATTAATTTTATATCCCATACTTAATCTTTCGATACGTATATAAAAAACTTAATTCAACAATAAAATAATCCTGAAGCGAAAATACTGAAATACTATCCTAAGATGTCACCAAAAAAGAAATCTACAAAAACCACCCTAAATGTCCCACGGTGAAGCGCCAACTTTACCTGTAACGGTATAAACGGGTGGTAGAACGGGATTACAGATAAAATTGGCCTTTTTGCCCCGACTAGCCAGCGTATGGGTGTAGGTCAGATGTTGAAAAATTTTGCACAACCAGAATAGTAAATCGTACGTAAGTCAAAATAGGGGATGAAGACAACATCAATTCGGTTAAGGGCGCCAGAATGTTTGGTAGTCAAAATAAGGGATGTCGTGCCAAAATTACGAGTACATAGCGTGTCTAAACATACAAAAAACATACGCTTACCTATCCGCAATCAATCCCAGGTGTGCTGGACAGCAACTCAGCAAACCACCTGAAATAGGGCTTCAAAAACACTACACGCTTGTCAAATAAAAGCGTGATAAACACTCAATAACGTTACGTTAATACACCTCAGTGTAATAATAAGGCATTAAATAATAATCAAAACAAAACAAAAAATCTATAGAATGAACTCTAAACTGAATTAATACTCAAAAAAACTCAATAAAACAAAAAACTAACCTCGTTACGTTAAAACTAAATTACCGGTAACTTGCAATTTGCAAAAAACTTTATGTAACACAAAAGGGTTTTCACATAATTAAAACACATTTATAAAACCTAACAAACTATAATAAAATAATAAAAAAAGGATAAATATAAAAAATGTAAACATACGATAATGCGTATAACAAAAATACAAATGCTTAAAAGGCGACAGGATGTCTGATCAGAATACTGCTTTACGCCAGTCTAAATGGTTTAACCTATATATATATATATATATATATATATATATATATATATATTTCGTGGATTATATACCCACACTACAATAGGGTCAATTGCCCTTTAATACTAAAATAAATAACAAAGTGTGAAGGCGGAGCGTCAAAACTACAATTCGTTACACTAAATAATTTAAAACAACTTAATTTAAAAAAAATAAAAACACGACCCCGCTTTCAAACCTTCGTCAACATAAAAAAAATAATTCGAAACACAAAAATCTTGAAATATTCAATAAAAAAACAATATTATGTTACCTTAAGGTCTAGAATTACACCTCTCCTGTGTTACAACAATGAAAGCGACCAGGTGATCGGTTACTGCTATAACGGAAATGAAATCTTCCTGGTCTGGCAAATGATGAATAAAATGTTGACTATTGTTCTATGATACACAAACGATTTCTTGATTTAAACTCGTTAAAATGTTACTGCATTAATTAAAACTTCTTTTAAAATAATAATTTGAGCGTTCAAGTTTTCTTGTTAACTTAAATCTTTTAACTGGTTTTATTTCCACTAATAATCCAAAATGTTAATAACTGTTTTAAATAACTATAATTTTAATATATTGCGAAAGTTTCTTTATCTTAAACACGCTTTGTACGATAAATAAGAGGCACTGCAAGAACGTTGATTTAAATAAATCCGCAAAAGCGAGAAAACCAAAGAGGTCACTGAAGCACTAATACAACACGACGATGTCCTCTAGGTAACTTTACGTAAAACCGAAATCGGCACTAGGTATAATCCTTTGGTGAATGAACAATTTTAATAAAATCCCTTTACAGGTCTTCTTCAGAAGTAGCTAACTACCCTTACTACACAAAAAGTACGTTCGTTAAACACCACAAGGTCCAAAATATCAACGTTCTAAACCACCCCTTAAAGCGTAACAAGCGGCACCGTACTAGTACACGAGAGCGCGTTCAATTTTAGAATCATCCAAATTATTACCAAAAATCCATCTTGAATTTTAAATCACTACTCACAAAAAATCTTATCTAACTTTAATTCCACCAATTAAAAAACGGAAGGGGAAGATTTGATACCCCAAACAAAATTCGTTTCCATCCGTAAGGACTCGAGACTTTCAAAAGTTCAAACGTCAGCAGAAGTACCGTGCAAAGCATCTCTATGTTTTATTCAAGTACAAACAATAATGCCCACATTCAATCTCTATGATTCAAAACCATCATATTTAATAATAGACTGAACAACTATACTTAAGCGTCTTTATGTCGCCAACATGACATCATACACATATAAACCTACACTATTTATTTAAATTACTTAATTTTCTATTATATTTTACGGAAATCAAACGAAGTAAACCCTATTTACACTCATATACAACTATATACAGATAAACGTTACTCAAACTTCTATAAACGAGGAATAATAAGGAAAAACAACCTAAATTACGGAATAATAATTTCACAAACAAAAAAACTAAAGCTCACCATACACCTACCATCCCGAAAGGTCGCTACACACGTTAAACAAATTTACTATAAAACAATTTGACAACAAAAAAAAATATGTATATACGGAATCTAACTAAGTGCATAGAACTACAAACAAAATTACCCAATACGTATACAGGGTGTTCAAATTACCCTGACAACCTTGTTCCTATAAGGGCGCTAAATTTATCTTGAACAGCGTAAAACGGCGCATTATAGGTGTGTAATTATTGTGCAAGAAAAGATTAATTTATTTATAAGCGTATAAAATTAGTCTTGTCCATGTAGCTTTCACAATAATTTATTTATTGTTGAACGAAAAATTTTATTTTAACAGCTCAAAACAGCGGACAATTGTTTTAAAAATCTAAATTATTTATAATCCCACGGCGGTAAAGTTAACGAGTCGATGTGATTCTTACAATAAGGGTACGAACTTAGCCTTATTGATATATTTTTGCACTAACTTACTTCCTGTAGAAGCGAAAATTTTTTACGCTGCGCAAAATAGATAATAGTTGGTGCTAATTACCACATAAGGAAAAAATATTTATTTAAAAGTATTGTGAAGTTAGCTGTGTTTGGAGAATTTTTCTAGAACTTATTGTCTATTGTAACGCAAATGTAATTTCAACGGCGTAAAATTAGTACCTAATTATGCACAAATTTAAATCACACTCTTTACGAATGAGCCGCCTATCTGGTCACCCGTTTTTCAGAATAATATATGGGAGCACAACACGAACCCTGACAGTCTCCAAAAATGTGCCCAACTTAGTAAAAGTAACAAAAATCGTTACGCTAGCTTGAAATCTATTAAATAGCACGACCTTTTCGTTTTTGATGACGAAATCCAAGTAAACAAGCAGTGAAGGAATAAATTGGTTTCTCATTCCTTAAAGTACCAGTCTCCCTACATCACTCCTTGTGCCTCTAAATAGCAAATAGCGCTATATAAAGTGTGTTCAATCTCTTGTACCGATTGTAGATAGGTCCTTACACCCCATAAGTAATGAACTAGTGGGATCTAACACAATACTGTTTATTATATCTAATCTCACAACTAGTTGTGATAACTATTTCCTACTTTATTATTCACTAAAGTAAACAGCTCATGGAGTTTAATATGGCGAATAGGTGCTATTGCATTATGCTATGTTGTGCTCTTGATTTACGTATCATTGACCTAGTCACGCTGTTGACTAATGTTTATGTTACAATTTCCTTAGAATTGCGAAAGTTTAGATTTAACCTAGTTACGAATGATCATGGTAAATGTGGTCTTGTTTAGCCTGAAATTGAGATTGGCCAGATTCAGGTTCTGTTTAATTTGAGATTAAACGTCTTGCCGAGACTATCACTTTATGTTCGGTTGTCGACTGACCATACTGCCACGCTAAAGAACGGGTATCCAGTCGTTTCATCACAACCCCTTTTTCTGTTGATTTCTGTTTTTCCTTCGTGTTTATCTCTATGTTTTATATGTTCCGCAAATTGCCAGAATCGTTCCGAGTATTAGTGTAGTGCTTGATCGGCTGGCTACTATGAAATGCGATAAAGTTTTTCTCCAGTGAGTGTCGTCTAATTCTGTCTAATTGCTTATTCTTCGGTTCTCAACCCGTTGAGTTGATGTTTCGTCTTTAATATTGCTTCTTTCTGGAAGTTCTTTATTTGAAGTTGATTTTAACTGCTCCTGTCATATTGATGTCGACAGATACTGACATAATCTTGCTGTGTTAGACTCAGAATGCGTTGTTTTGTTTTTACGAGGCATTAATGCGTTATTTGGATGATAGTTGTTTAGTTGAACATGATGTATTGCCTGGTTTCATTGAACATTACTGCTGTCGTAGTGATGCCCTTTGTGTTGGGAATATAAAGATGTTTCCAGATTGTTCCATGCGCTTGCTTTACTACTTTGCACTTGTCTTTCTTGTTCGTTGGTAGTTGTCTCTTACACAGTTTGGACTTTGCTCCAGCTCTCTAATACTGTAGGTATACCCATAACTGTATGCCCTCATGGACACATTGTTTTTGGATTGTTCATCCTGCAGTAGAAAGTACGATTTGTTATTATAATTCAACGCAGTGGTTTCGTTTTGTACTTCCATTATCCAGTACGTCGCGTTTTCCATCCTCAGTGCGATTTGTGTTACCTTCATCACTACATACTTTGAGATTTCCGCCATTATGAAGTATCCTGATGTATGGATTTGGTGATTATCCCATTTGACAGTCATCTTTACTGTCGGATGTGTTAATATTTGTACGTTAGATAGTAGTATTCGTGATACTGAGCTCACTAGTGGGTTTCCGTGATGTGGTTGTTAAAGCTGCTTCGACTACGGCTCACGTCTAGTAGTAGAAACATACTTCATTGAGGATTTTTACTGCTATTTGAAATGGGGTTAGAATGTACAGGTTTAGCTGATTTTTATCTACAGCTTTTTCTACAAACGTTAATATTTCTTACCCACCGCCCAATTTCTACCGTTATGTGATTGTTGTAGATGCTGACTCTTTTCCTGACAGGGTTTAAGTTTGGTTTGGGTCTTCCTTTGTGGTCGACTCCTGTCTAGCTTCTGATTTCCATCGATCGGGGTTGCTTTTCTACGCTGTGAGGATCTTTTCTTCTCATAGGTTGTATGCATGTGAGGGTAATGGAACTTCTTACTCAATTTTAGCTGTTTTCCAAGATGTTATTTTTGTTTGGGGCGTAAATCCTACAGTTTTACAGTGGTAGATTGTCCTCCATCGCGATGCACCTTGCCCGTAACACTGGGGCAATGCAGCTTCTTCCTCTTCTCGAAGGTGGCGATGATGTTTCCACAGTTTGTTGCTGGCGGTGGTGACTTGATAGAGTATGCTGCTTCCTTTCAGTGATTGTCGATATTAGCGGCTCGAATAGCTTATAGCACCTTAAAATTTGTAGCTTTGTACTTTTGTGATGACTTTTGACATTTTCCCAATAAATTATTGATTCAATATGGGACTTGATCATCATGTACGTTACTTAGGTAGGCAACATAGCACGATTAGCTTTGATTGACGGCGTCAAGTCGACTTCTTGTCATTTTGACAAATGTAAATACAATACAGAATAAGATGGAACAGAGTAAGGCTCAGTTCATAATTCTAAAATAATGAATGATTTCTAGTGAATCGAAGCAACTGTTTCCATCACTTATTTTGAAGGTGTGTCCAATAGCAATAAAAATCGTTTGACAAAGGTCCGTTTCAAGCGAATTATTTACGTAGAACGATTTTAGTTACTCTTAACCGAAACTGGTGCCACCTTAAAAATCCTGATGGTCGCAAACAAGTAACTAAGCGCACAATAATACCTCAGTACTCAAATACAAATCAGTCCTATTTTCAAACGAAATAAGTCCATAAACTGAGATTTTAATATTTTAAGTAAAGTATAACCACAAGTCACAATTAAATACATATCAACTAGAAATAGTAATATAAAGCCCGATACAATATTGGGGAGGAAGAATGTTAAATCTGATGTAATCAGTAAGATTAAAACCATATTCCACTTGAATTATTGTATGGGGCTTGTATCTGATAGTTCAGTTGGTTAGAACGCTACTCTAGCAAAGTAGGTTCAAATCCTAGTCCAGTTAATCTTTTATTTGTGTATTTAATGAAATCAATAATAATTTTTAATTACGTATTCTACTTACTTTTGGTAAAATTGGTCCATGAATGTAAATTTTAATATGTTGATCAAAGTCTAGGTAAGAAATTTTATTTTAAGCAATTCATTTTGAAGCATTAACATAAGCTAGCAAATTTTGGCTAGTTTTAGCCCAAAATGAAGAATACATTTATATTTACTACATAATATATATAGACATACTGTAATGGTTTACGTGACTCATCGTTAGTTATTCTGATCATCAAGAAATTCTGAATTAATGTGAATCTGGTTGTACCTGTTTGAAGTTGCTTGATTTCAAATGAGCAGGTTCTGAAATGTTTTTCATGTGTTGTGCGTGATCATAAATGGGCGTCCGTGTGCATTACGTGTGTGAGTGTATACGCATAAATTGCGTACGTGAGCTTACGCGTGAGCATGCGTGTGTGTGTAAGTGCTAGTTTATGTGGTATGCGTGTGAGTATGTGTGTGTGTCTGTGCTCATGGTGTTGTGTGTCTACGCAATTGTATGCGTTTGAGTGTAAATATTAGTGGTGTGCGTTTACAGGTAACTGTAAACGTGCATGTTGTTCGTATGCATGTGCATATGCGAGGGTGTATGTGTATCTTAACGCGGGTGTGGGTATGTAAATGTGCGTGCGTGTGCATGTGCATACCCGTGAGCATATGTATGTGCATGTGCGCTCGTGTGCGTGTTTTGTGCGTATGCGTACATGTATTCGAGTGCATGTGAGTGTATCTTCACCTTACTATATGTCTGCCATTGTATGTAAATACAACACCTTCAACATTTGTGGCAGTTAACACATACCGCTACAAGGTTAAGAAAGGATTTCTTTACCTCGACGAAATATTTGGAGTTGTCATTGGTCAAATTCGGCGCCCAGGATAACTGTGCTATCTGTTTCTCAACATGTCCTACTGCACGCCAACAGTAAGGATGCTTTGACCCTATTGGATAGAATCATCAATCAATTCATTGTAGCACTGAAGTTCCTTCCAGTTTACTCTATTTGAATAACCAAAAGGAAGAACTCTCAATGAAATTGAAGTTTGATACTGCTGAAAACCTTCACCTTTGATTAAAGCAATATCCTCTTTAACTTTATGGCAAAGAATCGATACTGGTAGTGTCACCGTTGAGTGTGGACAAATTTATCTCATACACTTTCAGTTTTACCAAAGGTAATTCAATAATTTTACAGTTTTATCAATTATAGTACCATTTGTATTCCATGCACCTTCAGTTTAGTAAACGTGCGTGAGAGTGGGTGCGTGAGCGTGAATCTACTTGTCGTGTGCATTCGCATGTGCACGTGCCTATTTGTTTACGTAAACGTATATGTTCTTGTGTGTATGGGTTTTTGTGCGTGTTGTATGCATGTGCGTGTGCATTTACTTTTTCGAGAGCGTATTTCACACATGTGCTCGCGCTTGTGTGTTCGTGTATGTGTGAATGTGCGTGTGATGTGTCGCGTACGTGACAATATCAATCTATTTCCGAACGAAATAGGTTCATAAGCACAAATTTTAATATTGTAAGTGTAGTATAGCCACAAGATACATCTAAACACATGAAAGACTTTCCTACATTGAAGGGAAGTATATTAAAATTGATGTAATCAGCAAATATAGTCCTTATATACGGTGTTTACTAATTAGTGTTAAAGTTTCAGGTAGCGTTATAGTCCAGTCAAAGCTGAGAAACCTTATAACAAAATTATTGCTAGGCGGTGGGCCATTTCTTCTCACGAGCCATCCAAAGTCCGAAATTTGGCCGACTTCCTTAGATTTTATCTGGGAAAGTATCCGATGAAAATTCATTTTCAAACAAAATATTGATGAATTTTTTGCAATTTTTGGTTGCATTCCGCACCTTCTAAAACCTCAGGTTAAGATTTTAAAAGATGCAGAATTTGAGAAAATACGCTTGGCAACTAGGCAAATTTTGTGGTGACGTTTGTATACATCAGTGTGATAGGCATTTTTGCACCCATTGTGTCGTTCGATTTCATATTTCACTGATGATCATGTACTCATTCAACGCGTACGCAGGTATGTACATGGTGTACGATCCAATTGCTGACCAGCGAGGTCGCCCGACTTGAATCATTTAGATTTTCGCGTATGGAGCTTCTAGAGGACAAAGTATACAAGACGCCCCGGACGCCTTTGTCACGTATCATGTGGTGAATTTGTTTACGTGTAGCTTCCAACGTTGCAATTTAATGTCATTTTGGGATGACCCGTTAGAAGAAACTGCAAATCGCCTAGCATTAATTCTTTTATGAGGCTTCTCAGATTCGCATGGGCTATAAAGCTAGCTGAAGCTTTAACACTATTTAATAAACACCGTGTATAGGACGAAATTGGCACCTAAACATAAATTTTTAAATGGTGATCAGAATCTAGGTAAGACGTTATATTCTAAGCACTTCACCTTGATTAAATTTATATTTTTTAACCTTACTCTGTGGAATTCTATATTTAACAACACTGATGTTTTAAACACAATATTATTTCACAATTTCTTTCACAAAAAAAATTGTGCATTTTGTTGTGTTTAAAATATTAGTGCTATTAAATTCACTTTGAGGTATTGGCTTAAACTAGCCATTTTAGACCTGTTTTATTGAACAATAAATTTTCATTTACTACATAATCAAGAAAAGAATAACGCAGTTTCGACAATCTGATCGTCAAGAAATTTAAAGGGTAATCAGGATGTATCTGCTTTGAAGTAGCCTGACTTTAAATAAGTAGTTCATTTCAATATCCCCTTGTGTGCGTGTGCGTATAATCGTGCGTATGTAAGTAGATGTACGAGTACTTGTACGTGTGCATATGCTTGTGCGTCTGCGTAATTGTGAGCGTGTAGGGTTCCGTGTGCCCGTGTAAGTGTTAGTAGTGATCGGGTTCTGTGTAAGTGTGTGTGTGTTTGTGTCTTTGTGTGTTTGTGTGTGTGTGTGTGTGTGTGTGTGTGTTGTGTGTGTGTGTGTGTGTGTGTGTGTGTGTGTGTGTGTGTGTGTGTGTGTGTGTGTGTGGTGTGTGTGTGTGTGGTGAGTCCGTGTGAGTGTACAAGTGCGTGTGGTGGCGTGTCATGTGCGTGCACGTGTGTGCGTTTCTGTATGTACGGGTATGAGTTTGTGTGTATAAGAGGAAGACACCAGATTATATTTCTAGAAAATTGTATGCAAATACACTTGTTCGGATCATTGTAGTTCTGAGTATTCGCCTTACTTACTTCAATATTGTATATTGCTTTATATGAATACATCTGAGCACTTGCTATTACTTTTATTCATGTTACATTAACTCGATAGCGATTATTGACCTGTAATTATTAAGGAAATCTTGTTGTTCGCTCTCCTATTCGTGTGAATATATGGTCTAACAGTTATCCGAAATGAGTTGATCGCTGTTTTCCAAACTTTGTACCCTGATAGCTTATTATTAAATATCTTTCTAAACAGAAACCCAGGTCAAACGTTATGGATAAAATAATTCTACGTAAAGACACGTTAAGCGTTGGGTATTGTTACAGGATTATCAACAATTCTCTTTGTTATCGTAAAGCTTTACGAATGGTTCAGCTACAGTTTCATTTGCATTAGTGCTGAAGCAAACAGAAAATACTGTTATAATTTATGCTATGAATGTACGAAAGGATAACATTGTTTCATTTGGTTTGCTCTACTTTACTATAGCTCAATACAGAGGTTATTTATGCTAGTAACGCCATACTTTTTTTCTTTTTACTAATAGTATTCCTGGACTGTCTAAGATTTGCCTATCGAACACTGGGAGGGATTAGGGATATTGTTATGCTGCCGAGTCATGTTTATGGATAATTACAAGGGTAAATTTTCTTAAATGGTTGCGCCCGTTTAGTGTAACACGATAAAATTTTGAGTGCCTAATTATGGTGTGAATGGGCAAACCTAGTGTTCCTAGCGAAGACTGCTTGCGAATGGAGTGTATTTCGAAGGTACCCTTACCATTATAATAGCGATAGAATAAGGGAAAAATCGTAACTATTCTTCTATGCTCAAGATACTGTAGATCAGAAGTTAGAGACGGGCCATTTATGTCTTATAGCCCTTTTTTGGATGCGGTTTACCATATCAAGGGCGTGTTGGAGAGCACTGACCCAGAGGTTGGAATTTGATTCCAGATGAAGTCAAATTTGAACCTTATACAGTAAAAGAAGTTGTTATGTAAAGTGCTGCTTAGATCTGTATAGAAAGCTCAGTTTACGAACAGCTGTTTTGCTAGCTGCCAAAAGGTGATCAACCCATGAAAGGTTCGATCATACGGACATCCCTAACATAGAAATAGATTTTGAAAACTTGAGATCTAAGCTATTCACATTTACAACAGGATGTGTTCAGCCTTTCTTAGCGGACATAAGGCAACACTGGGTTTTGTCGGCGTTAAACGTTAGTAATTATTCCTTCCCCATTCAAGGATACGTCCTAAGTCACTGTTAATTTAGGCTGCCATATTCACTTTAACGTCCTGACTAGACGTATTGTTGTGGGAAAACTGAGAACTACAATCTAAGGTGCTTGTTTAGGAATCAAGGTCATTTATGTATACCTGAAATGTATTGGAGCTATCACTGATCCCAAGGATATACCAGAGTTAATAGTAGTTTCTTTCGAAAAGAAGCCATCGAGGATAACGCGTATACGTCTTTTGTCAGGAAAACGGGAGGTCCAATTGATGAGTGTATCGGACAAGCCGAACGAGGTGAGCTGCAGGCACTAGTGCCAAATCTGGTCAAAAGCCTTTACAACATCTAAAGCTACAACAAATGTTTCACTGGACCTTTGTAATGTGTTACTCTAAAGTTGGGTGACATCGAAAGAGGATCACCGTGCAACACTGGGATCGTTTAAGAGTTTATTGACTCGGGAACGAAAGTAGTTGGTGGTTGAAGGATTTTCCATGATTTTCGGTAGAGTGGTCGATAGTTTGAGGAATCAGTTTTATCACCATTTTTAGGAGTAGGTTGGACATTTGCCAACTTTCACGATGAGGGAAATTCTCCGAATAACCTGGATATCGTAAAGAGTTTGGACAATACTAGCTCGGGGTAGTATGTCTTTAAAGATAAGAGCTGGACTACCGTCAGGTCCAGTTGCCTTGTTTGAGTCAAGTTTATTGATAATTGATTCCAGGAGCTTGTATCGAAAGTGTATTGGTTTCATTGGGTATGGGGTAGATTTTGACGACGGCTCAATTTTACCAGAATCATTGAGACATGGATTGGATGCAAAGTAATTGACAAAGAGGTTGGATTTGTCAGCAGGATCAGCTACTACAGCTTCGTCACTAGACGTCATGGGAGGGAAGAAAGATGACTAAGGTTTTGACTAATGGCTTTAGCTAATGACCAAAGTTTACGACTACGCAAAGAAAATAAGGCTAATTCTTTACATTTACGTTCTTGAAGCATCATTTTGGCCTTGGCGATGATGCTATTCCTTGCGGCAATATATTCGGTGTGGTTTTCAACTGATTAATTTGATTTCCATTTGGTACAGGGTTTATGCTTTTGCGATAATGCAACAGTGCAAGCCCTATTAAACCAGAGTTGAGAACGGGCATGACCTACACCATATTCTTTGGGAATGTATAACGCCATACCCATCAAGATAACTTCAGTTATTGAAAGAACAATGTTTGAATAGGAAGATCGTTTAAAGCAATACTGACGCAAGGGGAAGGTTGCAAAGAATTCTCACAGTTCGCTCTAGCTAACTGAGTTAAAACACCACATAGTTTTATTTGTTTTTCGAGTAACAGTGGGGTTAGGTACAGAGGAAGTTATTTCGATTAGGCACTGGTCTGATCGACCAAGTGGAGAAAGGATTTCTGTTTTACAGACAAGTGGTTTAGTTGTAAGGAATAGACCCAGGAGATGTGGAGTATGATTAGAGTTGTCAGGAATTATGGTGAATTCGGGAATCAATTTGTGTGAGATCACAGGCTACAGTAACAGCACTATGACATGTTGGATTAGTGGACATTAAAATCTCTCAGAATTGAGATATCGCAAGATGGTAACTGTTATAAGAGGTATTCTATTTTCAGACTAAGATAATCAAACAGATCTTGGAACTTATTATCGTTGGGAGACCTATACAAACAACAGTAGAATTTTACAAATTTGAGCCTAGAATGTTTGAACCAAATCGCGTCAAATTTGATGTTTTCCAAAGTGGACATCCTCTTAAAACCTACGTTGTCCTTGGTATACGCATATGCTACTCCTTTAAGGCGAAAGTTAGAGTGGAGATTGTACCTGGGAAATTGCAGGTCAAGCGAATCAGTGCTTCTGTTTCTTATAGAAACAGAATATCCTGTTGCACTTGTTGAAGGTGTAGGTGAACAGAATTAAGATTCGACCTGATACCACAAATGTTCAAGTAATGTATTCGAATGTTGGAACTTTCGATGACCATGGTCGCTTGAGTCCTGCCCGTCGGGACATCCGAATGGGGCAGGATTTTATTCCTGGCAGTGATTTTGGCCTTGACGAACTTTTGTCCCACCCAGAATCCTTGGGATGGATCGATGAATCGACGTGAAAATGTAGGAGTCTCACTCCACTCACCTGGGGTATTGCATCTTTTTTAGAACTTGTCATTTGAAGGGTTTAGCCAACACCGCGTTTGGCTTGTGCGTGTTGGCGAGTACGTAAGGAATAAAGGAGATAGCACCATCTTGTTGTGTTCGAAAATTTGTTAATGGGTATCGGGACTTTTTAATGATTCTAAGATAAATTTAACCCTGCGTCTCGCTTAAATGATAAACACCCGTTTTATTAATAGTTATAGTATAGATTTAGTTAGGTTAGCGTCACAAACTTAATCGTGGCTGTGTAGGCTACATTAGTCACCGTAATGTTTTAGTTTTAAATAAACCAGTATTTTATCTTCTGGTTTTTCGCTCAAACCGTTGTGGGCGAACAGTGTTTTTTTGGGAAAAAGTACTGACCCTTGCCTCATCACTAAACCGACACAGACAGGAACTAACCCAGAGCTAGCAAAAACCACATCTTTATACCTTAGTTATAAATATTTTTTTAATTTTCTTTCAGATGCCTAACTTAACTTAAATAGCGTACTGTATTTATTCCACACTTCCCGTGTAACGATGCTAATCGTTAAACTTTTGGGTGGTAGAGAGCGACTTAAACATGCACTTTTCGTTACGTTTTTTTTTCTGGCGAGACTGGTTTTTTCTTTCATTGCGAAATTGATATTGACAATAACATACATAAAAATAACAACAACAAAGAGCTACGCTTGGGCTCTATTCGGTGACCCTATTTAATGTACTATTACGGTACATTTGGTATCTTCGAATATGTAGTTTAAAAACTAACTTATGTTATTCTAATTAAATCTGGTTAACGATAGCAAAGTATCGAAATCTCGATCGTTAATGATAGTTTGCTAATTACATTAAACATGAACTAAATAACTTAATGGTGTACTTATCCTTCAATTACCTTGTACTAAATAATTACGTATATAATTACCTAGTCTACATGCAACTCTAATAATGTATTAGCTACACTATTATAGTGTGCACAATATAACAATGTTTTACACACTTTATCTTTTTTTAATAATAAGCGGTGTGGTTATATCATACCCAAAAACTAGGGTTCTGCCCAAAGATTTAGAATTTGGGTCGGCAACTTCTGCTTACCAAATTGAAGGTGCATGGAATGCAGATGGTACTAGTATTGATACTTTTACTTACGCTAAACCTATTCAATTACCTTAGGTAAAACTGAAAGTATATGGGACAGATTTGTTCACACCCATTCAGAAAAAATTATTAACCGTGACACTGGCGATATCGCTTGCGACTCGTACCATAAAGTTAAAGAGGATGTTGCATTAATCAGAAGTATTGGTTTCCAGTGGTATCGATTTTCAATTTCATGGCCAAGAATTCTTCCCTTTGGTTATTCAAATGTAGTAAACTGGAAAGGAGTGCAGTACTACAACGAGTTGATTGATGAGCTTTTAGCCAATGGGATCAAGCCGATAGTTACACTATACCACTTTGATCTGCCTCAAAATTTACAAGACTTTGGAGGTTGGGCAAATTCGTTAATAATCAACTGGTTTTCAGATTACGCTCGAGTTGTTTTTGATAACTTTGGTGATAGGGTAAAGGTATGGATTACAATTAACGAACCTAGCGTTATTTGCGGATTAGGGTATGAAAGGGGTATACTTGCTCCCGGACTTGAAGCCAAGGGTTTGGGAGGGTACACCTGTGCTAAAAATGTCCTATTGGCACACGCAAAGGTATACCACGTTTACAAAGACTTCTACCAAGATGTTCAAAAAGGTAAATTTAAATCCATTACAAACTTCTTAAGTCCAATTTACAGACTTAGGCCAAATTGGAATTACAATTCATGGTGTGTGGAACGAACCATCCACAAACTTAACGAAGGATATGGAAGCAGCTGAGCGTGATCGACAGTTTTACGTATGTTTATTACTATTTAAACTATATCTGTCAAATGATTTTTTTAGATTGGTTTATACACCCACCCCATTTACACTGAGGGTGGGGATTTTCCCATTGTAGTTAAAGAATTAGTTTCAAACCGAAGTTACGCTGAAGGTTTTCGGCGATCTAGACTTCCTACGTTCTCTAAAAAGGAAATTGCTTTCATACGAGGTACTTCTGATTTCTTTGGTCTGAACTACTACACCACCTTTTACACCAAAGACAGAACACCTTATCCCATAGGGTCACCATCAATTGAAAAAGATGCTAGAGTTGAGAACTACCAAAATCCGGATTGGACAATTACCGGCTATGACACCTTTAGGGTAACTTAACTTAACCGCACACTCAAAACATCTAACAACTTTTAAGTATATCGTAGTCCGTTCCATGGGGTTTTAGAAAACTGCTGAATTACATCAAGCACAACTATGGCGATCCCAAAATACTGATAACAGAAATAGGCGCCTCCGATAAAGAGAATTTTTACAACACTATTACCACAAAATTCCATATTGTAAGTTTGATATAATCATATTCAAAGGATTACTTTACCTTTTAGGATCACATTCACGCTATGCTGGATGCTATAGAGACAGATAAAGTGAAAGTTTTATTGTACACAGTGTGGTCGTTAATGGATAATTTTGAGTGGGCAAGTGGATATACGTAAGAAATTTTTAATGTCTTTCTTCAAATAATGTTATAATAATTTAGCTACAAGTTTGGACTACACCACGTAGATTTTAAGAATCCCAATCGAACTAGGACCCCCAAGTTATCTCATCATTTTTTTAAAGATTTGGTGCAAACGAGAAAAATTAAGAATTGCATTTAAACACATCACTAGGAGTACATTTTGTAAATAATATATAATAGTATCTGATTCAAATTTTTTTGTTTTAGAAAGGGTATATAGGCCTTATTAAAATTAGGAAGAACCTCATGATCGTCATCGGCACTATCATCACCTTCACCATCATCATAATCATCAACCAGTCTCTCTCGTCCACTGCTGAACAAGGGCCTCTACTATGTCTTTCTGGTCTCTTCGTGTTGAGGTTTTGCTACTATTTTAATGTTATCTGTCCACTGACTAAGTGGTAAACTTGTGTTTCATTCCGCAGTTCCCAGTCGACAATTTTATTTGACCACCTACCAGGCGAGTTCCTTTTGCGTTGCCTAATACGTTTTACGATGTCTAATGACCCTGTACAATCTTTAATGGCTCTTCTTGTAATGTCTAGTACTAGACTTCCTATTGAGAGCTGCATTATTCCTAGTTTTGCGTTTTGTTTGTTAGAATTAAGGTGTCACCTGCATGTGCCTTAACCAATGTTACACACTGTTTTTTTTTATATAAACTTCCGTGTTCTTAAACATGTTAGTCGGGTCGGGTCATCAAAGCGAAAGGACATGTTTAAGGTAGCTTCGGCTTCTACGTTCGGTTAGTAAAACGTGTGCGAGTGAAAAATGACCATTTTTAGATCTTAACGTACTGTACAGTAAGAGTGAGCTTTGAACAGATTTTTATAACCCAGCGGTTTGAATATTAATAATAAACAAAAATAATAATCTAACCAGTAGCATTTTAGTAACGACTCTTCATATAAAAAAGGCGTGTAAATAATATTTAAGATTGCTACATTATTGAATTCTACGAAAAATACGGTTTCTTTAAACCCTTGCCAGATAAGATTGTTAAAACTTATAAAATCGTAAAGCAAACTTAAAGCCCAAATACCACCCTTTGTGCAAGGTTTGAACTCAATCAGGTAAACGTACTGCAATAGCAATCCATTATATAGAACTAAAAAAATCACTTACTTTATCCCACGGTAGCTCGGGCTTTCGAACAATCATAAAAACGTATTTGTAACAGTAGGAAAAACACCAGATATTCTACATACGATTCATAAGAATGTACAGCTTTGCAATCAACCCCTTTCTATAACAAACCCAAACGTAAGCACCTTCACAAGAACTCACTTTATTAGCTTAAATGATAGAAACAAACAACTAGATCGAATACGTAATCCAAAGTGTAAGTAAGAAAAAAGCAAACGAATATGATTTAAATAAACACATAACTAACTGTAGTTCGTAATTAAAATTATAAATTAAAAATAATTAACTAATTTTTCTTTTCTCAAATAAATAACCGCAAGTCCGGTAGGAAGCTCATGAACCAAAAATCACATAGGGAACAATTTAAATACTAAGTGATCAAAACTAAGTATATATATATATATATATATTTATTTATATATATATATATATATATATATATATATATATATAATTATCTCAAATATTTAATAAACTTAATTGAAATGAGGATTCACACATATTTTTATACCTCCAGAGTTGACATGTCTCGCTCCCTACCAGAATCCGCGTAGTGCATGACATTTCCTGCACGTAGGTTTTTTAAACGTTATCTAACATAAGTACAAATGGTAGTGATGAAACTCTACTCCTTACTCCGTCGGATAGACAAGGAGTAAGTCTAGTCTACACACACACACACACACACACACACACACACACACACACACACACACACACACACACACACACACAACATACATACACACCACTTTACTAGAAGTAACGGATGTCCACTGACTTTTATTACAAATACCCTACACACCTACACACGTCGATAAGGCAGAATTAACGCGTGAAAGCTGACCCAACTCGAGTAGTCTACATTAAATGTTCATTATAAAATTACGTTATTAAAGTAAACATTACTTTTGTTTACTTTACGTAATTTTTCTGTCCATCCAAATATTCCAGATACTGAGAGTATCAACTTAAAGTATTTTCCTGCTTCATAATTAATCCTGAATTAATTAGAGCTTGTTAATGTAAAATATTTACTCTAAGAATAATTCTTCGACTTCAAACTGTTTTTCGGATACAGAATATTTTTTAAAGCTACTAAACTATATTTCAAAATATAAACTCTCTAATTTGGAGGTTAAAGACCAACTACTTAACTGTTTTCAAATACCTAGATCCCACCCTGCACATAAAGCATTTTGTTAACCTGAGAACGTCCCATTGAAACGAAATGAAGCGATGAAACCACTAAAATCACTCAATACGGGTATCGTAACCAACATCTGCACCAATGTTGTTCGCATAATTATCCTAATCCAATTAACACCACGAGAATACGTTAGTAAAACTCCCAGTAAACATTGTAAACTTTAAAATAAGCATATCGACTCTATTTCTAAATAACAATGACCAAGAGAGAATTCCTATAAAAATTTATAACGTTTTGTATACAAGCTGATAACATCATAAGAAATATTTATTTCAAATATTTCAAGATAGAAACTTAAATCACTCCAAGCAGCCCCAGTTGAAATGCTACCTCTCGTCCGAGACGGAACGAGAGAATTTTAAAAGTTTATAAAGGCTGGTAAAGAGAGCACTTACACCGCTGCAGTATAGAGAGATCCATCCACTTCTATCTTTTAGACTATGAACTAGGAAAGTCAGGTACGATTTATTGAAATGTAAATTATGAATTCTATTTGTGTTTATTTTGTAGTTTGCAAGTTAAAGTAAATTTTTTCCAACTGTATTTAGATAAGCAACATACTTATCAAGTCATTTTGTTTTTTTTTTTGTTTATCCGACAGTGAAGTACAACTAGTGAATTTGTAAAGTAACCTCAGCTTGTAATCAAGTAAACATTCCAACCGCCCTGCGTCCCGACATTTGAGATAAACCGCGGAAGAGTAAATAACAGTTGTGCGAAACGCACCAATAATACTAAATAATTAGAATTTGATCTAAACGAAAATGTAATTATATACAAATAATATAAAACAAACTTTAAGTTCTAGTGGAGTATTAGAAAGGACGCTTTCTATTAATTTATTTATAATAGGATATAGTGCAGCAAAACCTAGAAACTACATAACATCTAAGGCGGTAGACAGGATGGTCTTAATGGTGGTACGTTATGTGGTTCCTGCATGAAAAATACTGGCATTATCGGCTACAGAATAAAAACTGGGATGAATTTACTCAGAAATGCGGGATGTAAAAGTTTATTTAATCTTTCTGAATACTTTGTGCTTTAGAGGGTTTTTGTGTATAACTGGGCCTCTTTTAGAAAAACTTTTCATTTATTGTACAATATCGAGAAACGTTAATAAGTATTGATATCTTTACTGGTGGAATTAATTGGGTTTTTAGATTAACAGGGTTCTCGCGAAAATAATTTAAGGGTATTGAGGGGGGGGGGGCAAATTTATACACAGAAGACAAGCGGTAGAGCATATGTAAATATATTTTATCAGCACAAATTGTTTCGAAAGTTTGAAGCAGAATTATTCTGCTTAAATACATAATACATATCTCTGGATCAGTGGCTAAAATTAAACCGGATTTACACTGGGTATATCCCAAGCACACTCTAACGTTAGTGGTTTTATAGTATGAGTATTTCGCTTACCGAAAACACGTTGGAGTTTAAATAGCGACTGTTAACAGAAAAATTTACTTGATTAAATTTATTGGATCTGGAGATTCAAATATTCAGTAATTAGAAACAACAGAAGTTAGTTTATGTAAACGTCTTGTATTTGATACAGGCTAGCGTATCGGGATAAAAAATTAAAGAACGATACAACTAAAAGTTAGCGCTCCTGATTAGAGCAATACCCTCTTGAGAGTTTATTAACGTACAAACTGTTTTAATCAACAAATCCAGTATACCAGTGTAAATAGAATCGAAACAACGACGAATTATATACAGTTGAACAAATTCACTACCAACTGCATTTTTCTCAAATAAATTTTATTGGAATGTAATTTGCGTCTATTTCAAGCATTTGATACAAGAAACAAAATGTTTTATTTATGGTTGTTCTCATTTCTTTTCTAATCGAAAAAAAAATTGGCAAATGGAAACTGTAAATGGTCGATAAATAATATACTTGATTTCATTAATAAGCACGTCTAACCGCAGCGCAGTAAGGAGCACAAAATAAGTTAAGAAATTGACTTTTTCAGACCATAGAAGGCAAATATGCTCACGTGGCGATTAAATTCCAGTAACAACTTTACGAACAAGATAATCAAATTAATAAGCACAAAATCTTTTTCTAACATAAGAGCTTGAAACGGCCTCAAAGAACTGTTACATATAAACAGTAACAAGCAAAATGTGATTACGCGACAATCGCGCCCACGTAACCGCTTTCTAAAAATATAATCAATTTAAATGATGAGCACAACATTTTTGTCTCGCAGTGCTGAAGAACATGAAATGAGCCCAAAGAATTGTAATGTATAACAATAAGAAGCAAAATGTTGAATTGAGGTAGCGAGCGGTGTAAAGTAAAATCTGTAAAATATGTAATAAAATTTGTACTGCCGTATACCACCCTGGTTGCGCCAAGCACTTAATGATTGATGTGTATGAAATTATTTATTTAACAAAACTAGTTTCATAAAAAAGTAACAAAACCTGTTTGTGACTAAATTGTGTGAAATGACTGAAGTAAAGTAAAGCGATTACGCACATATACTTCCAATAATTACAGCTTTTGTACTAAATAGTAAAAAAACCTTATAATCAATTAACCGCGTTTGACTAAATTGGTGATAAAACCAATTTGATTTCTGCATTGACGATTAATATGAATTAATCCAAAATAATTTTAAAGTTAATATATACAATTTATCATAATATAATTTTGGTAAGGTATAATATACAAATTGTTATCAGTTTAAATCTACTAGCCATTGTTACCCTTACAATACACTGAGGAATTGCAATCAGGGCCATGCCACACGTTACAGTAGTAATGTAACTTTCGTATTTTCGATATCTGATTTAATAGAATTATCTTGAACTAGTACTTAACACAAAATTTTTAACTATAAAGCGATACCTTCTTATACCAACTACCCCTTCGTAAGATTATGAAGAAGCCTAGCATGTTATATTATCAAAATATCAATAATTTAGTATATTTTTATTTAAAATCATCATTCGCTATGTTGTTTTCTTCCAAAATTCGTTTAAAAGTTCGTTTAGTAAGCGGGACGCAGAAAAATTGGTTTAGAGTTAAATACGAAGTGATCTAAATTTATGACAAATAAACGAAGTTATAACTTATGATCTGAAAAGATTATAGAACACGTTAAACATACCGTTCCATGGGACTAACTGATAGAATCAAAAAAAGTCTAGGGTCTTGCTGGTTGCTCAGTCATAGAAGAAGCGGTGCATGTCCTGAACAATGATAAAGGTAGAGCTGAAAGTAACCAGCTCTCAAAATGTCTTAAACATTTTTAAATATGTAAATTATGGGACGCAGAAACTCAAAAATTTAGAAGATAAACTAATTTCCTTCAAGATAATGTAAACACAGTGATAACAATTTTAAGGCAGCAAGGTTGGTTGCATTCACCTGTACGGAGATTCTTTTTCACAAAGACAAACAAATTAAGTGGATGCCTGCACAAGCGAAAGTGACTTTGTCTGAAAGTGCAGAGTACGTGTGAATTGTATGTGTTTGTATTTGAAAAGTTAAGCAATAAAAGCAAAAGTAGCCACAACAGCATAGAAATAATTGTTCACTTAGCTTTGGCTCTCCAAACATGGTTATCTTAATTGTAAATCTCAAAGGCTGTCCAAAAGATATAGGTCGATAGGATAAGATCATTAACATTATACCAATTCCGTTAAATGTAAAATTTTAAAAAGCAACCGAATAGGCAGTAATTTGTTCTTTTGTAATTATCGGCTCAACGAAACTATCTCTGTAAATACTTAAATGTAATAAAAGCGAAACCATTAAAATAAATCTTACCTTACTGAAGTCAGATTATATTACATTACTACCAAGTTCAGTTAAAGTTAGTTTAAAACCCCTACATACATTAGTTGATACTTGTAAGGTTGGTTCGTAGACCAAAGAGACAAGACGAACTTTCACTAGACTTTTCCAAGTACGTCATCAGCTGACGTCACAAATTCCGCCAAGCAGCTGCTGCGGGTCAGCCTTTGTTAGCGTTTATATGAAGTATTGAGGAAAATTCATGTTTATTTAATAAAAATATTGTGGTTCTGTTGAATAGAGGTAAGCCTGTGTGAATTAAACAATTGTGTGGTGAAGTTTCGTTTTGTATGAGGCTTAGATCACAATTAATTATAAATATTGTACGTCGTTTCTTACCGAGAAACAGCTAAAGCTTTATTAAGTAATCAATTTAAAAAAAGATATAAATCCATTAATTATCACACACCTGCTATGTACCCACGTCTAGTGATCATACATGAATTATTATTTTTATTACTGTCCGTAGATAAAACCATAATTACAAGTTTAGTAGAAATTTAATAATTGAGGGTAACTTGCAACCAAATATTTAAAAACTGAAATTTTCTAAGTGCAAACTGTGAAAGTAAATCCACGTCCTTTATTTGTAATTAGATTTTATCTAAAAGGAAGCATTTATCACTTTCTCAAAAGAACGAGTTTATTAAGATAATAAAAGTGAAAAACATTAATGAATGCTTAATTCAATAAGTGACGAAAATCACCCTGAACTGGTTTAAGTTACTTTAAATGACAGCATAATAAACTTGATGTGCTATATAAGACAGCACAAATCTTCTCATATTTTAACCTTACATTTCACCCTTCACCCGTTCCACAGATTGTCATCGACCACAAGCAGGCTCGTCATAATTAAAGATTTTTGAAATTACAAAGAATAATTTTATCGCTTTGTCCCTTACAATAACTTTTTAGAAAACCGTTCATTTAAACGCATACAAAAGTTGCCCCGGTTAGCTGTTTTTAAATTTGATATATAATTCAATATACGTTGATGGTCGTAACGTTTCATCCTTAAGAAAACTGAGCGCATGAAACAGGTAACTACAAACTACTAATATGGAACAAATATAAAACCGATACAGATCGATGTATTCAATTTCACAAAGAAGATTAAAATTGAACTTTGTACTGAGTATTGCCAACTACATAACCAGTACCCCAAACCACTAAAATAAACGTTTGGTACGAATGACCATCAAAACATTTCAATAAAAATAATTTATTTAATTCAGGAAAATAGTTTAAGATATAATGATAAAAATAGAGAAGCAGCAGTAAACGTTAAGTAACGCTACTAAACTTTACTAATGTCACAGCATAAGTAACGAATGTAACAAAACAAGTATGCAATTGCAAGTAAGGTTAGATAACATGCAAAATCCACCCACGGATCGGCTTAGGCAGGGCATCTTACTGAAGGTTACGCAACAAGTTTACATTACATTACATAACATTCGTGCCATTCCCTTGCGGGTAGGCAAAACAATTCCTGCCTCTTACTTATTTTTATTTACAAACTTTCTCCATGATTTCCTACCACTGCATACCTCCCTAGCTTCCACGAGATTCATACATTATCTCTGGCATGCCCTTTTATTTTAAAACTCCATATCTTTCTTTTATCATACATTCTACTGCATTCAGCCAAGCTTCACGCGGCTTACCAGGCCCGGCCTTACCTCTAACCTCACCCACATATATTTGCTTCGTTAATATTGTGTTGTTAATTCCTCAATGTGACCAAATCAACGTAGTGAGTACTTTTATACGTACCTATCGCCGTATTTTCTTGGCCACACTCTTCATTATACACTCATTCTTATACCTTCTGGTTTCACCACAATCGTTTCTCAATGCCATACAGTACTGACGGGACAAACATTCCATTATGAATTGCTTGTTTCGCAGCTACGCCCATGATTTCGTTTTTCATTATAATCTACATACTTTCCTCCGACATAGACCCTCACCCAATCTCGCCATTCATTGTACCATCTGCCGAAAACATTCTACCGAGATATACCAACTCGTCGATTTGTTCCACAATCTGGTCATGTAGGATTCATACTATACTTTCCTTTACACCTTTCAGAACTGAACACCAGAACCTTTGCTTTATTCACGTTTAGTTCTAGGCCCATGCTCCAGACTATACCAAACTTCCTCAGAGAAATTTGTAGCTCATTAAAATTGTCACTTAATAGGACAGTGTCATCTGCATACACCAGAACACGTACATTAACGTCACCAACCATTACACCATTATATGGGTACATGCTCGCCTAACACATTTATCCATGTCTATATTGAAAGACCACGGTGACATCACACAGCCTTATCGCACTCCTTGCTCAATATTAAAGTGTTCACTCACACCTCCTCTCACCCTAACACATGAACGCCTACCGTTATACACTTCCCTTATTCTATTTATTAGACCTTCACTCATTTAATATTTCCACAGCTTCTCCCTATTCACTCTGTCATATGCTTTCTCCAGATCTACAAACGCATAGTACAGCGCCTCTTTTAAACTTAAATACTTTTCGATCCTCGCTGGAGAGCAACCATGAAACCACTCTGCACATCCAAAATCTTAGTTTTTAGTTCTCGTACTCTATCAATCAGTACTCTTAAATACTTTACAAGGTAAATGAGCATACCTATTCCTCTGTAGCTTTTGCAATCAGTCTTGTTACCCATACCCTTATACAGTGACAACAATGACGCGCTGTTCCACCACTCAGCACTTAAGACATACATGCGATAATTCACACAATCTCCGTATAAGTTGCACCTCCATATTTTTAGTACTGCACCAGTGATTTCACCCACGCCTGCTCCTTTACCGATGTACAACTTTCCTACCGTTTTCTATCTCATTTAACCCAATTTCCTTTTCAGTTCATTCAACATTCCTTCTACATTCTCCTTATTTAACTATTCAGTCTTATTTTCCTCGTACTTTACAGCTTTCCCAAGTATTCTTGCCAGCATTTCCTCACTTCACAATCCTCCCATACTATTTCGTTGCTCGTATTCACCACTCCTGCAATACTATGTTTAAGACCACGTTTTGTGTTTTTAACCCATTTCCAGAAGAATTTTTCCTCAAAATCATTCTGCAGTTTCTGTGCTTCCACAGCCATTACTTCATCTTTGTTTCTTAGTCTGTACATGCAATCGTGCATCTTTTCTTACATACTGCCTTTTTACCGATTCATTTCACTAAGCAAATTTGTTCTGTCTACCTATAGTGGCTCTTCACATATCTGCACGGTGCGATTGAAACACGGTCTTCTAAGCTTATCCATTCACTTTTAAAGTGATTGCCTTTTAGTTGTTCGTTCCACTCTGCTTCATTCATATTTAACTCTTTACTCACAGCGCCCACATACTTTGTTCTCTCATCATTATCTACTAGTTTTCCTACCCTAATAATTCTGGACGTTACTTTTCCGGGCCCACTGTCGCCCTAAACACACTTCCGACACAATCAAAAGAGGTCCGATGTACAATCTGTTTTGTATCTCTCACTAGGTTTATAAGTCATTCATCATACACTATCAAGTCAGTCATACTTTTAGATTCACCTCTTTGCCATGTATACATATGTACATTTTATACTTAAACCGCTTACTAGATACAAACAGGTTTCTTTCCACAAGATGTTCACCAGGCATTTGCCATTCTCTTTGGTTTCCGAACTTTCCTAGGACGCGATCAGTATGTTCTCCTTGTACACCCACCCATCCGTTCACATCCCCAATATCAACACTCTTCAATTGACTTACATACGTTCATCACGTTCTCTACATTATTCCAGAAGTTCTCACACTTTCGGTCTCTTTTCCATTCACCGGTGTATACCATAGAATGAGTAACATTTTTCGAAATTCCACTTTTATTCTAACCCACATTACCCGGGGATACCAATTCGTACTTTTAACACTGTAACGTGTTCAAAATGATTTTGAACTTAGCCCGAACTACGCTTCAGACAGAATATAATATATGGATCTATCTCAGCTCATTTTTGGATCACTAAACCGGTGGCGCACTGGATGCGTGGGTGATGTGACCGAATAGTATAAATAACTAAGCGCCACGTAGTTTAAGATAAGATAGCCCCTAAATTATGAAAGGGAAGTGAAGCTGTAGAAAAATATATACAATTATTTACGTGTAATAACAGCAGGATACACAGTGGTCAAGAAGACACAATGAAATCAATAAAGCACCTGATTAAATAATATAGAGCACTACCTTACCGATATAAACTATCACAAATTCTCATATAGTTGCGCTATATTAATATGAAGGTTGAATTTGTCAATGATATGCTAACTGCAATAAAATCAATCTCTTAATTGTTTAAAATCCTATAATAATAACATTAAGGTCACTCAAATCTAAGGTTCATGTAAAGCTCTTTTTAATCTTATTAATTTTATTAAATCCTGAATATTGATTCAAATTTGAATTAACCGAATTAACTGAATGAAATTGTTTTAATAAGGGACAATGACAAATTTCAGTGTTAAATTATACCTACTGATCACAGTAAATTGTAATCAGAACATATTAATTTTTGTATATTAACTGCCAAAGATAAGAAAATTATGTCACAATCTGTTTAAATACAGCTGAATTTTTTACAATCACTACCAATTAGACCAGCTTATTATAATGGTGCTAACTACTTGAATCTGTACCAAACAGAATAAATGAACTCAAGGGTAAAATCTGATTACTTAAATTTCAAATTAAACCTTAAGTACAATTGTGACAAATGTATTAGGTGATGTCATAGACAGACACACTGTAGTTTCTTATAGAAAATGCGTACTCAAAATAGTCACGAAAAATAGGGTATCGACCATTTCCGTTGATGTAAAATGAAGACTCGTTCTCACCTGAAAATTATTTTGTACATGTCACCCTGAAAAGCGTAGTAATACATTGAATCGCCAATAGTATATATTTTTATGTAATAATTTTTATAAGACTTAGATATCCTAATATAAGTTAACTGGGTGTCTTACTCCGTCAAAATCGATTATAATGTTAACTTTTAATTAACTTTGTATAAAAATTTTGAAGTAGTCTCCATTGTTCATATTTTACAACAAATTAGTCGCAAAAGTTAAGTGTAAAATTAATATGTAGTTTTTATTAAACAAAACACTGCTTTTGAAACGCTGTTTCAATTCTAAGACAATTTTCATTAGTTTCAATATTAATTTTATCACAAGTGCTGCCTCTTGTTTTTAACCTTCAAACTACTTGGATCCTGATTTAACCAGTAGCGGTTCGTTACCATTTATAATACCTGAATTGTATTTTAAATTTTTTATTGGTGAAAATACTTATGCTTCATTTAAAATTATTTAGTAGCGTTTAAATGTTAATCTAAAATCAACTTATTCTGAATTTAACGATATGATTTGTGTTATATTTAAACAGAATGTTTTAATACGTTTACAATCTATTTTCAATGCCATAAAAAAATGAAATCAATAAATTGTTCCACTTGAACGGCTTATTTGCAAGTGTGGCCTTGTTTATTTTATTTCCGAGTTTGATGCATATCTCGTCCCACTATTGTTTGATTCTCCGAACTCGCTTCCTGTAAAATAGGTGTCCTGACATATTATTTTATGTATCATAGTGTTTGTGCAGCTCCTCATTTGCAGTCAATATTCGTAAAATTCTCCTGTTTGACCTCTTGATCTTCCTCAATCGTGGTCGATTCATTTCGTGTTGTGCAGCTCTTTTCCTCTCACAGTTTCTATGCTTGTGAGGGTAATGGAACTCCTCATATAATCTTGTTTATCTAATAAACGAAATGTAAATCTCTAGCCCGCTGTTTTCTAGGATGTGTTTCGGCAAGGGCGTAAATCTTTACAGTTTCGCAAGGGTAGACTTATGCTTCGCAATGCACCTTTAAGTAGTACTGGTGCATTGCAGCTTTTTCTTCCCTGAGATGGCGATGATGTTTTCACTGCTTCATACCGGCGGTAACGGCTCGATGGAGTGTTTCATTTCACTAGTTGCCGATGTTGGTGGCTCGAAGAGCATGTTTAATCTTGGTTTAGTTGAGATTAGGTGCGTTGGGGATGCAAGCACGTTCTCATTTGTTCCTGTTGTAAACTGGTCCATACACCCCGTGAGCAATTGAACTAGTGGTATCTGAGTACTGTTTGTTACATTTAATACTACATCTAATACTACTTATAGTACCTATATTCTACTTTCCTATTTATGAACAATAAACAACTCTCTCAATCTATTGTGGCGCATAAACGTTATTACATTATTCCACTGACTAATTTTTATGTTACAATTTCTTTATGCTAATTTATAACTATGCAAATTCTAATTTAACTTAATTACTAACAATGATGGTAAATGTGGTCTTGTTCAACGTGAGGTTGAAGTTGGCCAGATGTGTGTCCTGTTCAACTTAAGATTGTACACTTACAAAGGTCCATACCCAAACCGAGATTCGACCCTGACACCAAGGTATCCGCAGTCAATTGATTAACCCACTGGTTTACCCCAGTCATTAGGTAATTATTTACCAGTAAATGTTTGGTATAGTTCTGTTTGTATGCCTGTTTATGTTTGCAACATCCAATATTAAACTTCCTAAGCGTTTTAACAATTTAACACAATTACACCATGTGCAATTTAATTTAGAAGCACCCGACTTCATAATGTCGTTAGTTGGATTTTTGCATTACATAGACATTTATGCTTATGTACCATTTATACGTACGTAAATTCATTTAGATTTACTAAAGGTGAGTTATTTGCTACATTTATTGCTTTTAATTTTTCACTGCCTACTGAAGGGTTGGATCCTGAAGTTGCACTGTGTTTGCTTTGATAACTGAATTTTTATTTTCACTGTAGGTAAGTATACAGCGTGTTCAGCGAGGAATGGGACAGCGCAATATCTCGAGAGCAGATAAAGATTTTTAAATTATGAAAATATTTTGTAAATATCTTCCAAGGGCGCACATTTGTTGGCACAAAGATTTGAATCAACGCCCATCACCGCCAGGTGGCGCTATCTCACTTCAATTTTTAAATGCAATGCCCTATTTTTGTTTCATTTTGGATTCTATGACATATTTGTGATGACTTTTATTAAGACTCCTACCAACCTATCTTTTGTAGTTTCTGAGAAAAAATAATTTTTGGAATTTTATTAATTGAAAGCATACAAGTTAAATTAAATGTTCAAATGTTTCTCCATCATTTTCTACACACGTTTGATAACGCCTAATTAACGTAACACTAGTTGCCGCTCTTAAAGTTTCTCGTGGTATGTTTGCACAAGCAATTATAATTTTGTTTTGTAACTCCTCTACATCTCCAGAAGGTGTTTCATACACTTCACTCTTTAAATGTCCCCAAAGAAAGTAGTCTAAGGGACTAAGGTCAGGAGAACGAGCTGGCCACATAATGGGACCATTTGTACCTATCCATCGTTGCGGAAACACTCTACTTAGATTATTTCTCACTATTGCGCTATTGTGCGCCGGTGCGCCATCCTGTCGAAAGTACATCACTTGCCGCAGGCAGTTGATTTTCAAGAAAATCCAAATAGCGTTGGCCTGTTAAGGTACCATTAAAAAATATGGGCCAATCAATTTGTCATCTATCATTCCGCATCATACATTTATGTTCCATCTCACTTGGAAATTGGTTGCTCTTACCCAATGAGGATTTTCTGACGACCAGTAATGGGAATTGTGGCGATTAACGATTCCATTGTTTGAAAAATTACTTTCATCAGACCACACGATACGACCTAGAAAATTAGGGTCTTGCGCATAATGTTCCATAAAAACTCCGGTGATAAAATTAAGTCTGCTATCTTGATCTCCTGCATGCAGTCCATGTACCAAATGAATTTTAAATGGTTTGTATTTATTAGATTTTAATATTTTATGGACAGAACGAACTGATACGGCACACTCTTCAGAAATAGATCTCACAGACACATGAGGATTATAAGCTACATGTTAATACACCGACGGTGTGTGCTTCATCTGTTGCTGTCTTTGTGCGATTCTCGCACTTACGGTGAGGAAAATGACCGGTTCCCTCAAAATATTTGCTACACGAACAAATGTATTTTTTCCGGGATGGCGTCGATCGGGAAACCTGGCAGCATACAATACTTGTGCAGCCCTTGCATTTTCTACATTCACCATAAATTATTACCATATCAAAATATTCTTCGTTAGAAAACGTAAACATAATTCTGGAATTTGAAGATGCACAGACGATTTTCAAAACTGAAACTGTAAACTGACAGAAACTTGACAGACACTTCATTACGCGTTTGTTTTCATGGCAGGATAAATGTTTCACATGATTCTTAATCAACGACTGTGATAAGTTGGGTCCTCCTTACAATTTAGTGTACAGCGTATCGCATTATTTCGGCGTTATCTGCGTTATTTTTGTGGAAGAACAATCTTTTATCTTTCATTTGGTATAAAATTTGCTATTTTGTCTGTATCACTCAAATGTTATGAGCACTTCCTGAAATTACGTTTTTGTGCTAAAATTCCAAAAATTATTTTTTTCTCAGAAACTACAAAAGATAGGTTGGTAGGAGTCTTAATAAAAGTCATCACAAATATGTCATAGAATCCAAAAATGAAATAAAAATAGGCCATTGCATTTAAAAATTGAAGTGAGATAGCGCCACCTGGCGGTGATGGGCGTTGATTCAAATCTTTGTGCCAACAAATGTGCGCCCTTGGAAGATATTTACAAAATATTTTCATAATTTAAGAATCTTCATCCGCTCGAGATATTGCACTGTCCCATTCCTCGCTGAACACGCTGTATATTAGTGCTGGAAATATACTACCTTTTTTAATAGTTTGTTTTTCTCGCCATTGTTGTATTTTGGGTATTATATATGTACAGAGTGGATCAAAAGTCTGGAAACCCCCGATTATCTCGTAAATTGTTATTCCGAATTGCACAAAATTTGAGATAAGCCTATTTTGTGATGCGGGATTCCAGATTAGACATTTGCACTGTTGCCAGATTTGTCGTTTCTCTGATATTATTAGTCACTTTGGTTTTTTTTTAAATACATCACCGTGTATATGCAGTCATTATTGGAACCTCCTCTTCAATACGAGTTCAACCATATGTAACACTTATGATTTTATGTAGTATAGAAAGTCTTAAATACATAAAACAGAAGTCCGGCAACGCCTAATTGTCTCAATAAATTTTGTAATATAAACTAATTTAAACTACATTAAAACGTGAAGAACATAATGATTACTTAATTAAGTGTTCAAAATGTTTTCCATTTGTGAGTTGACAGTACCTTAATTGATGGTAGAATGCGTCTACCACATTTCTCCATGATTTTGTAGAAATTAAATGAGATTCATCGATAATTCGTTGCCTTAGCTCTGCAAGACTTGCTGGCTTAGTCTTGTAAACTGAATTTTTCAAGTAACCCCAATACAAATAATCTTCAGGATTGAAATCAGGTGAACGTCAATACTATCTCGTCTACCAATCCATCGTCCGAGAAATATCTCATCTAAATAACGCCGAATATTTACACCAAAATGAGCTGGAGCTCCATCTTGCTGAAACCATATCAGATTAAAATTGTCTCCAAACAAGCCTCTCAGTGTAGGTACAATTTCATTTCTAAGTAGCATTTCATACTTATCTGACGTTAAATTTTCTTCGATAAAGAACGGCCCAATTAACTGAGTACTCACCATACCTGACTGTACACTTTATTTTTGTGGTCTTTGAGTATGGTTTTCACGCATCCAGTGTATATTTACGTCACTCCAGTACCTTAAATTATGTCGTTTTACACGATCACACAGTATAAAGATTGATTCGTCGGAAACATATGTTGTTAACGAAATTTCCGTCATTTTCAATTTTATCGATCATTACCTCAGTAAACTCTAATCTACGATTGCAGTCATCTTGATTTACTTAATTCTTGCAATAAATGAATTTTGTATGGTTGAAATGTATTCTTATGTAACACACGTAAGACTGAAGAATGACCTACATCATGTAATTGTGCAACCCTGTGTGAGGATGTGTGGATCTTCAACGAAACTCTGCATTATATCTAAAGATTTGTTGTCATTTATAACTGTTTTTGGTCTACCTGATCGGTATCTATCTTTTACTCTTCCAGAGCCCTCAGAGTGGTTTACAGTTATTTGTACCGTCGCCTTATGGAAAGGAGAAAGGTTTGGGAAAGTATCCTTGGACAAGTTGGCTAATTCACTATACGATCTTTTTCTGTCGTCGTACATCATTAGAATAGTAATTCGTTCTTTTTCATTAACAACCATTTTAGAGAAACAATTTGCAGAACTTTCCTAGCACATCAAACTACTGTCAGTTTTATTTAATAACGTAAATGGTGAACAAACGTCAAAATCACAGCATTCTACATTTGACCATTTAAAGGACCCTGCACACCTCTTATGGGTTTTAGACCACAGTCAAATTTTATGAAATTTTAGTATGTTATAGACTGAAACTATCTGAACAATATTTGTCATTGGACCAACTTAATCTAATGGTTAGTTTTTTATATACAGGGCGTTAAAGTGGTAGTGCCTAATAAGCATTATGGCTTTTCAGTGAGTTTTAGCATGGATATACACAAGTGTTACAATTACATTTTATACTATTTAGTAATTTTTCATTTTTCTGTACTTTCTATCATTCTATACATGGTGTTTTAATAAAAATTAGTAGTTAATACTATTAAAAATTACAGATATAGCCATAAGCCTGATACATATCTACACTTTCGATTGTTAATAACAACCAGTTACTTAAAATGGCAATGTCACCTGTAACTAACTTTCCTTAAAGTCATTATTTAAGTTTGCATTAAAATGGGTTTTCGATTAAACTTTCAGTGTTATGTATGTGAAATAGTGGGGAATCCCAGGCAAATGACCATTTTACGACAAAATGCCGACCAGAAGATAAATACTGCTCAGAGAAGACGACAGGAACTTTCACTTCCGCCAATGGACATAAATGGTAATACCAGGCTATGTACAAATTGCAATCAAGGTATCATAGATGAAATTCAGGTCTATGAAAATGATCCAGATCCAACAATTATAAAGCTCCCTCTAAAATATAGTGCTAATCATTGTTTAATATGCAATAATGCTGCAAATATTCAACATTTATCAGGACAGGCAAGGACAAATATTTTTATGCGAAAGGGAGTATACATACCTCGTATTTGTAAGGTTTGTCCTGTCCATCTTGATGCGAATGGTTTATTACTTTTTCCATTAGAAAATGGTATAAGGTCCATTAAAAAGCCATACAATTTAAAAGGGGCAGAGTTGGATCAGTTGTTGACAACAATACGAGAAAGTAACACAAAAAATGAAACTTTTCGGATGAAAACAATTTCAGTGATAAGGAGCTAAGTGCGCTGTGATCCTTAAACAGGGATCAATTTCGGGAATTGTTCAACCTTTGTGCGAATGTTAATATTTACGGAAGAAGGAGAAGTTAAAAAAGATTTACTGTGTTTTTATGTAAATTACGTCAAGGACTTTCAGACACGTTTTTAGCGGCGATGTTTTCTTATGGTAGCAGACAGGGTGTCTCATTGGCAATTCAAAAAGTTAAGGAATCATTATCCAATAATTTTGTGCCCCAGAATTTAGGACCTCGTCACATAAACCGTAACCAATTTATTGCTGAACACGTTACCAGATTTGCAAATGAGTTATTTAATGAGGAACCTGAAAACCCAAAAGCCATTATTTGTATCGATGCCACTTATGTTAACATAGAGCGTAGCAAAATTTTCAGACCCTCAGGCAGTCCTATTCAGTTCACAAACATTGCCATCTTGTTAAGCCAGTGCTAGTTGTTGCCCCAGATGGATGTATTTTGGATGTTCATGGTCCATACTTTTCCGACCCAAGAAATAATGATGCGAGTATATTAAGATACCAATATAATCAGGATCAAGAACTTATGACACTGGCTGCAACCTGGCGATGTTGTGATTGTGGATAGAGGCTACCGAGATGCTCGGGAATTTTTAAATAATATTGGCATATCTGTGCAAATTCCACCAGCGCTAGAATGTAGACGTCAATTGCCAACTGTAGAAGCCAACGCTAGCAGAATTATTACTAAGCAAAGGTGGGTAGTAGAAGCTCGAAACGGACACGTTCGGTCAATATTTAAAATTTTTCGTAACTGCTTTTCAATTGCCCATATACCCAATTTGCGGACATTTTTCCGTGTTGCCTGTGCCTTAATAAACCGCTACCATCCACCATTACATATGGAAGAAGCAAATAAAGAACTAGCACAAGAAATGCTTCAAATGGTAAACGAACCTAATCATGTACAAGCTAGAGCGGAAAATGAAGGCTTGTTGAGGCGGCACGGCAGATGGGCACCTTTAGAACAAAACCAATCAGAAAATTTTCCAGTTCTAAATATAGCTCAATTAAGACACATAACTGACGGAACTTTCCAACTTAAACTAGCACCTTCTTACATACAGGATAATAATCACCAACTAGGCAACCACTTTTTCGAAATTGATACGGCGTTCAACGAATTAAATCTCGTTCGGCTTAGAATTAGATCTAGACATAGAAATCAAATTAAATATCAAATAATAATTAGCTATAACCCTGTTCCTGATAATGATGCTGAACAAGAAGTTGGTCCCATATTTGGCTACTATTACCAATGCAAAACAGGAGCGTGAACTATAGGAATGTGTGCACATATAGCAGCAGTTATTTGGTTTTTGGGCTATGCAAGGCACGAAGAAGTTATTAGGCTACCGCAAACCAAAGTGCTAGCCGCTACTCAAGATGTTTTAAACAGACATGCTGCCGTCCAAATGTTCCGTTTCTTGTATATAAATCATGTAAACATTAGGTTGTTTATTTTATGTATAAGTTCCACTTTTTATCATGTAAATAATCATATTTAATACTAATTTTGTTGAAACACCCGGTATAAAATGTTAGAAAGTACAGAATAATAAAAATTACAAAAAGTATAATATGTAATGGTAGTACTTGCGTATATCAATGTTAAAACCCACTGAACAGCCATTATTCTTATTAGGCAACATTACTTTAACGCCCTGTATATCAAAATCTAGTCATTATATTAAGTTAGTCCAATGACATATATTGTTCAGATAGTTTTAGTCTATAACATATTAAAATTTCATTAAATTTGACTGTGGTCTAAAACCCATAAGAGGTGTGCAGGGTCCTTTCTTCAAATCTACATATTTTGCACTGTATTATGTATTTAAGACCTTCCAGACTACATAAAATCATGAGTGTTACATATGGTTGAACTCGTATTGAAGAGGAGGTTACAATAATGACTGAATATACAAAGTGATTAATTTAAAAAATCAAAGTGACTAATAATATCACAGAAACGGCCAATTTGGAAACATTGCAAATGTCAAATCTGGAATCTCCGTATCCCAAAATAGGCGTCTCCCAAATTTTGCACAATTCAGACTAGCAATTTACGAGATACTTGGCGTTTCCAGACTTTTGGTCCACTCTATATAAACCTAAAACACGACGCACATTCATACTTTACCTTTTATGGAACACCCACTACGCAACCGAATTCTCCCCATAAGGTTACCAAAGCAATTTCTTTAATTTTTTTTAATTAATTTTAGAAAAATTCATTTGAAGAAACAATCTTTCATTTTGAACGTGGACATATAAATACGGTATCAATATTTTTAATAGCATTTCAATGCTAGATAATATCAACAAATAATATCCATCTAAGTTGGAGGTAAATAATAACTTCATAGTAGGATAAAGTGCACATTTTTTGTTAATACTGGGTCTTATCTTGTTAGCTAGCAATTAATTAGTTTACAAATTATGTAAATTTAAGCATAATTACTTACATATATGTAATTATTTCTTATTTTATTACACCATGAGAAAATATGATAATTTTATGGTGTATTGTTAATCTGATACTGATTTTGTAATCTTAATTTACGGAGGTCTTAATTGAGTTTGCTAAATATAAGCAATATTTTACAGAATGGTTTATGCGATACTACTTTTATTTATAAATGTTTGGTAACGTGATTTTAAGCATTTTTTTCTTAATTTAAACGCAACATTTCACAGCTTAAGCTTGCAGACATCGCGAAAGTTGCCAGAATACTTAAAGTTTGCAACTGCAACTTCCGCCTATCAAATTGAAGGTGCTTGGAATGAAGATGGTAACGTTTCTTTCATTTAATACCTGTTAAAGTTCAGAATTTTAGGCAAGGGTGAAAGTATTTGGGATAGAATGGTTCACTATGTTCCAGAAAACATTTTAGATGGTAGTAATGGCGATATTGCATGCGATTCCTATCATAAAATTAAGGAAGATGTAGCTTTGATAAAAAATGCTGGGTTTGAGCAGTACCGTTTTTCACTTTCTTGGCCTAGAATCCTTCCACAAGGCTTGTCTAATAATGTAAATAAAAAAGGAATTCAATACTATAATGATCTCATCAACGAACTTCTGGCTAGTAACATCACACCATTGGTCACAATTTACCACTGGGATATGCCACAGGTATTGCAAGATTTGGGAGGTTGGGCTAACCCATTAGTAGTGAACTGGTTTGAGGACTTTGCCCGAGTGGCTTTTGAAAATTTTGGAGATAGGGTTAAATTTTGGATAACGATTAATGAACCAAAACAGATTTGCAGGTTTGGTTACGCGTCTACTTTTGCGCCAGCGATAAATTCAAGCGGAATTGGTGATTATAGTTGTGCCCGTAATGTACTATTAGCACACGCCAGAGCTTACCATCTGTATAAGAATAAATTTTACAACACACAAAAAGGTCGTATCAGCTTAACAGTGGAGTGTGGTTGGAAAGGGCCCGCATCAGAGTCTACCACTGATCAAGAAGCAGCTGATCGTGATTTGCAATTTGACGTAGTAACTGAGCATTTAAGCAAACCCAGATTTATCTTTTACTTTTTCCAGTTTGGTATGTACACTCACCCAGTCTACACTAAAGAAGGCGATTTTCCACGTGTTGTCAAGGAAGCTGTCGCAGTTCGAAGTGCAGCCGAAGGTTTTTCCGAATCAAGATTTCCAGAATTTTCGCCTTCAGAAATTGAATATATACGCGGTACTTACGACTTTTTTGGGCTTAATCATTACTTTTCGCTTTATTCAAAATACAAATTTTATCCAATAGGATCACCTTCTAATGAACATGATATAGGGGTAGAAAACTCTATTGACCCAAATTGGCCTTCTGATGCGCTTAACATATTTAAAGTACTTCGATTTTCAATTAATTAATGTATCATCATCAAAATTAATGTTTTAGACTGTTCCATGGGGCTTGAAAAAAATTTTGAACTACATTAAGGACCACTACAATAATCCCGAAATTTTTATAACTGAAAGTGGTTTTCCAGGTGTTGATTCACTTAACGATATCGATACCGTTAGACACCATAACGTAAGAGCTCTATTTCATCTAAAACTTACGAAATCAATCTTTTAGGAATACCTTAACGCAATAGTAGATGCCATAGAAATAGACAAAGTGAAAGTGAAACTATATACAGTATGGTCCTTAATGGATAATTTTGAATGGATAAAAGGATATAGGTAAGATAAATGGAAAGAAGCAAATTAATTAATGTTTAGTTCAGTTTAAGGTTTGGATTATATCATGTTGACTTTCAAGATCCTAATCGAAAAAGAACTCCCAAGTTATCATACCAATATTTTAGAAATTTAACAAAAAGTAGGATACTTTATCGTGATCTCCAATTACCATACGGTAGCTGAAGCACTTACAGTAACACATTCCTTTGACTAAGTAGTTAAGTCTTGATGGAGACTCAACTTCAACAGCAGAAATGAGTAAACATAACTAAAATCTGTACCTTTACGTACCAGTATCAAGTTTATTAAAAGCAAAAAAATGTTTCTTTTTTTGCAATGCTACTTTATTTAGCTGGTACGTTATAAATATAAAAACAAAAATTCTTAAATGTTAAAGATAATGAGGTACCATCCGTCCCTTTTAAGGCACTCCATACACATAAGGTTGTATAAAACGCTTGGAAACAAATTTTAAAATACGTATAGACCTACGTTACTCTTGGCTTAAACAAAGTGAGATGCTATTAGTAGAGTGACACCCCACGTGGGGGACGTATTTTTGACCTTGACGTCCACGTGGAGGACGTAATTTGACCTTGGGATTCACCTCGAGTTGAGGTAGGGGCTGACCCTGGGGTTAACCTCGGGCCAGGCCTTGGACCTGGCCTTCTGTACGAAATTTAAATTTTTCTCATGCTAGCTTGCAAAACAGGTATAGGAAGTCGGGCTTGAGCCTCTGATATTGAATCTGTATTCTAAGAGACCTCAGTCTCGTAAGGCAGATATAGATGCAGGTAGCATAAGACTAAAAATCAAATATGAATGAAATGATTATTGATAGAAGCAGATGGTCTTGGTATATTTTAAAGCTAACAAAATATTTATGTCTATCTAACACGAAGCCTAAATATTATTCTGACAAGGATAATTGTTTTTGTTTTTAAAAGTGGTTTATTTTTCGTAACGCATTTATTATTATGAAAGATATTGCATAATTGTTATTGAAATTATTATATTTCTTTTAAGTTCCATTTGTAGGTTACAACCTTGCCTATATACGCACTTAATGATTTGAACCTTGAAGCTGTAAAACTTTATCTATATGATGAACTGCTTCATAAAACGCAATTATTATTATTAAACAGTTATACAACTTCATTAATATAAATTGGAAGGTAGTAATCACACATTGACATCGTGTTAAAGTAATGTGTTTACAAATATGTTTTTAAATTTTGCAAAATACATTAAGGTCTAAATTAAATATTAGGTGAAACAATAATTATTTCTATACTGATGCAATTCGTCGACTCATTATATTATTTAGAATTTACATCAGTTCTACATACATAAAGACAAAATTTACATCGATTGAGGCTTATACTTCGATAACGCAGTTGGTTAGCGCGGTCTCCAGCAAATTTCAGGTCGTAAGTTTAAATCCTACTCGAGGTAAAGTTTTTATTTATTTATTTAATATAATTAATAATAATTTTTTATTACATATTTACCTTTGAACTTATTTGTTCATAACGAAACTTATAATAAAACCTGATAGATTTAAGTATACGTAAGAGATCAGATGTAATAGATAGTGATTTTCAAAGTCAGATATCCCTGATTACAAAGAGCACCACAAGCACAAGGAGCAGTGTACTGTAGGACAGCCTCCGTACGCTGACAGTGGAGTGTGCAGCGTTTCTTGCAGCCACGCCCAATGAGTTCCCGGCTTGTATGCGAAGCCTACGGTGGTGTTGTCCAAGATATGTCCCATCTATCTTCAACATTTTTCTCAAACCCTCATCATCTGGTGGTGGGAGCACTGGGTTGCAACCGTCATTCGAGCCGTATAGTAACCAGCTTTGTACACCGCTCTTTATGTATGCTGCTTTAAGTCATGTTGGAAAGAAGGCAGATTGTCTATTGCATTACCTTTCTAATTAAACAGTTGTTTTTTTGCATCATTAACACATTAGTTACTGCTAGTACGGCCATGCAGCAAAACTATAAATCTCTCCAATGGTTTCAATACATCTTGTACAGTCTGTTGAGTAAGTCTATCAGCTAATGCACAAACGATAGAGGTGATATTTTCATATGTATGCCAGTTACTTCATGCGGTCCCTTCCGCCTCTTTCTCCAAAAAATTGTACACTGTCGCACCCAGTTAATGCGTGAAATAATGGTAACGCAGTAGCAATAGTAGGCACGTAGTTTCTTCCCAATCCAAAGGCAACCCACAGTTCTTCAATGTTAAGATGTTATGGAATAAGATGGCAATAACTAAAACCTCTGTATCGTATTTCGTATTTTGGAATTGGTATATCCTTGCTGCACAGCAGTACATAAAAAGAGTATGGTTCTAGAGTTTGATTGTAGCCACCTAGGAGAGACCATCTGAGACTTAAGGAAGTGGACTGCTTGGTTCAACACACTTTCCAATACCCTTTTTCCTTTTGTTACGTAAGTCACCCTTTAAGCTGTCATGTTTGTATACGTGTCAGATGATACTTGTTTTTCTTACTTGTTAAAGCTGAGATTTGATGTAGAGTACGAATCTTCAAATGTTTCTGCCAATCTTGATGATGATAATTGTAGCATCGTCAATATTTGTTATTTCTACTGTTGCTTTAGTAGCGTTTGTGGATGTAAGTTTTTCAAAAGTCAATAAATCTGAGCTTGTTCTGGTTCTTAGACTCCCCAACTTGGAAACGGCTAAAGCATAAGCTTGATTCTCGTGTCTAAAGAACTCACCGAAATCTCCATTACTTGGCTGTGATGCAATGTACAACCTAGAGGACAATGAGCAGTCATTCTTCAGTGATTTTAATTGTAACTGCTTATTAACCTTTTAACGAACTGGAGGACAGCTTAAGAGGTTCAGGTTATTCCGCTTAATGGGATCTAACATAGGTTTAGCATTATTAATAAGCCTTTTGCTAACATACACCTCGTACTGCTAAACTCTAGTATTTTTTAATATTTAACAATATGTCTGCAACTTTGGTCTGTAGAATATTTTTGCCAAAAGATCATAGTTTTTTTTACTAAATTGGTTTCTTAGATCCCTGTACAAATAAATCCGCTGTAGTAATATCAGCCTGAACAAAAGCTTCTGTCCATCCACAAAGTATTGCCAAGAACCTTGAGGACTGCCATAACGATATAAAACCAAATCAGTATAACAAATTGATCTTCACCATGAGTTTTTGACCAGTTCCACTAAATTTTGTAGAGTGGCTAGTCAAACGTAATGACAGGAATCTTCCTCGGATTAAACCCATCAATTCAAGTTTTAATAATACTTATTGAATGACGAACCATGGCTGCTGACGTGGCATTGTCTGGAAAAAGAAGTAACGAAGACATTGTTGTCACTCTTTTGGTTTATTTACTTCTTGACTAGCGTTGTATGCTGCCCAGGTGGTTATTTCATTCCCATGCAGGTAGTCAGCAGCCAAAACAGTTTCAACTTGCTTCATCCAGGTGTATTCTGTAACCCTATTTGTACATAACACTTGGTAGTCCACAAAGGCTTCTGTTGGCAAACGACAGTTAGTTCTAATAGCAGGAACATGGGCAGCAATTGTGTAGCTTTCAGGAAGATGTGTGGTTGCCTTCACGCCAAAATGATTTGAACCCCTATTTCGATCAGTCCCTCTAAGATTACAACCTGAATTTTGAAATAACGTTATTTTTGTACCATTGCAAGAACCATGAGCTATAGTAGAATTTGGATTATGATCAATATTATCAACCGCACTAGTTAAAAAAGGTAAAAAACCATAATTTTAAGGGGAGAGGAATGACTGCGTTATATATGTCATAAAGACGACACATTTTATTTCCAAGTTCTGATGAAATCTCTAGCACTCGGTCGTATGGTACGCTTAATATGAGCTCGTGAGTGTCTTCAGCCATTTTATGATTTCGAGTTTTTGTATGAATTAAAATGGGTATATATGCAAAGGTATATATTCCGAGGCCGCCATTTTGAATGCCCCTCATGACTGTCAAGGAGAAATTTGAAATGACCTCATATCAAAGGTTGTACCTTTACATATATATATATATATATATATATATATATATATATATATATATATATATATATATATATATATATATATATATATATATATATATATATATATATTGTGTGTGTGTGTGTGTGTGGTTCAAGTTCTACGATTCTATCATCAAAACACACTTCTTAAACATATTTCACCAATCTCCTGAACCATGTAAGAATTTAAAAACTTTAAAATCTTCGTAGCAACACTCAAAGGAGTACCGAAGTGGCTGTGGTAACCCCACCTGCTCATCATTCGAAAGGTAATGTGTTCGATTTCCGTTACTGTCTAGCTGTATGAGGTTTTCTAGGTGCCTTCCCCATACACATACAGCGGCATTGTCACTGCGTATACGCACACCACCATTCTGTCCTAATCGCACCTGTCCTTATCCCACCATGCATACATACTCAACGTGTCTATGTTGGGAATCCGTGGCTGTGGCTGAAAGAGCTATCAAAACCAAGAAACTTTCCCTCCTCTTTGGAGAGGGAATGAAACACGTAGCCTTTTCCTTTTCTTTTTTTCAACGGAGTGTTAATGAGACAAATGTATTATATAGCATTGATCACTCAGTTTTCTGTAGGAGACGTACAAAGAAGAAAACACAGTAGAAGTGGTCGTTGTAGGTTCGGTTTGTACCTTACAACGCTATTACAAACCAATAAAAGCGAATTATTAATATTAACCGATAACGAACTAACAGAAAAAGATAGTGTCCTACTACATGCCTTAGCTTATGTATTCATCAATCATTGACAAATTAGTTAATTGTAGAAATAACACAAAAGACACTTCAAGACAAGAGAGATTGGGCACTAATCTGGATTAACATAACACTACACATACGTACCATCTTGCCAAATTGCACACATCAACTAAACATATTTGAATGTAATGTGTGCAAAAGCTATTGACAGAATGCAATACGCGGAGGATAACCAGCAGGAAGAACTGCCTGAACGCGTTGTGTGTTGTGTGGGCACAATAAATAGTCCCTAAAATGTTCCAAAGGATCCCAATACTTATATTCGAAGTATTTTCAATTTTCGAGTAGAAGTACCTGGATCTTTTCCTATATCTAACACATTCTATTCTACTACCGTTTTCACTGTCCTTGGCCTTCCTAGTCCTCCATTTCGCTTCCATGTTCCTGTTTCCTGAAAGGTCTTTCTATCAAGAACATTACGGTTAAGAAATCGTTCAATGCACAACCACCTAGTTTCTAATGAATTGCCATCAGCAAGTCCATAAATGAAATGCATGTCAGCGTTCCTATAGCGATTGATGAGTGAGGACTTCACTAACAACAGTTTAAGTTTTAAAGACAGAAAATACACGTCAAATAGCCAAACGCCAGTCTCCACAAATTTGACGCACACAAAATGATAAATCGCGCATTCAAATCCAATGTCTTTAGCCGTTCGTAGTAATGGGAGTGTTGTTAAAAGAGAATAACGCATTTTATAAATTTAGGTGTCTTCAGACTACCTGCGGTTGGTGAAACGTGCGCGTGAAGAAATAACAAATGCTAAACTAATGACGGCAAGAGTTAGATTTTGAACAAATTTATAACCCAGCGGTTTGAATATTAATAAACAAGTGACATTAATCTAATTTAGTAGCATTAAATGACTATAGATGACTCTATAAATAAAACAAAACGCGAAAACATGATTGTTGCATTTCAATGCAAATCCTAGGAAATTACGGCTCCCTTCAGACTCATGTCAGGTACGTTTGTTAAAACTCCTTTCAGATGGGTTTTAACTCAAACACGTACATTTTCTAATTACAATAATTGCTAAATAAAGTTCTAAAATTCAATTAATAATAAACAAGCAATAATCGAACTAGTAGAATTGTAGTACGTGTAAAATGGCTTATAGAAAAAAAAATACGGTTCCTTTTAACGAGTGTTAAACCTCATTATAATGTAATGTATACTAAAAGCGCAAATACTCAATCATGTAAGCATTTCGCAATAACAAAAATATATTGAAAGCTGATGAAGTCGCATACTCTATCCCACGGTAGCGCGGGATACAAAAACAACATAAATACGTATTTGTAACAGTAGTATAAAAATTCAAAACATGCCGGATGTGATTCAAAAACAAAAATTTACAGCTTAAGATTGAAGTAAGCGGTCAGTTCCTACTTAATGTTATATAAATGCTAATTCTATAACAATACATACATAACTATTGTCATAGGAATTCGTTTCATTAGCTTATATATATATATATATATATATATATATATATATATATATATATATATATATATATATATATATATATATACATATATATATATATATATTCAGCAAGTATACACTCCATATTATTTATATCTTTCGTCTATATTTCTTCTTCTTACTTCCTTACTTGTAGGTGCAGCAGGCAAATAACTGTCCGGTAGTAGGCCGAAACCTTTAATGGGGAATGCTACATCGTCCGGGGCACGATTTGGTCAGTAACCGGTCTGCCCGCTATCTAATCACTCAACGGAACAATACAATTGCCTCGAATAGACCGGGCTACAAGGGGCGATCAAGGTCGAAACAGACAGGCCCCCATTGCGGAAGATTGTTCAAGGAATGAATGGGGAGTCGGCACGTGAAATGTTATAGGTATGCATGATAAAGAATTTGAACATGCACAAAAGGAGTTCGAGTGATCGCAAGTGAAAGAGGGGAAAGATATGTGAAACAGTACGAATTGGTATCCTCCCGGGTAATGTGGGTTAGAATGAAAGTGGAGTTTCAAAAAGGCCAAGAGTGTGAGAACTCCTGGAATGATGTAGAAAACGTATTGAACGTATAAGCCAAATGAAAGACTGATAATATTGGGACATATAAATGGATGGGTGGGTGTAGACAGAGAACATATTGAACTCGTGCTAGGAAAGTTCGGAGACCAAATAGTCAATGAGAATGCAGAACGCCTGGTAAACATCAGTGCGGAGAGAAGCTTGTTTGTATCTAATACGTGGTTTAAATATAGAAATATGTATACTTCGCAAAGAGGCGAATCTAAACGTATGACTGACTTGATAGTGTATGTTGAACGAGTTAGAAACCTGGTGAGAGACACAAAAGCACGGATCCGAGTGTGGATTGGATTACTTTTTGGTTACATCGAGAGTGTTTAGGGCAAAATTGGGTCTGGACAAGGAAAGCAAACGTAGTGCGAACCTCTAGAATTAGGGTAGAGGAACTAGTAGATAATGGTGCGAGAATGAAATACTCAGATACAGTGAGTAAAGAGATTAATGTGAATGAAACAGTGTGGAACGAACAAATAAAAAACGCTGACGCTGAAAGCGCACGAGTAAGCTTGGAAATTTGTGTTCTCAATTGTGCCGCGCGTATATGTGGAAGTGCGACTGTATGTAGACGGAAGAAACCTGTCCCAAAACAGAACACTGCGTGAGTGATAAATATAAGCAACGAAATAGTATAGGACGATTGTGAAGTGAGAAAATGCTGGCAAGAATATTTAAGAAAGCTGCACAGTAGTGAAGAAAATAAGACTGAAGGGTTAAATAAGGAAAACGTACAAGGAATGGTCAATGAAACGGAGAAGGAAATTGCGATAAACGAGGAAGAGAAAACGGCGGGAAGGTTAAGAAACGGTAAAGGAGCAGACGTAGATGAAATCACGGTCGAAATGCTAAAGTATGGAGGTGCAAAGCTTACACGAAGACTGTGTGAATTTTTTCATGTATGTTTTAAGCGTGAGAAGTGCCGAGTGATTGAGAGAGCGCGATCATTATACCACTGCATAACGGTAGTGGAACAGGAGTTATTGCAACAACTACAGAGGAATAAGTATGCACAGTGTACTTGAAAGAATACTGATTGATAGAGTACGAGAAACTACACAAACTAAAATTTGGAATGTGCAGGGTGGCTTCATGCCAGGGAGAGGATGTGTTGATCAGATGGTTGCCCTTCAGCAGGTAATCGAAAAGTGTTTAAGTGTAAAAAGTAAGCTGTACTGTGCGTTTTTAGATCTGGAGAAAGCATAAGGCAGAGTGAATAGAGAGAAGCTGTGGGATATATTAAAAGAATATGTAGCAAGTAAAGGTCTAATAAACGAAATGGGAGCAGTATACAACGGTATCCGGGCATATGTTAGGGTGAGAGGAGGTGTAAGTGAGTGCTTTAATATTCAGCAAGGAGGCTGTGTGATGTCACCGCGGTTGTTCAATGTATACTTGGCATGCATGTACCGAAACAAATGGTGTAATGGTTGGTGATGTAAATGTACGAGTTCTGGTGTACGCAGATGACACAGCCTTATTAGGTGACTGCGAATGAGCTATAAACTGCTCTGAAGAAGTTTGATACAGGCTGTGAAAGCATGGACCTGAAAGTAAACGTGATCAAAACTAAAATTGTGATGTTCAATCGGGGCGGAGAAAAGGAAAAGGAAAATGAAATTGTGGATCAAGTGGTATATCTGGGGAGAATGTTTACTGCAGATGGTACAATGGATGGCGAGATTGGACGAAAGGTCAATGCTGGAAGGAAACTGATTATAACCGGTAATTTTAAATACACGAGACCTTTAATTAAATGGACAGTTTACCCCTTTTTTTCTTTACAAAGTCATTTACAAATGTACACAAAGGTAACTCGACTCTGTACCTAAAATTGATGCTGTATGCAAATACTCGTTCTTATTTACTCTACTTCAATAAATTTTGCTAAACTTGCGAGATGCTGATTAAATAATGAAAATTTACAATTCGGCAGGCAACGCTGCTTTTAAATTTTATTTTGCAGACAACATTCCTACAATTTCTTATACCACGTACAATAGTTATATTAAAAATGGTTGCATGGGTTTTAACTGCTTTGTATTGTTCATTAACTTGCATGAGCTTTAATTTAGTTAGAATGAATTTTAATTTTTTTCTTTTATTTATAGTTGCATGCGTTTCTAATATTACAAATTTTGCTTCATCGGTTTTTTTTTTTTACTTTAATTAACACAGAGTAAAATTTTAGTTGCTTTTAGTTCAGTGTGGGTATAACGTAATCAATCTTGACAATCATAATTCCCAAAGGGATAATTCCAATTTGGTAAATTCATTAATATTGAAACGACCATTACTAAATTCTTGAATTCAACGAAAACAATAATCAGACGATAATGTAAGTATTAACATGAATCAAACATTCATGGTTAAAATTTTATTACTAATTGCAGCATGTCGACGACCATAGACCATTCAGAAAATCAATGCACTAATTGTAATTCTCCTTTTAGAGCACTAATCTGTATTCAACAGCTAATACGTTCCCACAGAATTGGCTCATGGTAACACTTCTTACAGAGACACCCAAATCTGAACCTAGTGCTCGTACAATTCTTCAATTACCAATTTGTACAAAGGGAATTGTGCAAAGTGTGATCCTTATCCTAATGTATGTACAACGGTAAATTATAATAAACCCCAGAAACGTAAAACTTGGGTAACGACTTCATACGAGGATCGTACCACAAAATCGTAAACTAAAATTGAAATTGCGACTGCAATTTAAAACCCTGCAGGAGAAACTATCAGTGAGTAAATCAGATATTATACAAAAAATTACCTTCATCGAAGGGTTTCAGATATATAAGCTGAGATACTATATTGTTAAACTTTTTAATCCTTCGAAGGAACTTGCCCAATACACCGTGTTAACAATTTTTTTTTAGCTTTTATAAGATGGCCGACGAAAGAGATAAAGAATAACCACAAGGCTATTCAAAAACTCCTACTATCACTAGATAATTTTAAATTTGTCAGAGAGTCGCAAGAATACTAAAAGAAGACGCAAATTCCTGTATGACTTTTATCCATTTACAGAAACCTGTATATTTTTAAATAAAGCTCTGATTTTTCTTATTGATACCTTAAGCTATTCACAATTATGTTTTTTTTTGCAATTTATGTTTTAGTGTAAAATTAAAACGTAATAGTATGTGGACGATAAGCGAAACGAAAGCATACTGTATGGATGTGAGAAATGGATATCTTAAAAAAAGCCCGAAAGAAAAATAAACACCGTGGGCATGACATATCAGAGACAATGTATGTATCTTGAGAAAGCTAGGGATGTATGCGGAGATAGGAAAGCATGCGGAAAGATTGTGAATGAAAAATTAATAAGAGAGAGGGATTGTTTTGCCTACCCGCAAGGGAATGGCGTGAAGACTATGTTATATTATAAATTTTTTATTACTTTGCAGGTCCAGTGTAGCACGCCATACCTTTACTTCGGCTACATTCATAATTTAAAAAATGCCAAAATCAGATTTGTCGAAAGTTTGTTTCGCCCTGAATCTTCGCAACAAAGCGCCTTTTCGAAAATCACCAAAGGATAAATATCCTTAGATTAGTCCAGGGAATAACTCCTTGAATTTTTGCCGTATGTTTAATAAAAGTTTCTTATATTGAGATAACATTAATGAATGCGCTAGATAAGCAGGAAGATAATGCACAATTTTATTGAATCATTCAGAATTATGGAAATTAAGGTTACACAAGGCATTTAGCCTTTTTGCACCAAGGTTGCTAGATAGCGCTTCATAATGCTGATCATATATTATACCATGCTTCTTTCCTTCGTTTATATTTCACCATAATTTAATTTTCGATTACTCGAGGTAGGAAAGACAATTCTAGAGACAAATGGCATCCTAAGAGTTAACGCCATGGCTTAACGTGTAACAGCATACTATTTCTTTAATCGGAATGTTGAAGTGTATACAGTATCCAATTTTACATGTATGTTTCGTATGATGATTATCGTTCGACAGTTTATAATAGGCACAATCAATTAAGTGAACGATAAATTATTTTTCTCATAAAATGATGGGAAAAACCTTCACTTTGTTTTTTTTAATTTTATTACTACTGTGGAAATTATGACAGCACTAACAACACGTATATTAAATTATTATTCATATTGTTATTGAAATTATGTGAGTTTAGATTGTTTCGGAAATAATTTTACTGATTATATTTGGATACCAGCTTTACTTGTTTACATTTGCTCCGACTAAACAGATTCTATTAACACATATTTTATTTACATATTGTCTATCTCTGTCATTAAAAAAAGAAACGTTATATTTATATTCATTGACCTTACTTCGCGGAATTCCATATTTAATAGCACTCATTTTTTTAAACACAATATGTAGTTATAGTTTAATTAATATAATTATTTATTTTTCAACGCATTTCTATACTCGTGTATCATTCAAACGACCCACTATTTGGTGGATAAAATAATTACTACGATACAGTTAAATTATACAGGTTTTATTCACAATAATAATATAAAATAAAGAGAAATTCTAAACACTAATAAAGTAAACTTAAAATATCCCAGGTAAATAATAATAAAAGAAAATATTGTAAATAAAATTTAATTCTGGTGGACCCTCCGTTTCGGGACGGCACTGTCTGGTTTATTCGCGGCCGGTTGTGCCCTCTCTAGATATAACTGTACAATGTGAATTAACAACACGTGTAATTTTCTTATCAAGGTAATTGCAGAAATGTTAATTAGACCAGTAGCGGTCTGTAGACGGTAGGTGGTTTTATGATCTGAGTCGGTATAAAGGGCGAGGGAGACGACAGATATAATAAATGAATGTCAGGTGCTATTTTTGATGTTGATAAAAAGGGATGAATGATTCGGTAGGGGAGAGCTATGTGAAGGTGTGTTTCGGGCAGAGAAGTCGGTCCAGAGATGTTATAAGATAATTAGTATAAGGGAACTTGTTTTCTGGGCCGAAACCACCGGTCACTTTATAGGGGGTGTTTTTGAGTCGTTGATTCGAAGAGAAGTAGCTATCTGTTCGGGGCAGAACCTCCGGTGAAACAGCCACGTCGAAGGTAACAATTCAGAAGCCCATTTCGGTGCCGGACAGCTAAATCGCTGGCCCAAATTGTAACCTGACTTAAAATAAGCTTCTCTTTTGTGTAGGAGATTGGTAATTATTTCCAGAGGATTTCAAAGGACGCATTACTCAATAATACGGGGCAAAGCCTCCGGGAAATTAAGTACAACGTACTTTAGGCACGTATATACACCGAATTCAGTGGTAGAAGCAGCCAAGAACGTTCTGTATAAAGCAGCCTGTGATAAGAGTGGTGGTAAGTACTGGAGGGATGTGTGTGTATGAAATTAATGGTGTAATGATACCGATCGGGATGCTGGGGTAAATCAGGCATATGTATAAATGTAATAATTGTGAGCAGGTGAATGAGTAAATGTTTATGTCTGGTCTGATAAAATGAGTGAGAATAAGTAAATAAGGAAGTAAATGTGTATCTGGTCTGGTAAATAAGTCAGAATTGGTAAATAAGTGGATTGGGATGGTAGGTGGTCTGGTATATATAAGGGAAATCTGGAGAGTGGGAAAATTGTGCAAGTAACTAGGAAACAAGGTTTGATAGGAATGATTTCTAGGAAAGTAAGGATTTTCAGGATTATTACAAATTATATATTCATATTACGATGTAATTTTAATAACACTATTAGGATTGACATCTGTGAACTTGATTGCCATAATTAATTTAATATGATGATTAACGTTAAACTTGTTTAATAAAATTACCTCGACCGGCATCTCAAGGAATAGAGTTCAGTATTAGTTCAGTATAAAAAAAAAAAAGTTAAACATTTTCGTTACGTTCTTTTGTCAAAAATAAAACCAATTGTGATTTTAAAATAAACCTGGAAGTATATATTCTCAACTCTACTCAAATACCTTGTATCTTCTGTAATTATATGTTACGCGCATACGATTGTCATTGTCCTAAATTTGTGCACATATTTCATAATGAGTAAACAATAACGAAGATATATTTTCGACAAGTATCTTTTGTTTTTTAAAATAATATCGAATCACTATAAAATTAATAAATGGTTGTACTATTTCCAGACTGGTATAGAATTTACCTAAATCCCTTACACACATACACAGGTGATAAACAATAATAATATTCAACGTAACCTCAAATAAAAATGTAAGTTTTATATACTCGCATTTATGTTTGCATTATTTCAACTGCTCCAATTTTCAATATTGATGTTCCAATATCCAAATCAGAAGTAATTCGAATTTTATACATAATATTGATCCAACGGTGGAAGATCTACAGTATAAGCATACACAGGTATGCTGCATAAATATTTTCTTCAACACGCTTCAGAAGCACTTTGATTTCATTTATTATATTTTCAAATATAATATTTTAATTTAAGGTCATGGTATCATAGAATGCAATAGTTTTATCGGCATTCGATTTTTATTTAATTGAAACTTTTAAATTTTAATCCTATTAAAACGATAACACCATGTTAATTTCGCTATATTAATTTTATATTAATCGAAATAATTGATTTACATGATTTACTTACAATTGTTTAACGATACCACATCACTCGGACAAATTCACGTTAACCTAACTTATGACAATTTTAGACTTTCAATTGTTTAATACTTGCATTATTGTAGATAATACGAAACACGCAATTCATTTTAAATTTAAATTCATGTACACCTCGAGTGACATATTTTCACTTTGAGGAATTAACTGGTAATGAGAAAAAATATAACAACTTTCTGTGCTTTTCTTGCTTAACAACCAATCAAATCATAGTATTTTGTCTACACGAACATAACTAAGCTTAATTCTGATTGGCTAACCATTTTCAAAAATTTGTAAATTACTAATTTTACACATAACTTGCTTATATGGAACCAGAACATAACTATTTTTGAATTCTACACAAAACTTCCTTTCTATAGACACCCAATTGTCCTACATCCTTTTAAAATTCTTATACTATCTAAATTTCAACAGATATGCAAATTTTCATATCCAAATTTGCTTATAACTAAATTATTTTACTTCCTACAGAAAAACTAGAAACAGAAATGGATTCTATGGCCCAAAATACACATGGGTACACCGGTTTCTAACACACTTATGGTTTATTCTGAAAACTTCCATCTCAACATATATGTCCGTAATCAACATAACGTGGTTTCTCAATTTTTACACTTAAATTACATCCATAATGTTAATTTAAGGTGTAATACTTTCTGTACACACTAATATGTTAGTTATTAACACATTATTTGTATAATTTCACATTAATGACTTATAAGTTATGTGAATCTTAGTAAATCTGTTCTATTTTCATACACTTTGGCGTATAGTTTACTCCTCCTACGTTAGTTGATATAATTTTTCTTTTGTTTTAGAATAAAAGCATACTATGTTACCAGACTAGAATCTACCCATACATATAGATTACATGAATTTTATAGAGTCAACCACCTACTTTACACCTCCGAAGATGCTCGGAAACTATTAGCACGAAAATTATACTGTTCAGCCATGATAAAAGTTTAATACTTGTGAAATTTGAATTACCTGGCTAACAACATGTCCTATAATCACATTTGTACTTAGATTTATATTACTTTGAACTTCTGCAACTTGCGCTTTACATGTATGTTGAATCAATTCCAATGCAATTACTTTATGTTTAATGTAACCTTTTACTCCAATATCCAACTATGATAAATTTCAATTTATAAATCCAAACAGAAAGTACTTTTAATAAACAGATATTTTAAATAAAGAATTTTGAATTACATCAGGTTTGCTGTTTTACTTTAAAGATTTGTTAGGGTAACAGTTGTATTAAAACGTGTTGAGAAATAAATATGTATATAAGCTTTTGTGGAATATTTAAAACATTAGTACCATTATAAAATATGATGTGTTGTTTTATAACAGCTCCTAAATGAATTATGAACCTTTTTGGCGCTAATCAACGTTTTAAATACTTCAATGCCGTTTTCTTCTTCTTAAAATAAGCGTTGCTGTAATACATATTTCATAACAGTTGTTTTTAATTATGCGACCTCGCTACATAATATTTGCTACAATCACGTTTATTACTTTGTATTTATTAGACCTAAAAATTCCATGTTCAACAACAAACAGAAATTGCTAACTAACTGACAGACTACACGCAACATACCACGTAGCGCTAAGGTTCTAAAAATTGCGACACCTCTTAACTTTCTAGGAGTTAACATAGGCCTCGTAAGTGATACATTAGATAAAGAAGTGGTCATAAAATTCTAAATGTCGGACAATACCCTTGACTTTCACCGTAAAACGAGACACCCTCGTTTACCTGAATGGGTTTTATATTTAGATTTTAAAATTTACAACTGCTTCGAAATATGACACCTTGAACGTGCAATTTGGGACCTAAAATTTGATTTCCTACCTAGCACACATACGCACCCACGTAAGCACTCAAGAACACACGCACGCTGGTGCGAACGCGAACGCACACACACACACACACACACACACACACACACACACACACACACACACACACACACACGCACTCACTCACAGATACTCAACACACGCCACATCATACATCACATATCAGACCCATTTCTAAATTGCCAGAAATTTGTTTTGCTTTTAAACCGACAACATGATTTTGTACTTGACGCTGTAGAGCTGGTTGTTATTTATATTGGCTCAATTTTCGCATTATATTTAAATTGCATGCTACTACAAGATCTTGACTTTAAAACATGGTCTCCTTCGTTTCCATGAACTGGATCAGTTTCTCAATTTCACACACACACACCACACACACACACGCACGCACGCACCACACACACACACACACACACACACACACACACACACACACACACACACACACACACACACACCACACAACACCACACACACACACGCACACGCACACGCACAGCACACGCACACGCACACGCCACGCGCACGCGCACCGCACCGCACGCACACGCACACGCACACGCACACGCACACACACGCACACGCACACCACACGAACACGCACACGCACACAGCACACGCACACGCACACGCACCACGCACACGCACACGCACACGCACACGCACACGCACACGCACACGCACACGCACACGCACACGCACACGCACACGCACAGCACACGCACACGCACACACACGCACACACGCACGCCACGCACACACGCACACGCACACGCACACCACACACACACACACACACACACACACACACACACACACACACACACACACACACACACGACTGCACGTATGGTAGAACAAATTACTAGCTATACGAATATATTCATCAAGTACCCAAGAGCATTATACAAGAATACGGGATGAGAAAGAAACTACGAAGGAAGAAAGTTTAGCATTATTTGGAATCCTTTATCTAGCAGGTGTAAAAAAATTAACCGTCAAAAGGCGGCTCTGGACAAGTGGTATTCCAAGCTTGCATGGGTTACAAAAGATTTCAGTTTCTTCTCAGTGCACTTAGATTTGACAACAGGACCGATTGTGAACAAAGAAAGCTTACTGACGAACTAGCTGCCATTAGGGAAATTCTAAATGAATTTGTGTCCAACCACAAGAAGAATTATTGTCCGGGAGAGATGCTGGTTCCATTCAAACGTCGTTGTAGCTTTATTTAATATGCACCTAATAAACCAGCAAAGTATGGTATAAAAACATTGGCTTTGTGTGACTCAAAAATGTTGTACGTTTCTAACCTTGAAATTTACTGTGGGAAGCAACCACAGGGAGCATATTAAACTTCTAACTCTCCAAATGACATTGTCTTGGGACTGATCGAGCCTTTCAAGAATAAAAACAGAAACTTGACAACAGACAAGTGGTATACAAGTTATCCATTGGCCGAAAAACTTCTTGAAAAGACAATCACGCTACACTAAAAGAAATAAGCGAGAGATTCCATTCGAGTTACTGCCAAATAAAGACAAACCGATTAAATCATCGATTTTTGCATTTTCTCGTAAAGTTACACTCGTGTCTTTTACTCATAAAAAGAATACGTTTGTAATATTATTATCCACTATGCATGATAGTGATCCTATAGACCCGGCGACTCAACAACCAATCATTTTTCTAGACTACAGTTCCAATTACAATTACAGTACCCAAAGGCGCAGTAGGCGTTGGCCGTTAGTGATTTTCTGTCAAATTCTAAATATTACTGCGCTAAATTCAAACATAATACACTATATCCTGATGCTGGCCAAAATCGCAGAATCTTTTTGAAGCAACTACCATTCTCTGAAGCCCCATTTGGTAACGAGAACCTATCTTTAGCGTCAAAAAATTTTCTACGCCTATACAAAACAGTAATGGTGAACGACCAATAACAAGCTACAGAAAATCCCAAGGAAAGATTTGTTCAGTGTGGCAGAAAGAAGAACTGATTCACCACAATAATGTGCATACTTTGTAGGAAACCTGCATTTAAAGAATATGTAATTATATCCCAGGTTTGTTTGGAATGTGATGCCGTGGAGTCTGATGAAGATAGTTACCTACGCTGCACGATTTAGTAAAGTTTTCGATCTGTTAAAATCTCTGGATTATTACCGTTTTGCAAGTGTTTCTAAAAGTAACTGCATTTCTATAACTTCGTCTCTCTGTAATTTCTTGAAAATATTACTTTTCTCAAGTAAATAAATTTCGGTATTATATTGTTAAAACTATTGATGGTCACTCATACGTTGCATTCAACCTTACGTTTTGGAGGCACTGGTTCACAGAGGATTGGCATCCGGGTGATAAGTCACTTGCACGCTCTCTTCCTGTTTTGGTTGTTGGCGAAGCAGACATTTAGTATTTTTCTAAAGAACAATGAAGTTTCTGGAGTTATTTAGCCGTTTAGTAAATACCATTCCGTCGGATTAATAGAAAATACATGCTACAGCCATCAACATATCTGGGGTTTGATAATGAACTAAAACGAGATCAATAAATTTATTAACTAAAGGGGTTATACATAACCTCACCAGGTTTTCTATAAAGACACTTTAGTTTTGTAACATAAATCGTAAGGTAAGGTGTAACTAATTAGATTAACTGTTGTTAGTTTCCCTTTATTCATTTTAGGGGATAATCATACACTATGTTGCTTTTGGAAACAGACACCCGCTGTTCTCGAACTTGTACTTTGGTTAAACGCATTTCTTAAAGATTGTATAATCATTCTCCGATTAACTACCTCATTGAAGGTAAGATGTAGTTACATGTTTTCGTTTTGGATTGATATATTTAATTTTAGAGGTATGTTGTACATAATGGGATATACCTTGTCTTATACGTTGTACATATTTGGATATACCTTGTCTTATACGTGGTACACGCTCTGTGTATAAGTTGGGTATACCTACATTTTGCCTATTAAGGGCGTTTTACTTCATACATATTAGCAAGATACCTGTTGCAGATTGTGCAACACATGGTGATGAATAACTGGTAAACATTTGGTCGTTGGGTTGGATCTTCAGGCCAGGCTACCTGGATATTGAATGTTGAGTTACCGATTACACCTGTTTTTGTGTTACTTAAGCTTGATGCTTTTATTGTTGCATTGTGTAAGATTGTACATATGTTTATCGAATTGATGAACAGTTAATTTGTACTTCACTAACTATTCACTTGTAATTTAATTCTTTATTGTATTTTGAGGTCAATGGCTACAATGCCGATTTATATTTCATGTATTTAAACTGTATAAACTGAATGCATTCGGCTTTGCGGTTGGTAAGCGTTATTATTAGTTTTTAATTGTAAATTCCTATTTTTCATAGCAATGGGTTATTGACTCCTTTGCATAAAAGATTGTATGTATACTATAATATGTTTAATGTGCCTCTACAATTAGGAATCCATAAATTACACCTACTTTAACTGTTTAAATGTTAATATCTATGCTTTATCATAACCTAGCTTTGAAGATCCATGTGTTATTACTTTTCGTTTGGTTCTCTTTTTAATTACATTTATTTGATATTATTGTAGAAATTCGGTACTATAATTCTGGGTGGCTTGCTATAGTGTGTTTAAAGGCACAAATATTTAGTGTGTAAGCCTTGGGTTAACGTTTTGTGTGTAACACAAATTAAATATTTATTTGAAGAACTATCCCATACCTTCGGGATACAGTTTAGTTTATAAATATATATATTTAAAAGCTATATATATATATATATATATATATATATATATATATATATATATATATATATATATATATATTACGTTTATGTGATATTGACATACAATATATAACTTGTGCTTTGGGACATTCTATTTTGTTACCATTTCTTTTACTGCCCAGATCCTTTCTTATATTCGTTGCTGAGCTAGAAAAGTGACTAATTCTTCTGTTTATCTAGGGGTGGCTGTTAATCATTCTAGCTGACGCCCTCCTTCTGTTTTAAGCTTTTAGGTACTACCTGCGTCACTGTAGAATCTATCCCACTTCTCTACTTCGACTGAGCTTTCCGGCAGCCTTAAGGCTATCTTCTCTGTTAAGGTAAGTTAGTAGACAAAGTACAAATTTGCACGTAACACAGTTTATAAGACTTTTGTTTGTGATGATGTAATCCGAGTTCCTAAGTTTCTAGTACATATCAGAATTATGATGTTTATTTTTTGACATTCAAGAGTATTATTTTTTTTAGTTTTTATACTTGTCATACGATCCTTTATAGACATGACCATATGAGTTATTTTTGAGTTCCTAAATTATGTTACCGAGTATTGTTTTTTATGTTCAATAGTATTATTATATTTTATACCTATATGTATTTTTTGTATATCAACATTTACATAAAATCAATAAATACTTTTCTAACTATGTATTATTTATTAGACTCCAGCATAAAATTATTTTTGTCATATTCCCAACAAAAGTGATTATACCGTATAAAGTACGCACAGCGATCAGTTATGTTATACCAAATCCAGCGACCACTTAAAGGATGTCCGGTATGGTTTTTGGATTAGGGCACAGTCTTGCAATTTGACTATTTTTGTCAATTTAAATAAGGACCGTGACTACGCTTTCCCCTCGTTCTCAAGTTGTACTCTCCACCCACTTTCACAATACAACTGTTTTACCATTTACTCAACTTCGTCCATACATGAACCCACTTCCAGCAAAGACAGCAATTTTACCGTCAAACGACGAATGATCTTGACTGGTTAGAACCGGTCCTACCGGACTACGAATTACGACGCTGACAATTAAACTTCTAGGGTTGTATTTTCTGATAGTTTTAGTGTGTGTAGTGTAACTTACATGCAGATGAAGGCCCATTTGTGTGACAGTTAGCCAGTACGGCTCAGGCGGTCATGTTGTACGAGGATAGAGAGCCCGCAACGCAAAAGACTCTAAACAAACTCTGGTCAGGTTATGCACGACTAGTTTGGGAGAGAGCCCGAGATAGCGAAGACTCCGTGATAGACTTCCGTTGCTGTAAGTATATTTCGTAGTTATGCAGAATTTTTCGGAAGTTGATATCGCTTTTGATAATGGCGTCAGAATCGAGATTAACTACAGTATAAGTAGTGAGAATGGTGATCACTCTGACAGGAAAATCCTGAAGTTTGGGACGTGATGCTTCTTAATCACGCAAATATGGTTGGGTTGATGTTGCTAGATTTATTAGAAGTTGTAGTAAAGTGTTAGATATTCAATTTAATAAGTACCTTTCGTTTATACAAAACAAATCCTAAAAATTGCGATTTAGAATACCGCAAAGTTAGTTAATATATGTTTACGGTTGTTTGTATTTAAACATAAGCAAAAGAAATAGGGAAGGTAGTTTTTATTACAACATATATCGGGTAATACTAGGTTATTTAATTTGTTAGATTATTAATTATCAACAATTCTTTCTTTGTGGCATTTAACTGCACGAGATTGTATATAGCAATACTTAGAACAGATAAGGATTAAAGATATGACAAGCGCAAAAATTATTACGCGGTAAGGTTTTAAATGAAAGATTCCGAGGGCTGAAGAATATTGAACCTGTTAGTAAGAAGCGAGATTTTTAGCAACAGAGAAAATTTAGGCAATCGTTCCCACGCGAGAAGGACCTAGAGCAGTCTTGAGCACGATGTACTGGTTCTACCTCTTTAACCTATAAGTTCTATAAGTAAACATTCTTCAATGCTTTAAATTTATCTCTTTATAAAAAAAAAAGTATCATCTGCCCACACAGTGTTTACTAGATTAATATTTGCTTATTGAAACATTCTAAACCGATACATTTACGTCATTATTGAGTTAAATTATTTTTAATAAATTTTCTACTTTAGCCTCTGGTAATGACACGTTAAATTGAGTATGTTGTTTTTAAGAATTTTATTAATTCGAAAGGGTGTGTGCCGCCTTTTTTATCTCACGAAAGCGCTATTGTGTAGTATAAACAAGGAAAGTAGGTATTACTTGTGTATTTAATTTTAAGAGGTGAATGTGAAAGTCGTATTTGTTGACAAAAACCTTTAATTTACCAGACAGTACTTGGTTTATTTACACTGATTCAATAAAGTTTGTTAAACTTGATATTGAGTTCTTTTTATGAGATTGATGGTCCGTAAAGGAACGGTTTACAGGTGCTAAAAGTGTGTTAATCAATTTTATGTTCGATAATTGAGTTTCGTTGACGATCCCATTTTAGTTTGGGTGATTTGACTCCAGTTAAAATAGAGACGGTGAGTTTTGCTTAAAGTGAAATAAATTAAATCTGAATTAAACATTTAGAATTTTAATTTTGGTAGCTACAAGATTGGTTTGAGAGTTTAAAAGTTTAATTATCTCTGGTAAAGCCGTCAACTGAATGCTATAATTTGGCGTTTTTAGAGGATTACTTTTAAGATTCAACCTAAGGAGATATCAGAGGAGATGTGCGACCTGCAGGAGGCTGCAAAACGTAGGTTTACGTTTTTTTTTCAGTTTTGAGCAAGTGCAGCATATTTTGTTGGCTTACCTTACTCGATTTGTCCACAACACTTACCGATTTGACTTACCGTTTAATGTAACCAACATTATTTTAACTCACGGTCGTAACGGCGAGCTAGTTGGCCCTTACGGATATCCACCTGCGCGTTGTTCTAATGTTCTTTAAACCCATTTTAAAATCTACGCAAAAATGATTACATTTGTCATTTTTTTAAATAATAAACAATCAGTAGGTTACCTTATCTGGAAAGATTTACAAGATAACTGCAATTAGCGCACAAATAAAATAGTATTACATAATGAACTACGAAAGTGGTAGGTATCGCACAAGTGGGAATTTTCACACGGGGAGTCAGCCCGAGTGTGAGAATCCCGCGAGTGCAGGATAGACACCATCGTGCCTTAATATTTTATTAATTACAAATTAAACAATTATTAAATATACTTACCTAAACTTTCAATTTCATGGTAATGACATCTGCTTATTCAAATTACTTATGTGAATAGCAGTAAGTGTGCCCGTGAAGGGACCGGGATGTCCAAAGTCCAAAAGCAGAAAAGATGGACGAAGGCGAAAGAAGGAAAATATAACACAAACTATCGTAATATTAAGGAAAAAGGAGTACCGGGATATTTGAACGGTGAAAGAAGGAAGGAAAGAAAGAAATTGATAGCGAGATTTAGATGTGGAAACGAAGAAAGGGGGAACAAATATTGGAGAAAGGACGAAGACAGAAAATGTAGGTTGTGTGGGGAAGAGATGGAGACGATATGTTGAAAGCAGGGAGTTAAAGGAAGAGGATAGGACAGCAGAGGAGATACTGGGGGAAAAAGAAGGGGAGCGGATTGGATGGAAGAAACATGGAAAAGAAAAAGACCGTTAAGGGGAGAGAAGACAAGAGGGAGGAAGACTGAAGGTGGAGTAAGTAAAGAGAGTCAGCAAATAGACAATTATAAATAGTATACACAGTAACTTATTATATTTTGTAAATAAGCAAATAAAGATTATAGTGGTAGTAGTAGTAGTTTTTTTCCTGGAAGTGGAAAATCTTCAAAAGATACTTGCAATGTAGCTTACAAATAGTGTGGGATTTTTACCCACTAAAAACCGCTCCCTCTTCTAGATATGTAGAGGCCTCCAGTTGGAATTACTTCCCTACATATCCTTTGCCTATATCATTAACCTGTTTCTATCTCTTTCCTTTTGTATTAATATCTTTTCTATCAGTTGGCCAATATTATTCCAATTATCTATGCTCTGCATCATTACTTCTACCATGTTTTCCTTTGTTATAGCCCTTTTGATTTTTACAGTTAGTGCTAGTCTTTCGTCTTCCCATTTAAGGCATTTGAAGAAGGTATGTTCGGGGTATCCGCCATAAGACAGTACATACAAGTGTCATGTTTACGTACTTTCAGTCTTTTAAGATAGCTCATAAAGCAGCCATGTCCAGTCAGATCTTGGGTGAAGAAATAATTTATGTTGCCAAATTTCCTTTGGTACCAATTCGATACCCTTTGTATTAGAGTAAAGGTCCATCTCCCTTTCTCGCAGTTTTCCCACAGATTTTGCCACTTAGCTAGTGTTTCTTCTCTAACCAGTTTTTGGAGCCCTTTTTTCTTCCCTTTCTTTAATTAGGAACTCAATCGGTATAGTCCTGGCGATAACTAAGCAGCTTGCGGTTGAGGCCGCTTTGTATGCTCTGCATACCCTTAAGGACACTACTCTTTGGGTTTGTTCTAATAGTTTTATGTTACTTTTTATTTTCGTTTTCTTGGACCAAATCGGCGAGGCATGTAATAGTATCGAGTTGACGACTTCGCTAATCATGCGTCTTTTCCTTCCGCTGGACCTCCTCTTCTGGGCATTATTTTTATTAACAATCCCATTACATTTTTAGCTTTATGCGTTGCCCTCTCGATGTATTGTTTAAATGTAAGATGTTTGTCGATTGTCACTCCCAGGTATTTTATACTATTTGTCGATGTTATTTTGTAATCTTCGACCGTAAATACTATTACTTTTTCTTGCTTTTTTACCAATGAGAACAGAGTCCGTTTTTTCGGGTGCTAACGTGAAGTCATGTTGTCGTAGCCATTGGATCACCATTTGTAGAGTTACATTGACAGTTTCTACTAGGCCTTCTTCTGTCCTGTCGGTGGCTATGATTGCCAAGTCGTCTGCATATGCTACCAGTTTCACCGTTTCGATTGTCTCTAAATTAAGCACTCCGTCATATAGTATGTTCCATAGCAGAGGTCCAAGAACCGACCCCTGTGGAACCACGGCTGTGACTGGGTATTCTTCCCCATCTTTGTCTATTATGTGTCGGTCTGAAAGATAATTTGCTATTATATTTCTAATGTATTTTGATAGACCTCTACTCCTTGTTTCGTTCCATGACGCCGGATTAAATGCATTTCTTATGTCCACAGTAACAACTGCACAGAAAGCCCTGGATCTTTGATTTTTATTTATCTCCTGCTGTTGCCTGTATGACCTCCCTTACAGTATCGATAGTCGATTTACCCTTCCAGAAGCCAAATTGGTTGTTTGACAGCTTTCCCTTGGCTTCTAATTCTCCATTTATTTTTTGCGCTATTATGTGCTCCAATAATTTTCCCATTGTGTCCAGGAGACATATCGGCCTATGTGAACTGGCGTTGGCTTTTTCTTTGCCTGGTTTTTGAGTAAAAAAAGTTTGTCTGAATTCCATTGTTTGGGGATTATGCCAGTTTTAATTATTTCGTTCATAACTTTACTAACAGGTTCTATGGATTCGCTTATAACTAGTTTTACTATTTCAGGAGGTATCCCATCCGGGCCCGGCGCCTTGACGTTCTTTAGTTTTTTAGCTGCAGATCTTAATTCCTCTTCGGTTATCTTGGGTACGACTTCTTTGTCCGCTTGTTCTGGTATCTAGGCGTTCATGCCCATTTTCGGGAAAATCGTGTGGATTATTTCTTAGCGGAAATTTGCGGTCAGGTCTAATGGTTTGGGTTTAAGCTTGCCAATGACTATTTGGTAGGCTTTTCCCCAGGGGTCTTCCTCGATGGTTTCGCACAATCGTTCCCATGCCGTAATTTTGCTTTTTATGATCGCGCTCTTAAGTGTTTTTCTTTCTTCTCTTAGGTACTTTTCCCACTTAGTCGTTTCGATCTTGTTTTGAATATTAATTTTTCACTTCTTTCTTTTAAGTTTGTTGCATTTTAATCTTTGCCTAGCAATCTCTTCTGTCCACCAGTAGTTTTCCCGTCTGCGGTAGGTATTTTTTTTTCTTGGCATAGTTTCGTCGCATGTTTTTGTAATAAGATCTATTAGTTTACTTCCGTTAAGTGTGTTTGCATTTTGTAGGGACTCTCTTATTTTCTGTCTAAAACCATCTTCTTTTATCTTCTTTAGGCCCCAACCTGTCTTGGCGGATTATGTAACTTTCTCAGGGGTATTTTTACCACAAGATAGGTGGAACCAATGTTCAGTGTATGAAATCATTTCGCCAGTTAAATGCAACAAATGTAAGCAGCATGGGCATGAGACAAGAGAGTGTCAAAACGAGCAACTGGACCTAAGATTTACTTGCAGAAGATGCGGGGAAAAAGGACATAACCAATCTGAGTGCCAAAACGAGGCAAAGTGTCACGAGTGCAAGGAGACCGGACACCAACACGGAACCATGGCTTGCCCAATTTACAAAGGCTTAGTAAAAGAAATATGGGAACAGAAACACAAACACAAAAAGAAGGAAACGCAGGACAGTAGTGAAAGAAATGTGGGAGAAAAAATCTCTGGACAAGAAAAGGCCCAGCAAAAAATTAAAACAGGAGTAGCAAGTGAAGGGTTCGCGGAGCAAGAAGAGAATACAAAAATTACTATTAATGTATAAGTTTCTCCAAATTAACCTGGATAGAGCAAGAGCGGCGCACGATGCCCTTCAGGTGAACATTTATAAATATAATATAGATATAGTGATTGTGTCGGAGCCAAACATTAAAACTATCTTAAACACCGAGTGCTACATAGACAAGAACATAAACGCGGCCATAAGAATTATAAATAAACGCATTGTAGTGCATAGCGAAGGATCGGACCACGGGTTTGTCTGGGTCGAACTAGACAAGTTCATAGTTTTTCATGCTATATTTCACCAAACATTCAACAGGAGGAGGTAAATAAGATATTAAACAAGCTAGAATCAGCGATAAAAACCCAAAAGAAACCAGTTATCGTAGCCGGAGACCTGAACGCTAAATCACACATATGGGGATCAACCACAGAAAACAAAAGAGGGGGAATAATCGTTGAATGGTGCACACAATTAAACCTAGTGGTGATTAACAACGGAGATAAACCCACGTTTGTAAGAGGTATCACCAAATCTCATCTTGATCTAACGATCAGCTCGTATAGCCTGGCGCCGTTAATACAGAACTGGATGGTACTAGATAGAGAGGAAAGCTTAAGTTTACACCAATACATAACTTATGAAGTAGAGGCTGTTAAAGAAAAAGAAAACCTTGAAAATAAGTCTCACCGCTGGATTATAAAAGATAAAAGTCTGAAAAAGTTTCAAGAAATGATGCATAAAAAGTTTAAGGACATAAAAAATATGGACGCTGACATAATAACTCTTACAATCCAACAGGTGGGTCAAAGGTGTTTTGCCACAAAAGGAAACAGGCCAAGACAAAATTACTGGTGGAACAAAACACTGTCAGAATTAAGGACAAAATGCATTGAAAGCAAAAGGAATCTTTTAAAGGTTCATAAAAAACCAAGCGGAAACGAAAAAGAATACCAAGCAATTGCGAACAAATATACACAAGATAAAAATAGATACAAAACCGAAATAAAAAACGCGAAAATTAAATGTTGGGACAAACTTATAGAGGACCTCGATACGGACATATGGGGTACTGCCTATAAAATAGTGTTCAAGAAGTTCGGAATGGCTAGGAATAAAGGTAAACTGAGCAAAAACTCCCAAAGAGAAATTATAAAAAACTTATTCCCTATGGATGCGCCCTTTAAGTGGAAGCATATTGAAGTTAATAGCGAAGAGGTAGATGAGATTACTGCAGACGAATTAAGGACAGCAGCAAAAAACATCAATGTTAAAAAAGCAGAAGGACCAGATAGAATTCCCCCAATCATAACAAAACAAATAATAGTAGACCACGCGCTGCTTGTAGCGAAAATGCTTACCGACTATTTGAAACAAGGCCACTTCCCGAATATATGGAAAGTGGGCAGGGTGGTACTTATTGAAAAGCCAAGCAAGAATAACAGCCCAACGACATATAGGCCTATATGCCTAATAAACGGTCTAGGCAAAGTGTATGAACGATGTCTATGTAAACGAATCATAGGGGAAATGGAAATGAAAGGGAGCCTCCACGAAAATCAGTACGGATTTAGGAAGGGCAGGTCGACGATAGATGCCTTGACCAAAGTGAAGGAACTGGTCGACGAATCAAGCAGAGCGGCGTATCAATACCGGGATCTATGCTTGCTGGTAACAATTGACGTTAGAAACGCCTTTAATTCGGCACCTTGGCCAGGTATAGTTAAAGCACTTGAAGCAAAATGTATTAGCCCCTATTTAGTGAAGACCATACAAAGCTACCTTACAAATAGAGCAATAATTTCTGAAGAAGGAGAACAAATATCTATTAACAGGGGGGTTCCACAAGGCTCTATCTTGGGTCCATTGCTATGGAACATATTGTACGACGACGTGTTAAACTTGAAAGTACCGCAAGACGTCGCCTTGATCTGTTATGCGGACGATCTTGCAATTGTAGCCAAAGCACGGACTGCGGAAAAATTAGAACTAGTCGCGAACGAAACCATATCGTTAGTGAAAGACTGGATGGAAAACCATAAACTGGAAATAGCTGAGGAAAAAACGGAGGCCGTATTGTTATGGAAAAGAAGGAAAACGCGACCAATAATAATAGAGATAGGCGGAGAAAAAATAACAACATCGAAAAGCCTAAAGTATCTGGGAGTTACATTTGCGGAAAAAATGTCCATGACCTTACACGTAAAAAACGTAACAGAAAAGGCAGAAAAGGTAATATCAAACCTGTACAGAATTATGCCGAATATAAATGGACCCAGCTATTGCAAAAGGAAGCTTCTTGGATCAATGGTAGAATCCATTATATTATACGGCTCGACGGTCTGGTCCAACACGATAAATATAAAAAAATACAGAGACTTGCTGATAAAGACACAAAGAAGGGTTGCGATAAGAATGATATCCGCATACCGCACCATTTCTGCTGACGCAGCACTACTCATAGGCAATATAATTCCGCTAGACCTAATAATAAGAGAGCGCGACAAAATTCATCAAGAAAAAAATGCAGATAAAGGAAAACTACGGGATGACACCGTATACAAGTGGAACGAGACATGGACGAAGAGTCAAAAGGGAGAATGGACAAGGAAATTAATACCTAGTCTAACCGCATGGCACAGAAGAAGTCATGGCCAAATCAATTACTGGCTCACGCAATTTTTATCGGGGCACGGTTCATTCCGGAAATATTTACATAAATATAAAAGAGCTGAAGACGAATTCTGCATATATTGCAAGGATATCGATACTGTAGAACACACGATATTCCTCTGTCCGAGATGGCAAAATTACAGAAGGAAAACGGAAATAGAGATAGGCACAGAGCTCACGAAAGAAAATATCATTAAGAAAATGCTAGAAAGAGATGTATTGGATAAAAATCGATTCTATGATTAAATGCATTATGAAGACTAAAGAAACGGAGGAAAAGAGAAGATAAACATTCATCGCGCAATTTTTCATTGACTTTTACGTTTCGTTTTATAATGCTATGTTATTTATATTTTTAAGCAGAGGACCCAATTGTTTTTGGACAAAGAGTGTATTCTAGTTTATTTTAGTGATGGTGAACTAAATTGTTGTGCAAAGAATGTATTATAGTTTATTTTAGTGTTAGTGGTACTAAGTTCTTTGGGAGTTTAAATTTTTAATTTATTTTTAATTTAGTTTTTCATTTACATGAACAAAAAACCAAACATGTGCTGGATCATCGCATACAGATATTTAAAAAACGTAGGCAGTATAAACGTAAGCTACTGGAAATAGCTACTACTCCAGAGTCCGCCATCTTCATATTCCCGTGGTCAACCTGAAGCATGCCTTTGGTGATTCCAGGTTGCCAGACTCCGCGGATGAGGGGAGGGGTTTTAGTGGGTATACTTCTCGGGAGAGAAGTGATTCCCACATACCCCCACAGAATGTGAGGAACCTATAAAAGGTTTCCCCTCCTCTAATAAAAAAAAAAAAAAAAGTAGTAGTAGTAGTAGTAGTAGTAGTAGTAGTAGTAGTAGTAGTAGTAGTAGTAGTAGTAGTAGTAGTAGTAGTAGTAGTAGTAGTAGACTTTGATCGCGACCGAACTTCCTGTCAGGCCGATGACAACCGGCAGTTGCTACGGTAACTTACAGAAGAGCAATGCGAAAGTAAAAGGTACAAGTATTTTTGACTTTCGTATTGGTTACAATCAGAAACTAAAACTCATTAGTGTGCGAAAGTATTATTTTCTGTACGGACAATTGTGCGACATGACTCACTTTCGTACATCGTCGTAAGAAAAACTACTTTCATTTCCGAAGCGAGTATACGGATACTGGTACAACCTTCGTGGACAAACATGGTCACTATTACAATAAAGCTTGTGCAGCACGAATAAGCTAATTACTAAAGTGTTCACTTAGCAAAGGCAGCGAATATTGCATTAAGTAAGAAAATAAAGAAGTATGTCTATTGAAAACGGCAAACACAAGTAATATGTTAGAATAAATGAGTACAAATACACACAAACTAACCTAACAACTAAATTAATAACAAAAAAATAATACGAACCTAACTGAACAAAGCTACTATTACACACGAATTTTTTTTAAGTTTTCATATGTAAGATCTCCAAAATTAAACGTTTTTTTAAATTGGTTTAATGCCCAAAATATTGATTTGGTCATATTGAAAGATGTGACCTGTTCGTTACAGTATTTAGCCAAAGCAGTAATATTTGATTTAACACGGACATCAGAGTTGTGATGCGTTAATTTATTTTTCAGTGGTTGTAATGATGTACCGATAGTCCGATATATATATATATATATATATATATATATATATATATATATATATATATATATATATATATATATATATATATATATATATATATATATGTGTGTGTGTGTGTGTGTGTGTGTGTGTGTGTATATAATCGACTTCGGTTTTACCGGAAATGACACAAAAGCTGAAAATTTAAATGGAATAACCTGTATATTTTTACATGTTTGGATTCTACGGCTTCAAATAATATACACAGTTCATCTGCCAAATGTCAACTCAAACGCCATTTTACTTTGACAAAGTCGGCCTCAGGAGCATGTTGTGTTAATAAAAATTATAAAATTAAAAATTACTGCTTTATTTAGGAACTAAGGAAATTACTGTGCATATCGTTTTATTGGTACTTGAAAGAGCTATTTAATATATAGGGTGGCCCATGTATGTTTCTATTAGGAACAGTGAGTTTTAGTTAAATAACCGTAATTTTTAAATTTGATCGTTAACAAGCTTCACAAAAATTAATTATTAGGAAAAATAATATTGTAGGGGCAATTGTACGCCAATTATCTATAATTTAGATGACGTCATAATGATCTGAAATTAAAAAAATTAAAAAAAATTAGAATGGTGCCTGAATTGACATTTGGCAGATGAACTGTATGTATTTGAAGCCCTAGAATCCAAATATGTAAAAAATATAGAGGGTGTTCCATTTAAATTTTCAGCTTTTGCGTCATTTACGGTGACACCGGAAGTCGACCATATTGTTTTTCTAAATGTAAAGATCCCAAACTAGCACTAATATAACCGACCAAAATTTGAACAAAATCTAAAGACCCGTTCAAAAGCATATATGATATATATATATATATATATATATATATATATATATATATATATATATATATATATATATATATATATATATATATAATGGACTCACTGAAGTGAACTAATCCTTGCATCGCTTAAATAGCCATCCACGTAGAAAATCCGTGACGTATGTTTGTCACGCTAAGCGCCGTTTATAAGGAGTGCGGGGCACGGTTACAGTAGCTATAAATCATAGAAGACTTTTTAAATTAGACGGATATCTGTGTTCCAACAAATGGTAAATTTGTGCAATTACGGTTGTCATGTGATCTTGTAGTGGAATTACTGGTGTTTGAAAGAAATCTGTTAACTTTTGTACCTTTCGCCTATATTTGTTTTTCCAAGAGCTGAATTACAAAAATAGGAATCAGCTTATCTGTTTAAACGATGTATATAGGTTTGTAATTCTAGCATCACTCAACTAAAATAGTGAGAATTACACCATTATGATGCTTATCCATTAGATTTATAAGCTTACAGTTATTATTCGTAACGTGTACTGGCAATATTTACTGTAATTCCCCATAAACTTATTAGATTTTTAAAAGGTTCTACTCCTTCGACAAATTTTGCTGTAAATTGAAACTTAACTCTGTAAGTTACATGAATAAGGAACTGAAGATAAATACAGAACGTTCCGTAATGAGCACAAACATTAACAGTAAGTGCAAACCATTTTGTACTTAATCTTCTCAAAATATTTTAATTAGTACCCGCAATATTATCTATGAATGAAGCGAAAAACTAATAATTATCAACTTATCATACAATCATTACCGTCGTATAAGTAATAAGTAGTAATTACCGTGTTAGTTAAAGAAATAGTACTGTTAAATAATCATTAAAGAAATGTGGGTCGTGACTTTCTGTTTGCTGCTTTATTTGCTTGTACCCCTTTCTTACTCAAAAAATGAAAGAGATCTACCTGAAGATTTAGAATTTGCCGCAGCAACATCAGCTTATCAGATTGAAGGTGCATGGAATCAGAATGGTACCATATTTAATGTGATATTTCACTATTAAATACATGTTTGTAGGGAGAGGTGAAAGTATTTGGGACAGAATGACTCACACTCGCCCAGAAAAAATTGTTAATGGTCATACTGGTGATATTGCATGTGATTCATATCACAAAACTCAAGTGGACGTGGCGTTAATCAAAAGTGTTGGTTTTCGTTGGTACCGTTTTTCAGTTTCATGGTCTAGAATTCTTCCTTTGGGTTATTCCAATGTAGTAAATTGGGAAGGCATAAAGTACTATAATGATCTTGTCGATAAACTTATAGCCAACAAAATTGCTCCAATGGTAACCATGTACCATTGGGATCTTCCACAAAACTTACAGGATCTTGGAGGATGGACAAACTCATTGATAATTGACTGGTTTGAAGATTACGCTCGAGTTATTTTTGATAATTTTGGGGACCGTATTAAGATGTGGATTACAATTAATGAACCCGGACAAATGTGTTATTATGGATATGAAAATGGGATTTTAGCTCCAGGACTTGAAGCAGAGGGGTTTGGAGTATATTTATGTACAAGAAATGTTCTTCTAGCACATGCAAAGGTGTATCATCTGTACAAGGATGTGTATCACTCCTCTCAGAAAGGTAAATTAAGTTATGAGTCGTTTTGATCTCACCATAATTTCAGGCCAAATTGGACTTTCAATTTTGTGTATATGGAAAGAACCATCAACAGAGTCATTTGAGGATCAAGAAGCCGCGGAGCGAGAACGTCAGTTCGACGTAATTCTAGCTAGTAGTATTACTGCTATAACTACACCTATTTTTCAGTTTGGTTTAGTTACTCATCCCATATTCAGTGACAAGGGCGATTTTCCCAATATGGTTAAATACCGAGTAGCAAATCGTAGCCTAGCCGAAGGTTTTTCACGATCAAGGCTCCCTCCTTTCAATCAAAGCGAAGTTAAATACATTCTGGGAACTTCCGATTTTTTTGGGCTTAATTACTACACGTCTTGTTACACCAAAAATAAAGAAGCGTATCCCATAGGATTTCCTTCAATTCTTAAAGACGCTGGAGTTGAGAGTTTTCAGGATCCAAATTGGCTTACTGGTGCCTATGACTTTTTACGCGTAAAGCTGCTACTTTGAATGATAAGTGCTAACATTTTGCTTTCAGTCTGCTCCATCTCATTTTAGAAAAATGCTTAACTATATAAAGCAAAACTATGGTAATCCCAAAATACTTATAACAGAAATAGGCTTTCCTGATTTTGAGGAGTTTTACGATTCCAAGACTATACAGTACCACATTGTCAGTAAAGTCTTTATTTTGCTTTAAAAACTACTGAGTTTTTTAGGATCACTTAAACGCGTTGCTGGATGCTGTACAAACTGATAAGGTGAACGTAAAGCTATACACAGTATGGTCTTTGATGGACAATTTTGAGTGGGTGTACGGGTACAGGTTAGTTTGATAAAACAAAACAGATCCAAAATAATATTGTATTGGCCCAGCGTTAGGTTTGGAATTTACCATGTAGATTTTAATAATCCCAATCGAACTAGAAGTCCCAAATTATCTCAACGCTTTTTTAAAAATTTAATTGAGACAAAGAAAATTATTAATTATGATTAATAGACTTTAAGGTACCCTGTACACGTTTTATGTAATAAAATAATGAGAGATTGGGTTGTATATTGAAAAAGTAATTGAGTCTGACATTTTTCAAAAAGCAAGCAGTTTATTTTCACAACTGCATGTAAGGTTGCCTATTGAAGTAAGTAGTGAAAAGTGTAGGTCCACTACTATCTCACCTAGAAGACTAGATGACCACATTAGAGTATATGAGGTTTGTAAAAAGTCGTGTTCATTGGGGCACCTACCATTTTGTCTCTCTCGAAGTAAACAAGACCACTGCTGTACAGTCGGAATAAAGAAAACGAACGATGTTTGTGCAGAAGTCGGAATTTACCGATACAAAAGAAACTAATAATATCATAATTAGGCATTTTTATGTGACGTGTGACCTTACCTGTTGTTGGACAACTTACCACACGTTCTTAAGGGATGTGATTGTTTTCAGACAGTTTTATCGAAAATCGTAGGAGGTGAAAGCGTTTCTGTGCCAGTGCTTGTAGATAAGGATCGTATTGATACAATTCACCAGAAATACGTGAATGAAGTGAACAATTATCCTACATAACATTGAACAGTTCGTGCGATTTTTACGGTAATCGTCAAACTTGTCAAATCAAAGAATTACATTCAAGGTAAGGCTATTTTGTCAAAATGAGCACATACATTATTTACCAAACTTCACATGGGTTTTATCTTATTAAAGCAAGTAATAAAATACTTACGAAATGTCGTAAAGGCACGAATACGTGTTCATAAAATCTAACCAAACTACTATAATATATACTAATAATGTTCACTAATTAACTATGAAATATCTTAATACTATATACTAGCACTACAATAAGTCAATTATCATGATTTTTTCTGGAGAAAACACTCAAACATCACATCCAAACAAAATTCCTATGAAACACTAACACATGTTGTTCAAGATCAGCTGTTAGAGGCGGAGCTTGTGACGTCAGTGTGACGTACTTGAAAATGCCTAATAGTGATTAAGAAAAGTAAATACCAAGAAGAAAATGCCTTTTATCAAATTTACAGTATGACATAGCTAGGAAACTTAAGGAGAAGAATATGAAGGATCACGGAGCAGGCGTTTATTTCGTTCCGAGAGTTATTACAGAACGGGTGCCATTAATCTAACAGCAAAGCTCAGAAATGGCGCTTGGCGTCCGGAAATACACAGGTCTATAAGAGTAGAGGTACCTGCTTATTAAGGAACGTTGGTGCCATGTGGTTCCTGCAAAATAAGATGCAGAGAAAAAATCTGGAGAAAACTTCTAGGAAATGGCGCCTGAAGAGAAGTGTATGTATGTGGTTTCGCTGCAGCAATTCATCGCAGTTAGCATTAAACGATAACCCTAATTATTAAAAACATTTTATATTAGTTAAATACAATATATTAGTTAGGGCCTATTCAAGGTGACGGATGCAAGTACTATCAAGCGCTAAAAAGATTAATACGCTCGTCTAAAGAAAGCTACCTCAATTACTATGTGACGATATTATTTACTGCCTGTTATGGTTTTCGGGCGTGATTTGAAGAGGATCGTGATGCTTTTAGACAACCCCAGATCCGTTGACTGTAAAAGCAGTATTGATAATTTCCAGCAGAAAATATTTCCAAAGTCCATTACGGTCGGTGTTGAAGGTAATCCTAGAATAAAACTAATTTGGACTGAAGACGGTTTGGGGATTAATCAAAAGTCAAAATTATGTTTCCGTTACCGACGGCAAGAATGAATAAATAAAAACAGTATTGTATAAATATCACTACATCTTTCAATAACATCAGGTTTCAATACAACATAGATTAAACTTCCGTTCTTTCGCCTTTAGGTCTTTCCGACCATTGTCTAATAGAAATCATTTCTACTGTACCTAATTCTACTGTTGTTCGCAAAACCAATAACACGTTGTGGTGTTTTAAGTCAGCTCGATGGAGTAATTTACGGATTTCTTTGCAAACTTTCCATAGCGTGAATATTGCTTTAAGTCGTCCTCTTTTCGGACATCGCTCTTTCAGTATCTGAAGTCATCGTCATAGGAATGGAGTTATACATTCCCAAAAAATAGTACCGTATAGGTCATTCACGTTCCCAACCCTGGTTCAATAAGGCTTGTGCTGATGCAATATCTTTAAAAATAAATGTTACATTAAATGGAAATCTAATAAATCGGTCAACAGTCATGTAGAATACGTTGGTGCTAGAAATATCTGCAAAAGTGTCATTGTTCGAGAAACGAAAATGCAATGAACTAGCTACATCTCCTTTAGGCAGTCATAAATTTTGGTCTTTAATTAAAGCCATTAGTAAAACCTTGGAACATCTTCAATAAGGCGACTGGCTCAGACGGTATCCCAGCTATTGTCTTAAAGAAATGTAGCCCCGAACTAGTACCAGTCCTATTTAAGCTCTATACGATCTCTATGTCTTCTGGGAATTCCTTCACCATGGAAGTTAGCAAATGTTCAACCTATTTCATTTTGTCTAAAATCATGGAAAAAGCCATCAATCCGCAACTGCTCACGTTCCTTGAAAGTAACAAGCTCCTTAGTGACCACCAATATGGGTTTAGGCAAAGTCGTTCAACAAGCGATCTTCTTTCATATGTGATCCAAGTTTGGAACAATATAGTAGAGGAGTCCGGTGAAACAGTTGTAGTCGCCTTATATACCTCAAAGGCATTTGACCAAGTTTGGCATAAGTGTTTACTTGTCAAACTCACCTCGTTTGGGTTAAATGATACGCTCATCAACTGGGTTTCTTTGATAAAAGACGAATAAATGTCGTAATTGATGGCTTTTTTTCAAAAGAAGTTAGCATTAACGCAGGCGTACGACAGGGATCCGTTATAGCGCCTACACTTTTCTGCTATACATAAATGACCTTATTTCTTCAACAACTAACCCCATCCACTGCTGACGATAGCAATCTTCACTGTAGTTCATCTCAGTCTACTTGTAGAGATAATCCACCTTCTATGTCAAATCAAGAAATTAATGCTGAAATGGAAAATTCAATCAACAAAGACATTCAACGTATTCTCGAATGGGGAAGCAATAATCTAGTTAAATTTAATGCTAACAAAACTCAGTGTTGCCTTGTGTCCGCCAAAAAGATCGATCATTCCCTGTTGTAAGTATGAATGGCTCAGTTCTAAGTTTTCAGACTCTATTACTCTGTTGGGTATGACTGTATCTTTAAATCTCTGATGGGTTGACCATCTTCTGTTAGCTACCAAAACAGTTGCTCGTAAAATACGCTTTTTGTGCAGATCTAAGCAGTATCTTACCTCTCGACAACTCCTTCTGCTGTATACGGCCCAAATTCGGCCTCATCTGGAATATAATTCTCACCTTTGGGTTAGTGCTCCCCAATACGCTCTCGACATCGTTGATCGTATTCAAAAGAGAGCGATTAAGCTTCTAAATGACCCGTCCTTAACTTCTCACATACAGTCCCTTGAGTATAGAAGGATGCTTTCAGTTCTTTCTTTGTATTATCGTTATTATAACGGCTATTATGCTGCTGAATTATATTCTTTGACACCATCTCGGGCTATCTTTGCGAGAAACACTCAGTTCGCTCATTCACATGTATGCAGTACAAATCTCCACTTGTACCAAACGGGCGCAATCCACATTTTTCTACACGGCTTCCAACGCTGGAATGATAGTGTTTTCCTCTCACTTATGATATGAGAAAATTTAAGGTAGCAGTTCATAGACATCTATTGGCAATTCATTATCCTCTATCCATCCTCCTAAGTGTTCCTGAGTGCTTTAGCACGATAGATCAAATTTAGCCTGTTCAAGTCCACAATCATAAAAAAAGATCTTCGCCAGACCTGACACGATAACTGAATTTTTCGACATGAAATTCTCATTTCAAGCACATACTGAACAGAACTGTATTGGGCACATCAAGCCTTGGTTTTATTACAAGGAATTCCAAAATTTATCACGAGAAAGCATTATTATTTTATATAATTTATATGTCTGCTCTAAGCTGGAATATGGATCGATACATGTTGATGGACTTGAAAAAAAGACGCTTTTGAAATATCTGTTTTCGAACGAACAATTACTACCCAGTTCAAGGCTTTGCTCAGTAGTGTTTATTAATTGAGTATGGCTTTACCGGCTTAGAGACCAGAAGATGTATATAATCTGCGGAATTTCTATTTAACGTGATATCTGGTAGAATGGACTGGGAAAAATTTTAAGCATGATACGGTTTAGAGTTAAACGAAGTAATACACGGTTGATTAACGGTTTTCATCTCCCAACCCTAAAACTAATCTGCTTTTATATTCACCTTTGTATCGGACGATTTCAGTCCTTGCATCAATTGAAGACAAGATTGATATTTTAACTGCTATGCTTACCAAATTAAATGTATTTTTTTCGTTCAAAACTATATATTTTAATATTTCATTTAATAATAATAATAATAATAATAATAATAATAATAATATAATAATAATAATAATATAATAATAATAAAATAATAAAAAATAATAATAAAATAATTAATAATTTAAATAATGAAAATAATGATAAACGATTACCAACAACAGCCCGGATATATTGTGTCGAGATAAAGACAAAAAGACAGTTTACCTGATAGATGTTGCGGCGCCAAGTGGCCACAATCTCAAAAACACAGTAAACGAGAAGAAACACAAGTGTCAGGAGCTGAGTGACGAGGTAAAAAAAATGTAGAAGCTTGACAAAATTTTGATCCCAGTTGTGCTGTCTACAACAGGTGTCATCCCAAAAAGTCTCCACCAAAGCCTTAAAATTTTGAATTTAAAACCCAAGCTTACATCTTGCTCCAAAAAACTATCATGTTCAGTACAACCCGAATAGTAATTAGAAGAAGAAAGCGTTGAGATCCAAACTTGAAGCTGATGTCATGCATAAAATAATACAGACAAGTCTTAAGCTGTGGAATGAGAACGCTTGGTATTCTTGACCGTATCTTATCTGAAAGACGGACACGTAAGTTGAGAAAAGCGAAGTTAAATAATAATAATAATAATAATAATAATAATAATAATAATAATAATAATAATAATAATACCCTCAAAGATACACCTTGTCGTTTAAACCACTGTTGCCAGCAGTGGTGAAGCTAAGTATCCTGACCCTCGTTTGTCTTTGTCATATTGATTGTACTGGTCCTCTGTCTTTTGTTTTATGTTTTGGGGACCTTACCCCGTTAACAAAGGCGAATATAAGGTGTAATGCGAACCGTGCCGAGATATGAATGGAACTTTGGTCTTAAACGGTGCCCTCCGGATACCTGCCGTCCTCCGGTTGTAATTAGGCTTACTGTGGTATGGGTGCCTGCCATCGTTGAACTGTATTTCATCCCTTCTCGTGGGAACTGCATGTCCGTTTCATTCAATTTTTAGAGGACCCATCCTCTGAAATGGGCGCTGTGGGCAACCAGCGAAAAAAGTTGTTGAAGGGTTATGGGTTTTCCCCGCTCCAAAGTATAGGTATCAGTGAGAAGGAGGATTCTGTTCCCCGGTTCCTGGTCCTAAAAAAGGAAGGTGACTTCACCCGTAAGTCCCTTCTTAATAAGCAAAGCGATATATGGTTTAGTAGGTCAAGTTAAAGAGATAAAGAAAGTAAAGGGAGACCTGTTGGTTGAAACTGTGTCGAGCAAGCAATCAAGCAGCTGATTAAATGTCAACGTTTAGCGGAACATGAAATAGAGGTCGTACCGCATGGGGCCCTGAATACATCTAGGGTGTTGTATTTTGTAGGGACTTATTGAACTGCTCTCTTGAAGAAATAAAAGACAATTTGAAAAGTCAAGGCGTGATTGAGGTAAGAAGGATAAGGACAAGACGTGATGGACAATTTGTTGACACAAATCATGTGCTTACGTTTAATATCCCGAAATTACCCAAAACGGTCCAAGCTGCTTTCTATCCTCTGCAGGTGCGTCCCTATATCCCTAACCCAATGAGATGTTTTTTAGAGGTTTGGACATTCGTCGGGTAACTGTAAACACGATAAAGATTGTATGGGGAAGTCCCCACGAGGGACCATTTCTGTCCAAACTGTGAAGGGCCACACAAATCAATATCAAAAACCTTGTCTTCAGCAGGAAATGAAAATCAAGAGGTCAAGGTGATAACAGGCTATCTTACTTGGAGGCAAAAAGCAAGTAGATACCTTTGTAACCCCAAAAACCTTTCTTGGGTCGCTTCAATGCCGGCACCCGTACTAGTTCAGTCTGTTGGCCCTGAAATCAGGAAGATTATAAAGGAGGAGATGCAAGTCATGATGAATTTAATTAACAAAAAATATTTTAATTACCCAACCTTCTGAAGTAAACCTGTCGTGAGGACTTTAAACCTTTTTCCAAACTACATCATCTGAGGTGGAAATTGGGGGGGTGCCAAGCGAAAAAATCGACTGCTGGTCTCGATCCAGAGACTCTAGTGTTACGTCTGTGGACGAGGAGAGAGTGGCCGAGGCCAAGCTAGAAAAGAAAAGAAGGGCTGGCCTAAAGGCAAGCCCAGAATTCTCCGTACTTGGGTGTGATTCGAAAGGGGTGTACAAATTAAGACGCCTTTGTGATTAATTGATCTGTGATACTAATGATAATTTCTGTGATACTTCCAACTGTGATATTTATAACTTTTACATTATTCCTGTTTGTCTAACACGTGAAATTGTCAATATTATTTATTATTGTATAGATTTATTTATTTTACATGTTTTAACAGGGTATTTAACACATTTTATACACATGTTTATATATGTTTTTGTTAATTATTTTTTTGATTTTAACTTATAACTTAGATGAACAATTTTATTCAATGGAATTGTCGTGGTGTTGTAAAAATATTGTGATCTTCGTCTATTATACAAAAACATGACCCTTATTGTTTGTCTCCAAGAGACCCACTGAGAATTGGACAGCCATATTCATTGAGAGGATTTAACATCTTCCGTAAGGATGTTGTAAATTCCCAACGTTCTTGTGGTGGAGTTGCAATCCTACTAAAAATGACATTCCATATACAGAAATCTATCTGCAAACCAATCCGCTGTAGCCATCACTATTACAATTTAAAAGCTACCATTTGCAATACTTACCAGATCAAAATTGGACCACTTATGAGCTGAATAAACTTGTCGATCAACTGCCTGTACCATTCATCCTGTTGGGTGATTTCAACGTCCATAACCTATTGTGGGGTTGTGATTTCACCGATACAAAAGGAAGAGATATTGAAGGATGGTTGAATCGGGATGATTTACTATTACTCAATAGAGGGTCTCCACTTATTTCAACATGCGTGCAAACAACTTTACCGCACTTGATCTGAGCATTTGTTCTAGTGGGCTAGCGCTATCTCTGGATTTGGGAAAGTGACCTGCATAACAGCGATCACTTTCCTATCATTTAAGGACAAATTTTTGCAACAGGTCCAGTTTACATCAGAAAGATGGATATCGACGAATGCGAATTGGTATCTTTTCGAAAAGAACCTGAAAATTCCAGATTATTTAGATGTAGACTCCATCACCAGTGCTATCTATTGGCGGCTTCGGCATACCTCGTTCGGCAGTCCGTCCCTCAAGAGATGCGTTCCATGGTGGAATCAAGAGGTGAAAGATGCAATCAAAGAAAAGAAGAAAGCGGCGTAAATATCAAAGGCACATGAATACGGAAATTTGATCATTTTTAAACGTGCTCGTGCCTTGTGACGAGTTGTCCTCGAAAATCAAAGAAGAAGCTGGAATGAATACACCTCTTCCATTACATCTGAGACAGCTTCAGTGATGTTTGGAGGGTCAAAGCTATCTCTGGCAAGAACTCTTTTCAGAAAATTACTTACCTCAGAAATGACACTGGTACTGTTGTTGAAAACTGCCAAGAAATTGCGAATCTAATGTCACTTTGAACGTGTTAGCAGTACGAGCAATTATGAGCCAACGTTTGTTGAAAACAAAAGTGACAGGAGATTCATCTGAATTTCGAATGCCTTCAACAGTTTGATTACAACTTACCTTTCAGCATGATTGAGCTGAAAGCGGCAATTAAGCAGACCAAAGTCACGTCCCTGGGCTAGATACAATAAAAAAATGCTCAAAACCTACCTGATAACTTCCTAACTTGTCTTCTTTCCATGTACAACGACCTCTGGGTAAATAGTGTCTATCCAGTACAATGGAAAAAGGCCATCATCGTTCCTATTCTAAAACTAGGCAAAACCCCTCTCTCCCTGGTAGTTATAGACCAATCAGTCTTACCTCCTGTTTGGGCAAACTTTTAAGAGAATGGTGAATAATAGATGATGTGGTGGCTCGAGAAGAACAACCTCTTGGTGCAGCAGCAGGCAGGATTCCGTCGATATAGGTCAACAACCGATCATCTTGCGTATTTGGATTTTCAAGTTCAAGAAGCTTTCAAAAAGAGAGCATCTTATTGCAATATTTTTGACTTGAAAGGCGCGTATGACATGACCTGGAGGTACGGAATACTGGAAAAAATGCACAAATATGGCCTACGGGTTTACCTAAGTTTTTGGTGTCCTTTTATCTAATCGTTTATTTCATGTTCGTGTTGGTAACGTCCTGTCATCGTCCAGATTTTTAGAAAATGGAGTACCCCAAGGCTCAACGCTGAGTTTACTCTTTTGCATTGGCAGTTAATGAGATTGCCAAACAGCTGCAGTATGATGTTGAAAGCTTATTATATGTTGATGATCTTACCTTGTTCTGTCGGGGTAAAACCGTCAGTGAAATCCAGGCAAACTGCAGTCCTCGGTAAATGCAGTCCACAAGCAAGCACAGTCAGTGGGTTTTGTTTTTCATCTGAAAAACAAAATGTTACACTTTTCGTAAACCTCATTACGATCCAGTACTTTACCTAAGTGATGATCCAATACGGTGTCATAATACTGTACGGTTCTTGGGCCTAAATTTCGACTCCAAGTTAACTTGGAAGAACCATATCCAGGAGCTCAGACAGAGATGTACAAAACTCTAGATATACTTAAAGTACTGGCACATACCAAATGGGGTGCGGAGCCCAAAACTATGATAAATTTGTATAAATCTCTAATTTTATCCCGCATTGATTATGGCTGCATCGCTTACGGCTCAGCGTGTAAAGTACACTTCTTGCGCTTAATACTGTACACAATATGGGCATACGGTATTGTCTGGGTGCATTTCAACAAGCCCTGTCGAGCCTACATTTGAATCAGGCTTTTGCTCATTAGAAAACAGACGGATACTTTTACTCACTAAATATATAGCCAAAATAATGAGCAAAAAGTCATCCTAACCAACTTACCCTTAGAGAATCTGTGCCAGAGCAATGCGCGTTCGGAAGATTTAGGAACTTTTGATCTCCGAACAACTCCTTTCACCTGAGACAGTGAGTTTATGCCCTCTGAATTACCCCTTGGAAGTTAGTACAATCGAAATAGATTTTGATCTTGCTGAGAATCAAAAAATGAAACATCTGTCCACTTATGGGAGGAATAATAATAATAATAATAATAATAATAATAATAATAATAATAATAATCAATAATAATAATAATAATAATAATAATAATAATAATAATAATAGGGGAGTAGTCGAACCAGCACCTCCACGTGGTACTCCCTGGTAACGCTAACGCTGGTCGCATGTCATTTGTCTCTGTCCCTATGGTTGTCTTGGTCCTATGTAATTTGTTTTATGTCTGGGAGAGTAAACTTCACTACCAAATCCGAAATCAAAGGTGTTATGCGACCCGTGCCGAGAGATGAATGGCTATGCGTAGTTAGCCGCTTACGGAGCCCTCGAGATACCTGGCTGCCTCTCGTTTATAGTTAAGCTTGCCAGCATCATGGGAGCACTGTTGCGGTCGACGTTTATTTCTTCCCTTACTCGTGGGAACTATATGATATTTCTATAAAATTATCAAATGAGGACCCATCCTCTAAAATGGGCCGGTTAGGAAGGAATCGCGTAAAAAAGTCCTACAAGCGTGGAAAAGGCGGAAGATCTTTCCGGTTCCTTCTTATCTAAAGTTTAAGATGGCGATGTTTGATAACGTCACCATTTAACCAAGTTTTGAATGGATATTGCGGGCTACAAAACGTACTAAGAAGAACAAAGATGGTAGTTTGCTTATTCCAAACAGAACCTACAGTATAGAAAACTCATTAGTATGACACGATTAACAATAGAAATTGAGGTAAAACCTCATAACACGCGCAATTTTTCTAAAGTCTCGGTTAAATGGCAGTTTTGCAAATTGTTCAGAAGATGAAATTTTGGTGACTAGCAGAAGAAAAGTGATAGAAGTAAGAAATATATCTACGAAACTACGACAGGTAATAAAACAAGTAGTTAACTAACGGTTACCCAATCTGTACCGAATTGGCCTAAATTATCAGTAACTTGGAAGAACCTACATTCCTTTACCACTCAGATGTTTTCGATATTAAGTTCGGCTTAAAGTCTGCATCCAAATGGGGTGCGGCCAAAACTATGATAAATTTGTATGAAAAATGTAGGAAACTTACTTATGGCTAAATTGAAGGTCAACATTCATCTCGATCGCGTAATGCCGCTGTATAAGCAAGAATTATGGGCAGGAATTAGAACGACTGCAAGTTCACTTACCCTGAAGCTAAACAGGAAGCCAATTGAACCTTTCTCATTAGAAAACCAGTACTCTTACTCTAATGCAAACAAATGGAAGAAACAAATACAAATTAACTAACAAGAAAACATACAACCTTGGAAAATAGACAGCCTAAATCAAAAGAATTTTGAACTCCGTTAACGAGAATCCATTAGGACCAAAATTATGACCTCTGACACATACCCTGGAAAAGACAAAACAAATGCGACGAATTTAGCTGAGAATTAAAGTGAAACATCTATTATTAGAATGCAAAAATATGAAAATTACAGGCAAAATAGGACTCAAGAGTACAATGGTTATTTATACAGGGATGATGAAGAACAAGTGAACCAAGTAATCATTTTAAAGAAACAGGATAATCCTGGTCCCTTAAAAAAAAATCGGTATACTTGCAATGACATAGTTGCCAAACTAAAAAAAAAAATATAATAATAATCATATTGTTGAATTGTTGAATTGTTGTTTATTCACCAAATATAATACATTTATCGGTCCAACGAAGTCTAAGAGACTTGTATGTCGGTTCCGTATATTTACAAATTTATATAAATAATTACAATTCTTAATCATAAATATTTTTGACATTCAAGAGTTCAATAAATTAATACATAATTGACATCAAAAAAGAACAATATCCACCTATATTAGAAATTATTTAAGATGAGAAAATCATAGAGTCACACTCAACTTAATAATTAATTCTACAAAAAGTAATAGACATATCGTAATAGGTTTGCATTTAAACAATTTTAGATGTTCCACAACAGCGTGACAGATAAACAAGAATAGTATTTACAATTACAAAAAAATTATGTTAAAATAAGATAGGTAGTTTGAAATAAAAGAGAACAAAAAAACCGTATGTACAGCGTTTAAAAAGGTAAATGAATTCTTAATGCCAAATTCATCATTATGATTCCTTATTATTACTAAATTTTTATACAGTCATTTTACGAAATAATATCAAGAGCGTCGTTGGAATAGTCTCTATCTAACACTACATAAGCACCTCCTGCTGGGTCAAAATGCACCACATGTGTGCGAAGCTGTAAATGTACAGATTACCATCAAACATATCATTTGTGACTGTCCAATATATGATGTTCAGCGAAAACTTTTTAGATTACGTAACGTTGTAGAGGAAAACTTACAACATAGTGTGGATATAAAAACACTCTTGACTTTTTAAAGGCGGTTAATCTCTATCACAAAGTCTAATGTTATAAGAGCGTGTGTTTGTGTTTATTCGTCAAAGAACGCTTGCATATTTATCTACTGGTGTCAAAATGGGCGAAATGACCTCAGCAGTCGAAGCCTAAATAAAAAAAAAAAAAAAATAATAATAATAATTTAATTGTTGAATTGTTGAATTGTTGAATTGTTGTTTATTCACCAAATATAATACATTTATCGGTCCAACGAAGTCTAAGAGACTTGTATGTTGGTTCCGTATATTTACAAATTTACATATAAAAATAATTACAATTCTTAATCATAAAAAATATTTTTGACATTCAAGAGTTCAATAAATTAATACATAATTGACATCACAAAAAAAAAGAACAATATCCATCTATATTAGAAATTATTTAAGATGAGAAAATCATAGAGTCACACTCAACTTAATAATTAATTCTACAAAACAATATAAATATAAATATCGTAATAGGTTTGCTTTTAAATAATTTTAGATGTTCCACAACAGCGTGACAGATAAACAAGAATAGTATTTACAATGCACAAAAAAAAAAATTATGTTAAACTAAGATAGAATAAAATAGGTAGTTTGAAAGAAAAAAGAGAGAGAAAAAAAAACCCTATGTACAGCAGTTTACAAAAAGGTAAATGAATTCTTAATGCCAAATTCATCATTATGATTCCTTATTAATTACTAAATTTTTTATACAGTCATTTTACAGAAATAAATATCGTGTTAATGTAGCTCATTGTAATAATTTTGTATGCTAATCATTAATTCAAATAAATATAACATGAGTGAAGGATTTTTTGTCCTATCATAAATTTTATTATACCTGTCTAAATGTAATGTATGTATGTTGCATTTATAAAGTTCCTTTATACAAATTGAATAAAATAATGTAACAAATTTAAAATCAAAATCATTATCAAAACCAAATACAATGCAAACGTGAACGATATAAAATTATTGTAAACCATGTGCAATTTTATGATAAACAAGTATGGTAAAAATTTAATTGATAAACTTATCTATATCAAGTATTGCAGAAATAACACATGTTTTACTGGTCTCGTCTTTTTTCACTAAAATTCTTCCGCCTTTTACCCACACAAATTTAAAGTTATACACTGTAGCTCTTTTTGTCTCCTTTAGCAGGTGTTATATTCCCACATAAGCTTTCATTATAGTAATAACGACTGGAATATCGTTTTCTTCTTGTGATAAATTGCGCCACCATTCTTTGCCGGCTTTTAAGAATTTATACTTGTCCTCTTCGTTTTTAATTTAACACGTTAAGCGCCACCATAGAATCAGAATTGTTGGTCCCACAGGCCAACTTTTTAATAATTCCTACTTCGAAATTCATTTTAGCTTATTTAGAATCGTTTTGTTTTCTGACTTTTTTGTTAAGTTTTGCAGTTCTTTTTATGTCATAGTATTTGTGCCACCGGCCCAAAGAATAAAATTGCTTGTAAGCCACATGGCACTTTTGTGCCACGTTAGTATTCAAGGTTCTAACTGCCGACTCCTCCAACCACACGACGCATATTTTAGCCAGTCTGCTGTTAGCAACAGCGTGAAAGACGTGTTTCTTATTGTGCCTTTGTCTGAGTGAATATAAACGCAATGATTACGAAATGAACAAAACGGCTTGAAAAGTTGTGGGATATGATGTCTGATGAGGACAGTGAGTCTAGTATAATTGGTGATGTTTATTCGTCGCCGGACAGTCTTGGTTCACAAGTCCAGTGATACGGAAAATGAAGATAGCGATTCATCGTTATTTGCTTCGAAAGGCGTAAAATACTACCAGAAATAAATTATTCAATGGATTCTGGTGCATCCTCGAGCAAAGTCAATACGTCTGATCAAGTGGTGAAAATTTACCAAATTGTTCTCAAACAGTTCTTGAAATAAATATGATAAGGTTAGATAGTGAAAATTCTCCAAGTGTACAACCAAATTTGACTACGCGTACCTATAAACCACGTAGAAAATGTTATTGAAGATGTTGTTTCTCAATACACTGAGAAAGTGAATCAGAAAACGAAAATAACAAGATGTCCTAAGTAACCTACAGTGGCACCCTGTTAACGGTTCCTCTTAAGACTTTTAATTTTGATGGGAATGACAAAGGAATTAAAGCAAATATATACGAAGAATATATTAGTAAAGAACCATATGATTTTAAATTATTTGTAGTGACGAAATAATTACGCTTATGGTCAACGGACCAAATCCAACTGGAGTCAATGGGAGCAAGAGCAAACCCAAAGGCGAACAAAGCGAAGGACGAACTCGGCGTAGTCTCCGTAAGGAGGACGCACCGTAGTAATGCTTCGCGCATCGTCGTCGACCTGTGTCTTCGACGTCCGGAGGACAGCACGCTGGACCCGAAAGATGGTAAACTAACCTGGTCAGACGAAGTCAGGAAACCCTGTTGAGGTCCCGCGATTCTAGACGTTTAAATCGATCGTGGAACTGGGTACAAAGACCAATCGAACCGTCTAGTAGCTGGTTCCTCGAAGTTTTTAGGATAGCTGGCTGCTAAACGAGAAAGAGTCTCATGGTTAAAGCGAATGATTAGAGCGAATAGTAAACGACCTCAACCTGTCTCAAACTATGCATGCTCTATGCTGAGCAGTGTTTAGCAAAAGAAGGTCTAAAGCTAAAATCGCGCATCAAAAAGTGGATTCAAATGACAATTTCGAAATGGAACGGTTTCTTGGGATATGGTTATGGATGGGCTTGTTTAGGTTGCCCACGATACGATCATATTGGAAAAATCAACATTATATAAAATAAAATCAGCCAACTTATGTCCAGAAATCGATTTGAATTGCTGCTAAAGATGTGGCATTTTAGCAATAATAATGATAATGCTCTTGCCGATGACCGACTTAGAAAAATCAGTCTGCCTCTTCAAAAACTTGTACAAAATTTTAAAAAGTGTCAACGCCTGGTAAAAAGTCTGTATCGATGAGACAATGGCGCCATTCCGTGGACGACTATGATTCCGACAGTACATTAAAACAAACGCCACAAATTTGGCATTAAACTTTATAAATTGTGTACGGAAAATGTCTACACCAATAATGTTCGGGTTTATTGTGGTACAGATACCGCAAACGGTGGTCAAGCGTCTTCAAATGTAGTGTTTGAACTAATGGATGGTCTTCTGGATTCGGGTCGGGAACTTTATACAGATAATTATTATACCAGTGTTTCCTTAGAAACTAAATTACTAAAACAGAAGACACATCTTATTGGTACCTTCCGCAGCAACCGCAAATATAACCCAAAAGAAGTTATACAAAAAAATGAAAACCTAAAGAAATATAAGCTAAAGAAAGTCACACCGGAATAATGGTTTTGAAATGGCGCGATAAACGAGATGTACTTATGCTAAGTACATTGCATAAAGATGACACAAAGAAGTACCGCAAAGAGGGGTTTAGTAGAAAACCTGAAGCAATAATACATTATAATTCAGCTAAGTCATACATTGATTTGTCTGACCAAGTCAAATCATATTCTCACTGCCTACGCAGAGGGACAAAGTGGTACAGAAAGCTTGCCACTGAATTACTATTAGGCTCCGCTGTCGTAAATGCTTTCTTGGTCTATAAAGAAGTTACCATGGAAAAATTGTCCATAACCGAGTTCAAAGCAAAATTATGCCACTCTGTACTACGTATTGAAAACACAAACAAAGAAGAACTTGAGCCGAAAATAACGACCGAAATCATTCCTTGAACTGACTGATTCAAGATCGAGATGTGTCGTTTGTTGCGAAAATCTGAAACAAAGGGATGGCCGAAAAGTTGCAATAAATAAAAGTGCGCGAAGCAAATGGCTATGTAGTGTGTGTAAAAACATTATTGCATTGAATTCTTTTTACTGTTCATTTTGCAAAAAAATTTAATGAAATATCATATTTACTTGTTTTTATTAGTTTTTAGTTATCATAGACATGTCTACCTTTCTATAGGAATAATCTTCTTGTTTACTTTGTTGTATCCCATTTTTTCTTTGATTTATTGTTGATGGTAGATTGTGCAAAAATGTTTTTTATTGGTTTTTAATTTCGTTTTTTTGTACACTTTTGTAATACTATTGAAAAATTGTGTTTGACTTTTATATTTTGAATAAATTGATGTTATAAATAAAAATAACCCTGTTCTTTTGTATACCATTCAAGTGACAAATAGTCAGCAGAGGTGTGAAATTTTATGGACCAAAATCACTGCTTGGCTTCCCGGTCCACACATATTCAACTTCCATATAAAACTAGAGAAACGGGGCACACCGTGTGTACAACGTACGCTAATAAATCCTGCTCTGGTCGGGCACAATATTTGTACCACAAAGCCCTAAGAACAAAAGTGTGTGTGGCACGCGCGATGTACCACATGGCGCTTAACGTGTTAACAAGTAAAAATTCCGTTTTTGGTAAGGATATTTGTTTTATCGACTTAACTTCTACATTACCAGAGTCAATCATCTCAGATATTTTGTTAAACTTTTCTTCGGGTGTATAACCCTCTTCCTTTTTAACACCATGTATCTCTATGTATTTACGCTTTTGGAACTGTTCTATTTTACTGATACGCACATTTAAAATCTCAATTTGTTTTTCTTTATTTTCTACAGATTGCCTTAAGACTTTAATTTCCTTTTTTAAGATTTTATTATCTTCTACACTTTGTTTTACGACATTTCCAAGTTCTTCAAACTGCTCACACATTAATTGCATTGAAGTCAACATTTTTTTAAATAAATGCTTTAGAACTGTACCAATTGGCCCTTCTAACGCATTTAATTCGCTATCATAATCAATTTCCGTTCCATATGATGTATCTTCTTTATCTTGCACATTTTTCTTACCACGACATAATTCACATCTCCAAGATTCTTTTGCCGATTTCGATTTCGAACGGTACGTTCTCTCTGATATGGAACACGCATAATGATAACATTGATTACAACCTTGACACATTATCTGCTCTTCATTCATAACATTCTTGCAATTATTACAAATCATTTTTCACAAAATATTAAAGTTTTATTATATCGAATCGGAGCGAAGCACAAACACTTCCGAACTCTTCGAGCGTCAATTCAATAATAATAATAATAATAATAATAATGTTGGAATGTGTTTATTTACCAAGTAAATACATTATGGGGTCCAACCAAGTTAAGGAACTTATCGGTTGAAACCCAAAATTACAATTTAATACTATTTACATTTCTATTTCACATAAATTATTATACATTTTATATTATATTATTGGTCTTTCGCAATTACACTTCTAACGTTATCTTAATTAATTTGGTCGCATTTCTAGGATCGCTATTCTATGGAATAAATTGTTTTCATTTTTCTTTACTGTCGGATAACGTTTGCAGTCTACTTGATTCTCATTGGTGTATTGCGTTCGTTAATCTCGAACCCTTGTTTCCGCTTTTAGTTTCGTTTTTTGTTTTCTGTTTCCGTGGTTGCAAGGATATAGACACAAAAAAAAGTGAGTTGGATATTTGTTTTGCTTCACTTGAACCGCGATTCATTGACATGATTTTCTAATTAAAATAAAACGGATATTTTCCGGATTTCTCGATCAATGAATAATTAATTTTTGTGCCGAACCTGATGCTAGTTCGCGTCACTTAAGTTACGTGATAATTATTACGGTTTTAAGCGTTCAAGAGTGTTGTGTTTCTCCTTATCTAATTCTAACGCTTGTGGTTACCAGCTTACAAGGTCAGTAATTTTTGTGAATCATTCCGTCATTTAATGTTATATTTTCTTTCGTAGCGTTTTTCTTTCCCTTTTCGTTTTCGCTTATTTTTCTCCCTCTACGTATATTACCTACCCACTACCACTTCGAGTTGATCCAGCGTCGTCAATAGAAAAATAACACCGCTGCCATTTTGAATTTTTCTTACGACTGAAGAAATTCTAATTTAATGACTTATAAAGAAAACTACTGTCTGCTCACACGAATTTACCTAGTAATTGTTTACTTTTAATATTAGATAACTTGCCTAGCTAAAATTTAGTCATTTCAATAAATTATTATCTTACTTTTATAGTCTTAATTTATACGTGAAAATTTCACTGTCACTATTTACTTATTTGATTTCTTTCTAAATTCATAATTTTGTTTAAGTTTCAATTATTTATCAATATTGTAAACCACTTTACCTTTAACTATGTGTTTGCCTATTGTAACCTAATTTATTAGTGTACCTTCAGTATTCGAATTTGTTGTCAATCAAGTAATTAATGTATCCATTTTCTAGGGCCAACCTATTGTTTAAGGTCCGAATTATTATTGTTTTCTTTTCCATTTAGCTTCTGTAATTTCGGACGTTACTTGCGCAAGGAAACGACACCGGAAAGAAGTTATTTTCAGGTGAGATTATTGATATACTTGATCGCTTGTTTACTTGGGTAAACCGAATTCGAAAACTTTGTAAGATTAACGTAACTAATATCACTTTTCCTCCTCTTTTTGTTGCTCGAGGATTAATTTAAGGTAATTTGGATCAATCATTCAATGTTATATTAAAATAATATTTATTTCCTTTTTTTTATTAATCAATCCTTACGGGTATCTCTATTACTTGTCAAATTTATGTTACCATTTAGACCATTTATCTGTTTTGATGGCGATTATAATTTTGTGACCCCATTGTGTCTATTTATTCATAATTTTTCTATGATTTATTTAGTTTTTCGTACTTCGAACTAAGGTAAATTACAAATATAACTATCTTGGAAGTACGTGGCGTCCATTTTTCCTGATTATTATTTTATTTTATTTCTGTATATAATATTATGTATAATTATTTAACTGTATTAACCCACCCCAATGCCTACTAGCACTGAACCACCGAGCCTTGGCTTTATAAATTTTGTTACCAATTAAAGTTACCGTAACACACTTTGAAATGCAATCATAATGTATCATAATAATTAACTAATTCCATTCTCAATACTTCCAGAGTTTCCATACATTCGAGTCCCTATCTTGTCGAGTCCCTATCTTGAAATAGAATAGAAGAATAGAATAGAATAGAATAGAATAGAATAGAATAGAATAGAATAGAATAGAATAGAAATAGAATAGAATAGAATAGAATAGAATAGAATAGAATAGAATAGAATAGGAATGAGTTTATTTCAAAATATACATAATTCTAAGGTCCAACAAAGTCAAAAGACTTACCTGTTGGTGCCTTATTTTATACAAATAAATAATAACATTCTTTTTTTACAAATTAAACATTGTTCTGACGTTTTGGAGTGTACAATCATTGTAAACATAAAAGTATTTATAATAAAAGATGCATAACATATTTCAGTAAAGTCAATATTTTGTTTAATTAATCATTTACTAACCACTTTTCACCTCCTTCTTAAATGTCCCAGCCCTATTGGCACGAATTCTTTCCGGAATTGAATTAAATAAGTACGGTATTAAACATTTCAGAGTTCTTTGGCCATATTTGTTGTAATAATAAGGAACAATGTAGTTGGTTCTGCGTGTAGGGTAGTTGTGATCCACCGTTCGTTTGTATTCGTTGTTTCCAAAGTGTTGCATTAGATGTATGTACTTGTAAAATCCATTTGGGGTTAGGGTGTCACATTTTTCGTATAGCTGCTGCTTACTGAAGTTCTTATTTTTGTTAATCAGTCTCAGAATTTTATGTTGTAAGGATTCCAGTTTTTTCACATGAACCACTTCTGCGCATCCCCAAACTTGAACACCATATCTTAAAATTGATTCAAATAATGCCTTATACACTACTGTCATCGTTTTTGAGTCAAAAAATCTACTTAAGATGTAGAAGCATCCGTAATCTTTTGAGTTAATAATAATAATAATAATACCTAGGGGTTGGACTACCTACTAGGCGCGTCCCCAGGTGGCGGATAGGGGAATGATCGTAAGTGATGCAAGGCCAACACCGAAATATGAGCTCGTGGGGGCAACCCACCACTGTTAGCTCTAAAGAATACGGTGTCGCGGACCAGTCCACGTCGGACCTCGTATCTAACGAGAACAGGGATGGCAACCCTGCGTCTCCTTAGCTGGAAGTACACTTTTCTTATACTAGTCTTGAGTGGCTTCCCTTACTGTAACTCTTTTCTGTCGGAGCACACTTGCTCCAACCCTTGTTCTCTTCAGGCTCACAGCGAAAACTGAGAGACTACTTCCTCTTCTTTCTACTCTTCCCAGGACATGCGCCGTCAAAAGCGGAGGGGCAGCTGAGCGCTAGCCGTCTCCTAACACCGCAACCGTGAACTGTACTTCAGAGACTCTAGCAGAGCGTGGCTAGGGAACGTCGTGCAGGTAGCGATCGGTGGTCTTGGCTTCACCGCCTGGACTGCGAGGAAGGTAACCTCTATAAAAAATCCCCCAATCCCAAGGTCGTTTGGCAGTTTTAGGTGCTAAAGGGATTACGCGAAGGGATGCCTGAGCGTGGCCAGGGGGGAGCCTGGTCTCTAGCGTTGAAACGCCTGTGGACGAATCTGGGGCCTCTCCACAGTATTAAGTCCCCCTCGTGGGTCAAGGGCCCACTGATTCACGGGAGCTTTGTTGGTCCCTACTCGTGGGAATATTAACATGAGTCAAGTTAAATCCACACAAAGGAGTGCCAACTCTTTAAATATGGAGGCGCTGGAGGGTCTGCCTTTGAAACCAGCCGAAAACAGGAGCCCAGTGACGGAGGTTTTGCCCCGGTTCTTGGTTCTGAAGAGGAAGGACGGACTTAATTTTGACAGAATTAGTCCATTCTATATTCAGAAGTGTTTGTATGGAATGTATGGAGCGTTAAAAATGACGAAGAAAATAAAAGACGGCATATTAATTGAGACTAGCACCAATAAGCAATCCAGAAGGGTCTTAGATACTACAAAACTGGGAGACTTTGAAACTGAGGTATTTGCCCACAAAACCATGAACGTGTCTAAAGGTGTTATTTTTTGTCACGATTTATTAAATTGCTCAATCGATGATATTTGCGAGGAATTAAGTGGCCAATGGGTAATTGAGGTAAGAAGAATCAAAGCTAGGAGGAATGGGGAGCTTGTGGATACTCCAAACCATGTATTAACTTTCAACACCCCAATACTACCGAAAACCATTAAAGTTGCGTTCTACTCCTTGAGCGTTCGCTTATACGTACCACCACCGATGAGGTGTTTTCGGTGCAATAAATTTGGGCACACGTCTTCAAGATGTGCATTAGAGGAGGATTTATGTGTTTGTGGTAAATCATCGCACGTTGGTGTTCCCAGCGTTGAACCAATCACATGCGTCAATTGTGGTGGAGCTCATTCTGCTCGAGCCCCAAACTGCCCGATCTACAAGCAGGAAAGTGCCATCCAAGAAGTTCGAGTAAAAGAAAACATTACTTATCTGGAAGCGAAAAGGAAAATTGTGACATCTGCCGCTACCGCGGGTGCCACTTATGCTAAGGCAGCTGCGTCTGCTGCTGTACCGTCTAAGGTTGATGTCCCAGCATTAGCAAAAGAGCTTTTACCTCTTTTAATTGGGGCAATTACTCCCTTAATTCAAAAATCAGTTGAGGACAATCAACCGAGTTCGTTTTTAATGCCACCTACTCAACATCTAGCTACCCAAAGCAACGAAAAGCGGAAAAGTAGAACTGAGAAGCCAGGGTCCGTTTCCGAAGAAGACAATATGTCATCGGGCTCTAATGCATCTCAAACAAAGGCAAAAGGGAAAGTGGGATGGCCAAAAGGCAAACTAAGGAAACCACCCTCGCGTGCCTCAGGCGCTCAGAACGATGAGGAGTGTTACTAAATAACAGCTGTGATTAACTATCTGTGATATCATATATTTATATTTATTTATTTGTTCTATCTTCGTATCTGTGATATATTTGATCTGTGATATTTTTAGTTAATGTCTACATGTGCCGTCTACATGTGCCGTCTTTTATGCTCATATTTATATTTATTCGTAATTGTCCTAATTTATTTATTCGTTAATTGATACTTTGGACACATATCAATTACATTTTAACAAACCAATTATGGGTGCAATTATACAATGGAATTGTAATGGTATCATCCATCATCACTGTGAGCTTAAGCTCATAATTAACGAATACAACCCTCTATGTATTTGCCTGCAAGAAACCCACTTAAGACCAAATCAACCTTATTTTATGCGTGGGTACAAGCTCTTTAGGAAAGATGCTGTTCCTAATATAAGAGCTAAGGGCGGAGTTGCAGTATTGATTAGAGATGACGTTCAATTTGACACTGTACCAACTAGGACGGATCTACAAGCTGTTGCAGTGCATATTAGCGTACCTATAAAACTGACAATCTGCAACATATATTTACCAAATAGTGATTGGCAGCAAAACAACATCCTAGATGTTATAGCTCAGCTACCTGGTCCATACATGTTGTTGGGAGACTTCAATGCTCACAGTCGTTTATGGGGATCATCCCGCACTGACACTAATGGGGAGCTCATTGAAAACATAATGGACACAAGCAATCTATTTTTATTAAATACGGGCAAAAGTACTCATCTCTGTGCCAGATCTAGTACTTTTTCTGCTATAGATATCACTATGGTATCGGCCCGAATTGCTACATTATTCTCATGCAAAGTGTCTCATAATCTCTACTATAGTGACCACTTTCCCATAATAATTGATACTGAAAAGCGTAGCACACCTATACAAAGTTCGACTCGATGGAAAATTTCCGACGCTCGGTGGGATATCTTCCAAGAGCATCTCATTCCACCTATGGACCAACACACTGCTTCGAGGAAGATTTGTAATATTACGAATGGTATAATAAGCGCAGCCGCTGCTGCCATCCCACGATCTGGAGGGAAATATCTTAAACGTATGGTACCATGGTGGAATAAAGAAGTTAGCGAGGCAATAGCATTTAAAAACGAGTGTTAAATGTTTTCCGGGAGATTCTACGAATGAGAACCTAATACAGGGCGTTTGCTCGACGATTAATTTTACAAAGCAAACGAAATTCGTGGAATAATTTCGTGTCCACTATAACACGTGACACAACAAACTCAATTATATGGAACAAAATAAAGTCGATATCGGGCAAGCATATAACAAACTCCATACAGTTACAAAACAACAACTCCCTGACATGCAACCCTGACGAAGTAATTGAAATATTAGCAGACCAGTTTGAACGTGCCAATAGTTCTTCCAACTATAGTGGATCCTTTCAAAGCACAAAAGCTAAAAGAGAATTTGAATTAGATTTCATAGATCCAGAGAGGAAGGAATATAACGTACCATTCACTATCGGTGAAATGGAAAACGCTCTCAAGGGAAACAAAGCTTCGTCTCCCGGTGGAGATCTTATACGGAACGAAATGCTGCAAAATCTTACGGCTGAATATAAGATGCTTCTTCTCGACGCCTTTAACACAATATGGGCTGAAAGCAAGTATCCTACCTGCTGGAAAGAGGCAATAATTGTCCCCATTCTAAAAAACGGTAAAAATCCTTATCTTGCTGCAAGTTATAGACCGATCAGCTTGACTTCTTGCATGGCAAAGGTTATAGAACGCATGGTCAGTGCTAGATTAATGTGGATTCTAGAAAAACGAGGACTATTGTCAAACTGTCAAGCAGGATTCCGAAAATGCAGGTCAACAGTAGATCATCTTGTCCATCTACAAAATGTCGTTCTTGAAGCTTTTTCACGCAGACACCATGCCGTAGCGGTTTTCTTGGATGTTGAAAAGGCTTTTGACATGACATGGAGACATGGAGTGCTGCAAAAACTATACGAATGGGGATTTAAGGGAAACCTACCTATATTGATATCATCGTTTCTTGAAAGACGATTTTTCAGAGTTTGAGTAGGTAATCATCTTTCAACACGCAAATACTTAGAAAATGGCATACCTCAAGGGTCAACGTTGAGCGTAACATTATTCGCAATCGCGATTAACGCTTTGGTATACTCCTGCCTTCTGATATACATACTTACCTGTACGTTGACGACTTGGTATTACTCTACACTGCCCCTACAATTGGAAAAATAAATACAAAATGCAGCAGGTTCTCGATTCTGTATCAGTCAATTCGGAAAGAATGGGATTTAACTTGTCATCAGAGAAGACCTACTGTTTGCATTTCTGTAAACTAAGAAAACCGCATTATGGTCCTCTCCTTACATTGAATCATAAACACATTCAATGTAAGGATCATGTATGTTTCTGGGTCTAAAACTAAACAACACCCTGACTTGGAAAGACCATATTGATGAATTAACTGTACGGTGTAAAGCTTCACTTAATATCATTAGAATGTTAGCCAGTACTCGGTGGGAGCAGATTCGGAAGTAATCATAAGAATTTACAAATCGCTTGTGCGGGCAAAATTGATTACGGATGCGAAGCGTACTCATCAGCGTCAAAAAGCACCTTAGATTCTCTAGAGGCAATACAGAATGCAGCGATGAGGTATGCTCTAGGTGCATTCTATACTAGCCCCATTGACAGCTTGTCTTGTGAATCTGGAATCACCCCAGTACATCTACATCGCTCATAAAGACTGCTAGCGTATGCCTGTAAAATAAATTCTCAGCCAAATCATCCAAATCATAAGACCTTATTTCATAATGATGATGTGTTTCAAACCAGCCAAAGACTACACAAACCACTATGGTATAACGTCAGAAAAAGTTTAGAACGTATTCATGAAACACTTCCACAAATGCTACCTTTAGGACCATTGGAGGTTCCGCCGTGGCGCGTGCCGCAAATCAAATTGTACACACAGCTATCGAAATACAAAAAAGAAAATACTCCATCAGCCATCTATCATGCAGAACTTAACGCATTGCTTGCCAATTTTAGTGGCTATCTTACTTTATACACTGACGGCTCAAAATATAATCAGGGTATAGGATCTGCTTTTTCGGTGAACAATAAAGAGTATAGATGGTCTATGCCAGCACAAATGACTGTGTACAATGCAGAATTATATGCGATTTGGCAAGCCCTTCGTTACTCTGAAGTAACAGCGGCTGGACAAGATTTGTAGTAATAAGCGACTCTTACAGTGCCCTTATGGCTCTTAAAATCCACACGCAACAAACCCCTTAGTTCAGAAGATTTTATCTATGATTACCCATCTTAACAATCTAGGACGCACAGTTGTATTTTTATGGGTGCCCAGCCATATAAACATTAAAGGTAATGAAAGAGCAGATAGAGCTGCTCGTCTTGCAGCGGAAGAATCTGAAATTGAGACAATAACCAAAACTGAAATTACAATTAATTCCAACGTTGCCAAATATATCCAGAACAAAATAAAAATAATATGGCAAGAGAACTGGACCAGATCTGTCGGTCAACTGAGAAATATAAAACCATCAGTTAATAAATGGAAATTAAACACGGACTTCTGTAGAAAAGAAAGTAGTATAATTCACCGAATAAGAATCGGACACACAAATATAACTCACAAACACATTTTATTGAAGACTCCTCAACCAAGATGCGAACACTGCTCAACACCTCTAACAATCGAACACATAATCTGCTCATGTACAATTTATGCTCCACAACGAAACCTATACTCTGTGTCAAACACACTAGGAACAGCTTTCATAGACACTGAACATATACAAAACGTACTGCGATTTTTAAGAGTGTATGTACGACAAAATATAAAACACGAAAAAGCGCTAAAGACCACAGTAGTCGATGCGCTATAACAATAAGAAAAAAAGTAATAATAATAGTAATAATAATAAACTACAATTGTCGTTTAAACAAAGGCAGCCAAATATGGAACGCTCAAGCTACTAGAATTAAATGTAGTATTATGATTAGAGCGAATATTTATCGACCAAATTTGGCTTAGAATCTTTTTAATATTAATATATTAAACACCATAATGAGGATTTTATAAAAATATTAGCTTTCGGTGAATATTATTTTTTTGTTATTGTAGTTTCGTTAAACGGATTTGTTTTGAGAATGAAATTTTTTCATTGCTGTGTAGTTTTAAGAAACGCAATATTATACGTTTTTAACGGGAACTGCTTTGTAAAGGTTGCTCTAATCGAAGTTTATCGTGCTAGGTATTTTAAATCCTGTAACGCGGATAAGTGGCTCTGTGTACTTCGCCGTTTAACAATTCCTTTACAGATAAAGTTGTTAATGGGGAAGTTACAAAAGATTTATCTAGAAGATGTGGATTGTGTTATTGGAAAAGAAGGATGTTTGTTATCTCGATTCTGGTTATCGGTTTTAGTTGACTTGAAAGTACATTTTCTCGTGAGAAATGTCCAGTTCGTATTTTAGTATAAAACAGTGGTGAAAGATGACGTGATCCAGTGGGATAAAGAGTTATTGTTTTGGTTCTTTTAGTTCGTCAGTAAAGTCAGTTCTCAGTTGGTTGAAAGAGCTTGGGACTGGTGATGTAACAATATACCTACGATTCACCCGGTGGTTATCTTAAGATATCGTGAGGTTTCACTACTTGAGGATCATAAATAGAATTCAATCGCCCTTACCTCCTTTCTGTGTTGGGGTTTCTTCGATTAATAATAACGTTCTCGTTTCTATTGAGAATGGAAATAGTTGATTGTTAGTGCTTTCCCATTTATTAGATTATTTTACGCTTTAAGCGGATTTATATATGTGCCATGTTTGGTATTTTGTTTATGGAAGACCTCGCCTGTTGTTAATCATTACATATAGTGCACCACACCTGTTTAAAAATAGACAATAAATTGTTTATATATAAAACCTATCAGGGGTCGTCCAAAGGAATCAAAATATTCCCATCACCATCCTCGTCAATGTAGATAGCAGCTCACTGCTGACCTGGTTTGTTTGCTGGATCCGTGTTTACAATAATTGCACAAGGTGCGTGTCGGGCAGCTGATTAGAAGCACATACAAGTCGAAACACATCCTTGTGGCTGGGGATCGATTTCAAACATTTCACACTTGTACCGCATACATCTTTGGGGTTGGTATGCGTCCAGTAGTAATCCATTTTCCAGAGCGCACATAAGCTCCTCGATCTTATGGTTTAAACAACTATCCGCCTTCGCTTCATTTTTCAATTTTTAATCGACGGACAAACAATCTCGTCCAAGTTTAGTATTGGTTTGTTAAGGTATCTTAAAACTGTTGTTTTTACTACCCTTAACGTGAATTTTGTTAAACGGCAGCAGAGTTCTTATCAGCTCCTCTTATAAATCGTTGTATGGCACATACCCACAGCCATTTCAAGCCGTGATATTTATCCTCTAAGTACCTTATCTGTCTTGACATATGCTTTGATATAAAAAAACTTGAGGTGACTTTATCAGCATCAGCAGTAACGAACCATGATCTGTAGTCACGGCAATTTGTTTCGGTATGAATTCGTTATCAACACCTCTGAACCCTTGTACTCCAAGTATGCGTCCATCTTCTTTCACTTGCTTACTGGATACTGAAGTTTGTGATCTAGAGTTGTCCCTTTTAACAGGCGAAATCCACGACCACATTCCGATTTTATCGATTTCAATCACGTTATCGAATTCGGCGTACACCAAACAGTTAACGGTTTCTCGGAGACTTCTTCAAAGCCGACTTCAGGCGAAGGAACTGTTTCTAACTAAATTCCAGTGTGTGCTAGCGTTTGCAGACAAGTCAGGGGTTAGGTTGAATGCCATTAAACAGTAGCCGCTTCTCGATATATCGTTTCCCTCATTCAAAAAAGTGAAAACCCGTACCAGAGAATAAGGTGTGATATGTCCTTACCCATAAACCATTAGCTGTAAATTCTGGTTGTAATACCTTCAAAGGAATTTGCTAACCGTCAATATATAACGGCATGTAATTAATATTGCTGCGATGAAAATTGAACGGATTTGAGGGTAATCACCGTTGAAGGCTTTATTTGCGACAAAACCTACGATACATCGTTTAGGTAACTGACCAAGGAAGATATTATCCAATAATTTTTATGTATACCTGTAGGTATAGTTAACACTTTTATGTTGGTCCTTGTAACAGGATATTTTGCTGCAGTTGTTTCTAAAGCTTTAGCGTGGGCAATTAGAATGGTGGGGTTAATTCGCATACGTCTCACCAGTAAACTACCGTCCATAACTCTCGTCTTGTAAGTTGAACCGTGTGCCGCCATTAGACTAAAAAACTCTTGATCGTACAAATTTAGCCTTTAATTCAACACCACTTATGAGAAGCTTTTCGTGATTAAACAAATCCGAGTGCACGTGAGCAATCATCTCAATTTGTTGACTGGTCGCAGCAAGTACTTGACGTTTCGAGAAACCGTTATTTGCGTGTCCCAGTGTATTCATCTGCCCAGCTGTATCATTGTGCCATAAGGTACAACCTAAATGTGAACTCTTGGCCTCCTTTCCATAATTTAGCAAAGTTTCGATATTTTAGCGGTAGCCGTAGGTGTTGTTTGATTGTGACACCATCTTCTGATTTAAGTAAACCTCCACTTGTGAGAAAAGCGAATGCATCCAATTGTTTACCGGTGCTACAACATCCGCATCAGTAAGTGCTGTATCATCTTGCTTCAGAACTTTAGCTGTGATGTACAACATGGTCTGACTTAAATCTATGTAATCGTTTCCATTTCCGGGCACTACAAATTCTATTGGAGCGTCATCACTAAGAGCTGATAAGGGTTTGTAAAATATCCATTCACCACTCTGGATACTTGTCTGCGTCGACGATAAAGCGAACAGATACAATTCGGACTTGACGCATTCACATGATTGAGCATGTAGAAAAGCCATTATCTTGAAAATATATCGTCGTAAGTAGGTTTCTTCTTCTTAGCGGCAACAGCTCTCGGTAGAGACTGGTTATTATCAGCCAGATGTACTCTTTTATAGCCCGAACCCTCCATCATTTTATCGATTTTCTCATCGGCTTTACGTTTAAGATTTCTACCTACCTCGTGGAATCTTTCATGAAACGATTCCTTAAGAGGTCGATCCTCTATGACGTTACCAAGAATATTAGCACCCGTTCTGAGAGCTTGTTTTCCAATGACCTTTGCACCAGACTTAAATAACGGTATTTTACTTCTAAATATACCACCTAGCCAGCTTCCTATTCCGTGGCCACGTTGATATTGTGCGCCTTTTAGATGGATCCAATGCCGTTACCGGCCTGATTCATATAATATTGCTGATAAGCACAAACTATTACTGCACTTCTGAAAGTGTAGGTTCAGACACGACGTCCCAAATTCGAATGGCATTGCTGCACCCGTATCTGTTTTATATTAATCTCGATGTTTTCAAATTCCCGTGCCATCACGGGCATGTAGTGTGCAGGGAAAAACCACATCTTTATGACCTCCGTAAGCGTAGTTTTTAGAAGTAATATTTATTATACGCATAAGCAGAGATAAAACATCGCCCACAATTTGCGGTTCAACGATATCGTAATAAACAAACATTTGCGTTGGTAATCCTATCCATATACTAGCGGGGTGCGGGGTATTGGTTCCATAGCTATGTTTTGATACGGCCAATAACCCAGCTGTAAAGTTAAACGTTGTGAGAATCCGAATAGCGAGAGGGGTTTTAATTTCGTAGTGACGCGCTTAGTTATTATGGTATTCGATTGTTAGTAATTTACTTATTAGCTCGTGATTACTTAGCTCACAGGCAATTTCTTCTATGTTGGCATAATTCCCCGAGGCGTAACACATACCATCCGTCCTCGGTATAAATGGATTTCTCGTTGTCGTGTTGGATGTTTGATGCAGCCTTTTTATTATCGTCTTTAACACATCCTCTTCTCCTGGGGTGGATCAGTTCTATAATAAATTAATTTGTCTGTCGCACTTACAGCGGAAAAAGGGCAAGGGTACTGAATTTACGAATGCCTACAACCCATGAGCCCGTAAATCTTATTCGTTTTGGCAGTTGTGTAATAAAACTTGACCTCATATTGTCGGAAAAATAAGTCATGGAACTATTACTTAATAAGGTAAGATAAAACTCCATTTTATATCTCTTAGCTGCGAAGCTAATACCCAGCGAGTCAATTTGTCTTTATCAACCGTAACAACTTGCAACTACTCCTCGTAACAGGATCGTTATTAAGAGCACTTATCCGATAAACTGGAGGTCTTCTTTTATCACTGCACTAATTGTAAAAACTTCCTCGCTCCAGTTCGTTTCATATCTCTTCTCAAAGGTGTACTTAGTTCTGGCGATTCTAATATGTTCACCGACTTTATATTTAGGATGACGTGATGTGCCTAAGCCTTTCGCGTACAGGTTATTCCATACTTCCAAAATGCTTTCATCCTTTATAGCCGCAGGGGCCATCTTTATACTTGAATGAGGGCTATTGTTTTAAACAGTCACAAGTTTTGGAGCACATCAATATACCTGTAGGAATTTTTGTAAGTGAAATAACGCCACATCTTTGTTTTCAATGTTTTATTAAATCCTTCAACTACAGATGCTTTTACATCAGGGTTATTTGTTACATAGAAATTGATATTTTGTTACTTGAAAGAGTTTAGTACACTGACCGCCACAAATCCTTGCCTTTATCCGTCTGTAGATTTGCCGGTGTATTATCACTTTCCTTAAAATATCGGTGAATTCTTCAATTACAGATGCTGTTGTCTTCGTTTTAAGAACTCTCGCCCAGGCTAAACGCATCAATAACCGTTAGTATGTAGTTGTATCCACTATTGTGTTACTTAAAGCTCGCATATCGCAAAGATCCGCTTGCCACAGCTCGTAAAGTTGCTCACAATGTATTTATTTCTCGGAAACTTTTTCTGACAGGTTTATGAACCGTATAAGCAAGACTGCTGCCGTTTTTTACTTCACCATATCTACCCTTTACAGCATTAACCAAAGGCGTTATACCCGCAAACCCAGCAGGATGCTCTGGATCATAGTATACAGCACCCATGTTACGTTCTCCACGTATCCCAATCTAGTGAAAGTCTTCTTATTCGAAAGGATCTTCGCGGGTTCTCTCGATTCACTATCGGAATCGTAATTCTCACCTATAGTTGTGAGGCTCGGTTCAATGTTAGGTGATATTAGTAACATCACGTCTTCAAGTATTTCCGATAAACCCTCGTGGTATATTTATTTCTTTAATGTACGTCAAAACTGTCGCCAACCGTGTGGGTTTGTAGTTTTTCTGTCTTAACGTTTCGTGAACCAGATCGATAATGTTAGAATGAGGATGGTCTCCATCTTTTATTGTGACAGTACCCTTTTATCCCAAAATACATCACCGCCCGCATTCAGTATACGCAACAAAGCTTCATCTTTCTTCCTGTATGAAACAAGCAGTTGATATTATCTCGTCGTCTGCCAGACCTTTACGTTTCGACGAATCTCTAAAATCATCTTCATCACCGCTGATTGTTATACTAGCGGGGCTGACGTAACTGATTTGAAAAGAGATATCTTTGAAGGACCTGATTGTACTGCTGCCATTTGTCATTGTCGGTCATTTTGGTTTTAATACTTTATCCATGTCGTTACCCAACTGTGTTAATATGTAGTTTTGCGTGACATCTGGCGCTTGCAGGTGTTATAAAATCCATAGGTAGAATAATCATCTTCTTCAGATTGTGGTCCATGGTTATTAAAATAAATTACCTAGAATTCCGTCAAGTAATGGTCCTAACAGGAGCGGTAGAAAGGTGCCGCCCTTCTCTATGAGAAACTGTTTCTTGTTTTTATAGATTCATCTCTCAGTGCCAGCTGCATTACAGTGAGCTTATGATGAGAGAGTCACTGCTTCTGATCAGCTGACAGAGGTACACGACCTTTAAAATGTTACGTGCACACTCGCAAATGCATTCTACCTGCTTACTATTCAGACATTTCAATAAAGCGTCACGTTGATTTTTACTTAATCTGACTAATGCGCACAGGATATCTGTGTTTTCGATTAAAGCGTCAACCATCATGTAATCTTTATGACTGTGAGGCTTAAACCCTTTTTCGCTATATATGTTTGGCAAATACCTTGAGGCCCGAATATGTTCGTTTTATAGCGTTGCACATCCCGTGTATTCTGTTTTAAATCGAACAAATAAATATCCGTGCGGATTAGAAGTAGCATCTTAGTACGCTGCCTTAAAAATTTCGGGTTGTTAGGTGAAATCTGTCTTACTAAATGCTGCATCTGTGCCTTGTCACGTGGATTCTTAAACAAGATTATGTAATGAGCGATGAGTGAGATATCTCGCTGTCCATGTCCTTGGTGAAATATGTTTTGCGTTAAGAAAACACGCTTATGTTTCTATGATGACAACCCTTTGTAAAAATATCAAGCACCGAACTGCTAGTCTCGCGCATTAGATCGTCAATTATTATTAAGATCGGTTTTCTCCTTCAAATTGTTCCATATCAGGTAATCCTTTTGAAATTCACTGAGAGATCTTTGAATAATGGTTGCCATACGCCGTAAAACCAGATAATTCTTTCAAAAGCTGTATAGAAGACAGTTTCGATATTTTTAGAAAATCAACGATAAAATACGATTTCCCACAACCAGATGGCCCGCTACTATTGCAGAAAGGGATGTTTAAACTGATCTTCCATCTCGAAACGCTAATCGATACTAAAGAGTATTCTGTTATCATCACAACCTAATACTAGCTGAAAAAAATCTGCAATATTGAGTTTATTTATAATGTCTAATTACCTGCTTTACTTAATTACAGCTCACTCATTTTTAAGTAATGTGTGTGTGCGTGTGCCTGCGTGCGTGCGTGTGGTGCTCGTGCGTCTGTGCGTGTGCGTGTGTCGTGTGTGTGTGCGTGTGCGTGTGCGTGTGCGTGTCGTGTGCTGTGCGTGTGCGTGTGCGTGTGCGTGTCGTGCTGTGCGTGCGTGTGCGTGTGCGTGTGCGTGTGCGTGTGCTGTGCGTGTGCGTGTGCGATGGTACAGTCGATGCGTGTTGCGTGCGTATGCGTGTGCGTGTGCGTGTGCGTGTGACGTGGTGTGGTGTGCGTGTGCGTGTGCGTGTGCAGTGGTGCGTGTGTTGCGTGTGCGTGTCGTGCGTGGTGTGCGTGTGCGTGTGACAGTGCGTGTGTGTGTGCTGTGTATGATGTGCGTGTGCTGTGCTGTGACAGTGGTGTGCTGTGCGTGTGCTGTGTGTGAGTGGTGTGTGTGTGTTGTGCGTGTGTGGTGTGTGTGTGTGTGTGTTGGTGTTGTGTGTTGTGTGTGTGTGTGTGTGGGTGTGGTGTGGGTGTGGGTGATTGGGTGAGATGGGTGTGGGTGTGGGTTGGGTGTGGGTGTGGGTGTGGGTGTGGGTGTAGTGTGGTGTGGGTGGGTGTCGTGCGTGCGTGCGTGCGTCGCGCGGCGCTGCGTTCGTGCTGTGCGCGTGCGTGCTGCGTGCGCGTACGCGTGCGTGCGTGCGTGTGTGTGTGTGTGTGTGTGTGTGTGTGTGTGTGTGTGTGTGTGTGTGTGTGTGTGTGTGTGTGTGTGTAAAGATGATGACCGTTTAGACAGAGTTTCTGTTTGTATGAAACGCTAGGGTAGACAATGATTATTATTTCACCTAATCCTGCACGTTAATGTCCTTTGCAAACAGCAAATTTTAAAATATTTGTAAACACATGAATTAACACGACGCCACTTTCCGATCATAATAATGTTACATAACTGTTAAATAACAAATGCATTCCATCAAAGCAGTTTTGTCATATAGGTGAAATCTTTTAAATGTATGTTATAAATAACCATCGTTTCATATAAGTTCGCACTAAGTAGTCTGCGAAAGAGAAAGGTAAAATACGAGTTGCAGTAAGGTGATGTAGATAATTAGGTTTCTATATTTTACATTCTAAATTCTTTAACGATGGGAAAGCCAACAGCCAGTTTTATATTAACTATCCATAAGTAAAAACACAAAACGGTTCAGTGAACTGTATAAAATTTTTCAATATGCAGTTTAGTTCCCAACGCCGTTATTATTCGAACAGTTGAAAGAAAAACACATCTTAAGGTATACGTATTATTTTTAATATGTATTTTACTTGATATTGTTCACATAAATGCCAATAAAGATTTTAATATGTTATTATAAAGGAGGCTGTTATAAAACCAACCAACTCTGCATCAAAACAAATACACAACTAGGTGGCACTAACAATCAATTTTAATTCAAAGTGGGCTACGGCCTGACTTTACACAAGTTCTGTCTTAAAGCTAGCATTAGGGCCACCTTGTTAGAATACAAATTATTATGACGGGGCAAAGACCTACACCTGTCTTTAAGTTGGAACCCACATACAATTGCACCAAGGGGCCACGATAGGGTCAAGTCCCAAGAGCTAGTTTCTGCACTTGTGTTATAAGGTTAGGCCCCATACCATTTCCAACCAGGGGCCGCGACAGGAGTGAAGGCCGAGAACAAGTTTTGAAGATCTACACGGGTCTGACAAGTTAGCATTAGGGCCCTTATTAGAATAAAATTCAAATTTGCCAAAACCAATCAGAATGCAGACTCAATCAGAGCACAGCGGCTGAGTGGTGGGGCTAGGACCAATCAGAAGTTATAGAGGCGGGTACACGACGACTAATCGGTTAAAAGTGAGGCGTGGCTAGTTTTAATCCTCAATCAGTACACTGCTTGTACGCGCAATTGCCTAACCTCAAGGGTACAGCCAAAGAGGCTCTTAATACAACCAGATTAGGGCTAAACTCCGCCCAAGGGTTAAAACGGCCCCGAAAAGAAGCCGCCTACTCTCAAAATACACGCCTGCCTTCACGTGGGCGAGTACAAAAGTGGTGGGAGGGTATCCCAGGAGCAGTGCTTGAGACGTAAAAAGTGGAGGATGGTGTCTGTGTATTACTGGTGTCCGTAAATGGCGTGTACAACGTTTAAACAGAGATACCTTGGTTAAAAATAAGGCGAAGTTGCTTCGTTTTGCCGCTAGAGAGCGTCAAAGTTTTTAAAATAAGTTCGTTTTCGTGAAATAATTTCTAAACGCTTTAATTGATTTTAACTAAATTTGGGAAACAGAGTTGTAACATAAATTGACATAATTTGACGTAAATAGGAACTTTTTCGATACGTAGAAAATGAAAAAATCTACATGGAGTCCAAAAAAGATGTATTTTCTGACCCCTGTAATTATGACTTTCTTTTTAGTACTAATAGATCATTTTGTTTACAAACTTTTGTACTCCTCTAAAATGTTGGTTAGATGTACAGTTTCGTCACAAAAAATAATTTAGTCAACTCTACATTTAATCATTGTCTGATTACTCGGAAGGAAACTGGGAGAAGGTAAATACACAAATTACATGAAAATGTTTTAGTTTCAATAAAAATTTAAATTTTCAATCACAATTATGGATATTTAACTCTGTAAAGTATTATGATAATTGTTCAAAATGTTCTCCGTTTTTTTAATGAATTAATTAGCTTTTCAATACGGAAACTGTAAGTAACTATTATTAGTAGTTAGTACTACTTTTAAACTTAATTTCGTCATTCGTGTCTTTTCTTCTTATGGACAGTGCACGTTTTAGAAACTTCGTGAACTAGAAAAGAAATGTTTCACAAATCAAGGCCGTAGCCAAAAAAAAAAATTTTCTAAATTCCTACAAGTCTGAATCAGTAATTGTAACTTAACACTAATAATTTTTCTATTAAAAGTTGGCTATGATTAATTTGACAAGTAAAGAAGAGTTTATTACTTTAATGTTATTTAAACTGAACTCCGTTTAGCACTTTTCTTCTTACGGCTTATCTCGGACTCATCATGAATTTTGTTTATTCATGTGCCGTACAAGTAGATATGTTGTTAGTTTATGGATATTGTGTGTAATAGTCGAGAGAGTTAGAGTTTACAGGAAAGGTTTCGTAACCGTATACTGCCGCATCACCAAACCTTTGAAAACATTTTTAGACGTCTTCGTGAGAATGGTAGTTTAAAGTCATGAACTTGTGGTTGTGGACGTCAGCGTACTACAAGAACAGTAGATATGGAGGAACAAATTTTAGAGTTGAGGAAAACACCTGGCTGGAATTAGCGCTTTCAAAAATCATTGGTAATGAGGTTTCAAAGAATAACTTCCATACATATTCAAAGATTCAAGACTTAATACCTATTGATGCAGAATCCCGCTTAACGTTTTGTAATTTTCTTGAAAATCAGAAACTCCAAATTTCCATAGTACAACTGCATTTACCAACGAAGTTGCGTTTACAAGATCCGGTGTAACTAACACATAATGAATACGTTTAGTCTAATGAAAACCCCATGCAACAAAAGTTACTCATTACCAATTTAAATTTAATATGTGGGCAGGAATTATTGACGAATTCCTTATAGGTCCAGTTATTATACCGAATAACTTAAATGGAAATAATTATTTAAATTTTTGCAAGAAATATTACCCGCTTTACCAGAGAATTTGACCTTATTACAACAACAGACTATGTGGTTTATGCATGATGGTGCTCCGCCACATTTTACATTAAAGTGCGTCAGTATTTAAATACCATTTATACAAATCGATGGATAGGAAGAGGCTATGATGCTCTATAAATGGCCAGCAAGATCACCGGATCTAACACCCTGTAATTTCTTTTATAGGATGCCATGAAAACAAAATTTACTCTCTCCTACCTTCGGAATCCCGTTACGCTACGAAGAGTACAATTAGCTTTCGACGTAGAATTAACGCATGTTACAACAAAACGGTGAAATGGTGAACATTTGTTGTAACAGAAGGTAATTAATCGTTCATTATTTCCATTAGTTGTCTACATCATAGCCAACTTTAATAAAAACATTATTAGTGTTAAGTTACAATTACTGATTCAGACTTGCAGGAATTTAGAAAATATTTTTGGCTAAACGGTTTGCCCAACTAAAAATGTAAGAGGTTTAACGCAATAAATTATTATGATAATTTTTAAAATGGTTGTTCTTTGTTCTGAATGAATTATGTATAGCTTTTACTTAAATAAATACTGTTTTAATCAAATCTAACTTTTAAAACATTAATTTATACAATTAAAAGTTGGACCGTCACGAATTTTTTTTTTTGGCTACGGCCTTGATTTGTAAAACATTTATTTTCTAGCCAACGTTATCTAAATTGAAAATTTGTAAAGAAGTTTCTAAAACGCGCACTGCCCATAAGAAGAAAAGACATGAAAAGAACTTAAGTTTAAAAGTAGTACTAGTTACTTACAGTTTCGTATTGCAAAGCTAAATTAATTCATTCATAAAACGGAGAAAATTGGTTTCGAAGATACAGAGTGATTCTCAAAATCTGCCGCTTTGTATTATCTCTTATGACTCGGTTATTTATGGAGATACGTTGAATCCAGTGGCGTTCTTAAAAAATATAGATGTTTGATTTTTGAGATATTGTCAAAAGTAGCATTTTCTTAAATGGGACACTGTGTCTCATAATCTCAAAAATTGCATTTTTCTTGAGATTGCAACAATATATAACATTAATATTTTGCATTGTCCTAAATAGCAAAATACTAAAAAACTTTTTTTAGTTGGCAATTAATTGAATGTTTTAAGCAATTGTTTTGTTTGTTTACATGTCATAAAATTCAGTAACAATTATGTATTGGTATTCTCATTTCGTTTCCGATTATATTTTTAAAAAGGTGATTAAAATGAATAATTTTCAAAATTATGAAAAATTAAATATGCTTCAGTGCTACATTGAGAGTAATAAAATAAAGACGCAGCTCTAGACTTATATTTTGAGCGTTATCCGGAACGACGACAGACAGAACAACAAATATTTGAAAGATTATACCACAATTTAAGTGAGTATGGATCATTTGGAAAACCAAGCAGTAAGATTTACAATAAGGCAAATAGAGAAAGAGATGAAATAAATACATTAGCTTGTGTTGCTGCTGATCCGACGATATCTAGCCGTAATATTGAGAAAGATATTGGCACAAGTAAATCTAAAGTTTTAAAACGTTAAGAAAGCATAAGTATAAACCATATAAAATAAGAAAGGTTCATAACTTACATCCTGGAGATGAAGAGCGGCGTTTAACATTTTGTCATTGGTATTCGCAGCAGATTAATCGGAATCCCTATTTTTTTCAAAATATACCTAATATGGACCGAAGAGGCTTTTATATCTAGCGAAGGAATTTTTAATCGACATAATAATCGATATTGGTCAAACATAAATCCTCATCAAACGGTCGCCAGGATACAACAAGGACGGTTTGGGTTCCATGTATGGGTGGCGCTATATCAAAACAGAGTCCTTAACTACAGAATTGTTAATGAAAATTTGAATGCTCAAGGATACATCAAATTTTGGAAGAATGTGTAATAATGGATGGATAACATGCCCTTAGCTGCAAGAAATAATGTTTATTTACAACAAGACGGTGCTCAAGCACATAATAGCCACATGGTAAGGGACGTACTAAATGTCAATTTTGGCGAAAATTGGCTTGGTACATATGGTCCAAACAGATAGCGTCCGCGTTCCCCGACCTGACGCCACTCGACTTTTATTTTGGGGATCTATCAAAATGAAGTCTATAGAACCAGTAATACTGTAGAAGAACTCAGAGCAAATTTTGTTAATTGCATTGGAAGAGTACCAAATATTCAAATCTATAACGCCACTCGTTCAGTTACAAGCAGAGCCCAAAATGCATCGAGCAGAATGGAAGACAATTTAAGCACCTTTTGTGATTAACCACCTATGCTAATTGTTATATATAAGTATTTGAAATAATTACTGCTGAGTTGTTATATTAATGTTTTATTATTGTTATTATCTGCAATTTTATTATGCCTATTATAAAATAAAGAATTGATTAAATCCATGGCCAACTAAAAAATGTTTTTTAGTATTTTAGCTATTTAGGACAATGCAAAATATTAAGTGTTATATATTGTTGCAATCTCAAGAAAAATGCAATTTTTGAGATTATCAGATACAGGGTGTCCCATTTAAAATTTTGGTAATATCTCAAAAATCAAACATCTATATTTTTTAAGAACGCCGCTGGGTTCAACGTAAAAAGTCATAAAAGTTTCGAATCCAAAGCTTTTTTGTCTCCATAAATAACCGAGTCATAAGAGATAATAAAATCGGCAGATTTTGAGAATCAGTCTGTATCTTCGAAACCAATTTAGTTAGCGTAGATCCGATTGCGCCATTAAACTAAACACTAAAAAGAGAACGGGCACGTATGTTAGTTTTTTGTATCTCTTACCGTTTAGCCTATACCCTATAATATTAACGAAAAAACCACCCTGTACAGTAGGTGGAGCGAAAAATCGATATTTTTCATTTATTTGTAATACATATATGCCTTTTCCTAAAATTTCAGTTGAAAAAAAACGTCTTCAGGCCTCTACCATGCATCAAAAATCCAAAATATTCCATTTCATTTTTTTACTTTTGATACGTACAAAACGTTTTCTTACTAATAGTAAGCTATTTCCTGCAATTTTAATTAAAATAAAAGTTCATCGTACCTTCCACTCAAGTGAAAATAAAATACGTAAATTTCTTGTAAATAAGACAAACTAAATGAATCTTATATCAAAACGCCTGAGATCAACTTAGTTTATTAAACAAAGCAATGCATATTTAGAAATGTCCGTTTTCTAACATGTTTTAACCAGTTCAAACTAGTTTCTGAACATTTTATGCTCGACCTCTCGACTCGGCTTATTTAGTCATTCCAGTCCAGTTGTGACAGCCGCAGAGTTAAGATAGTTATTGTAATTAATATTCAGTACGTAATTAGTTTGTCAGTGAAAGATGCTAGGACACTATTAATTGTCCTATATTTGGTGCACCTGCAACTATACCGTCTAATGTTTTGCCAACTGTAGAAGATATTATGAAACGATATCTACTTATTAGAAATGAACTAGATCAGGAGTTCGGTAAAGATCCTAGTGTTCTAGAAATTTCTCAGATGCTTACATGGGCGTAGCCAGCTAAGGCAGGGAGGGCAACTGCCCCCCTGGAAGAGCAAAATAAATTAAATAATTTTTAAATTTTAATAAACAAAAATTAAATCTAAAATATACATATTTTTCTGTTCTGCATATTTTCTGCATATATATTTTGTTTGTTGTTGTAGTCGTTTGGTTGCTTTTATGAACATTTTAAAATTAATTAATAAGTATAATAAATAAAATTATTCGCGTGTCCTTTGTCACTAAAATATATTTCATCAGCAAAAAACAAAGCTGTTTGAAAAACTGACATAGTGCTAAATATATATTAATAGCGTTTTCGATCTATGCATTTAATGCATTGGTGCACACTAGAATTGTCCCACCCAGAATTGGATAAAAATGAGTGTTCGATTTACTCGCAGGATACGTCAATTTTAGTGTTCGATTCAACCACTTAACAGTCGGACATTTTGAGAAAATGGTAAAAAATTGTCACTTTTTTTGTTTTCATTTAACTACATTTTTAATCCTATTAATTAATTAAAATAAATTTACTCAATAAGTAGTTTTAGTGTGAAATATTTTGAAACATTCAATACACAATCCTACATCAGAATCCGAAATAAATACTCTTATAACGTACGTAAGACCTGCACCAACAAGTTAAAACAAGTTAAAACAAAAGTTGCCTGAACGAGACTCGGGATCGTCAGTGTACGGAAAAATTTCACGACCGAGTGCGGTTCGTGCAAAACTATCAAGTGGTTAAAACACAACTTGCTCCAAATCCTAACATAGGACAATATTTTTTGCAACAACTATTGAGTTAGTGTGTAAGTGCTCTTGTCTAGCGACAGTGTCCTATTTAATAGTGTAACGAAACGCCACTGGTTTTCTTCGAGAAAAATCGAGATACAAGTGAGGAATATACAGGAATGTTCTGGCTATTTCTAGGCTCAAAAGGGTATATAAAATTGCCTATCCGGCGCGAAGACAGACAGTACAGTACAGTACATAGTGAAGGATACGAAGTTGCATACGGCGAATAGAAAGCGAGACGCGAGATTTAAAAGCGGAATAGTTAAAAAGTGTTGAGAAAGTGAATATTTGTGTTGTTTTGTTAACTTTATTGGTTTTAAATAAAATTGGTGTGAATAGTTATCAGTGTTAAATTATTGCCTGAGAAACAAGAGGAAAATCCGTAACAATAGTTTTACCACAGAATAAAGAGACAGAAATCACAGAAAAGACAATATGGATATAAGAAATTGATTACAAAAGGTAAGTTAAATAATTTCAGTAGAAAATTAAATTTTAATTAAAACTTTAGAGTCATTCCATTAGAAATGGTCCAAAATTTGAAAATTGGTTGCTCGACCAGCACCAAATAAAACAAAACTACCATGTAATGATAGCTTATAATGTAGATATGTTATATCCGATGTTAATTTTTGTTCAAAATTATTTGTATCGGCAACGTTTGGAAAAAATTCAATTGCAGCCCTTTACAAAATTGCCAATTGCTCTTTACTCTTTGCTTGTATCTTTGTGAAACAATTTTTATTAGCTTTGGCAAAAGATTCTGTGCATTATTAATATAATTTTATATATTTTTCATTATTATGATGCGACTTTTTGCCTTCTAATTATAACAAAAATTACAATAATGCACTGATTTTGACAGCTGATATCTCAAATGGGACTAAATTTTCACATATTAAAGATCAAACAGCACTTTATACGTGCTATTAATTTCATTTTGTGTTTTTAATCTAGAGAAAAAATATTAACATCGGATATAGTATATCCACATTATAAGCTATCATTACATGGTAGTTTTGTTTTATACTAATTTTTATACTAGGGACTAAGAACAAGAATGATATTAGGTTATTATTTTAGGTCAAAATCTCTAAAACGGAAAAAGTTCATGATGACAGTAGTGGAAGTGGAAGCAATGATTGTGATGAAGATGAAAATAAAATGGTCGGAACATCAAAATCGGAATCTATTTTTGAAGGAGGCTCAAGTAGTTCTTCAAATCTACATGAAGCTGTCTCTGGAACTGGGACCTCTAAACAAACTGAAGAACGCGATGGCTACCATGAAAATGACATTGGTCGTTATGTTAGTTGTGCCAATAACTTGCCTTCTGAAAAAAAGAAGGAATTGTTGACAAACCCTTGGGTTCCATCATCCAATTACGATTTTGCTTCTGATGCCATTCACTTGAAAAGAAAATTTAACCATCGCTGGTTAGATCAATATACTCCATGGCTGGTGTACTCTAGTCGTTTGAAAGGTGCTCTATGTTTGTATTGTGTTTTATTTCCGCCAAGAATTACTACAGTTAAAGGAGTTTTGGGGTCATTTATGGTAAGGCCTTACATGAAGTTTAAGGATATACATGAAGATTGTAGAAAGCACGTTGGCAGCCATTACCACAAATCTTCAACAGCTGCTGCAAAAGCATTTCTTGAAAATGCTCCTGTTGATGTCCAGTTACAAATAGGGCACAATAAGACGATTGAAGAAAATAAACAAATATTGTCAGCAATTATTTCATGTATAATATTTTGTTGAATTCATGATTTGCTGCTTAGAGGAAAACAAGGAAATGAGGGAGTTTTCTTTGACCTTTTAAATTTGAGGATTGATTCTGGTGATGAGAAGCTAAAGAGCCACTTGAATAAATGTCAAAAAAACGCAGTCTATACCTCACCAACAATTCAAAATGAGATCATACAATTATGCGGTGAAGTTTACAAAGAAAAAATAATCGAAGACTGTAAACGGGCAAAAGCTTATGCTGTAATGGCTGATGAAACAGCAGATATCGCTGGAAAAGAGCAGCTTTCTATTGGATTAAGGTTCTATGATGAAAGCCAAAAAATAATCAGGGAGGAATTTGTAGGCTACATTGAGTTAAAATGTCAAGATGCTTCTACAATAGCTAGCGCAATTCAAAGTTTTTTAGAAGATAATAATTTTTCCGCCGATAATTGTATGGGATTCGGATTTGACGGGTGTTCCACGATGGCCGGCAAAGAAGGTGGTGTACAGGCCATTCTTAAAAAAAAGTACGCTAAATCTTTATTTTTCCATTGCTCCAGCCACAGACTAAATCTTGTGGTCAATGATACTAGCAAGCTACCAGAAATAAGAAACACAATTGCAACGGTTAAAGACACAATAACCTTCTTTCGTGAATCGCCAGCCTGTAGGAAATCGGTTCCAAATCTTTCAAGGCTTTGTGAGACCAGATGGTCGGAAAAATATAAGAGCATAAAAAAATTTTCAGAAAGCTTCACTGACATTGTTAAAGCACTAGAACATCTATCTGTCGAAGGAAACTATGCAACAAGAAAATCTGCCTACCAATTACACTATGCAGTTACTAAACCAATATTCATCTTAGGTTTAAACATAATTGCAAGATACTCTGCAATTTTGGAACCCGTTGTAAACGTTTTACAAGGTAAAATTATGAATTTGGTTATGGTGAAGAAACATATTGATGATATTCTAGATGTAATCAAAGAAGATAGACAAGATGTCGAAAATGTTTTATATGAATTATTTAAAAAATCACTTGATATCGCAGAGAAAGTAGGGGTTGAGTTGTCAGTACCACGAGTCACTCAAAAGCAAGTACACAGAAGTAATCCACCATCTAAGTCTGCAGTTGAATACTGGAAGCGGTCAATAATCATCCCCTATCTTGATTCTTTAACTTCGTCTTTGGATGCTAGATTCTCCAACGAAAATACACCTGCTTTTGCTTTAACTTATCTTCATCCTTCAAGCATGCTCAAAATGGCTTCAAAAGATTTCAAAAATAATGCAGAATCTTTCATGGAATTTTATAAGTTGGGTGATGTCTCTGCAGAATTAGATTTGTGGTACAATATGTGGAAGAAAAAGAATTTAGCAGAAGACAAATTAAAGGACATTGAAGTGGCTGCACTTTTGGAGGAAGCTAATGTTTTTTTCCCTGCAACAAGGCACGCACTGCTAATATTAAGTGCTTTCCCATCCACTACTGCTACCGTGGAAAGATCATTCAGTACCCTGCGAAGGGTAAAAACCTGGCTCAGGAGTACAATGGGTGATGACAGACTCACTGGGTTGTGTTTGATGAGTGTGCATCGAAAATTTTTGAAGGAAAATCAGGACTGCATAGTGAAGAAAGTTTTGGATAAATTTAGTTTAAACCCAAGAAAAATGTTATTAGTTTAATTTAAGTATAATTAAAATCTCAAAGTTTTGTTTTCATTTGCCTTTTCTTTTTATCCTAAAATTTTACATTTTGAACGACCATGGACCATGGTTTGCCCTCCCCTGTTATAAATCCTGGCTACGCCCTTGGATGCTTACCAATGAAATCGAAGCCATCTGGCAAAAAGCTTTAGTTCCTACTGTGTCAAAAACCGTGTTATTCAATTAATTCGTGATATCCTGAGTAAGTACCAAACCCTTATCAGATATCCTAAAGAAAAGCGTAATGATAATTATAATTTAAAAGTAAAGAAATTTAAAGACGATTCAAAAAATTGTTTGATATCGCTGCTTGTAAATGTGTCTCATTTGATTCATGCGTGTGTATTAAAAACGTAAAATACCACTAATAGAACGTGAGTTTCTCCAAGATCAGCGATCTAAGAGAAAATTTGTCATTGGGAAAGTTAATGCAATTGAAACACAAAACTTCAAGCTAAAGAAGAACGACAAATGAAGGTCAAGGTGTATGAAAGAACTGCAAAAGACAAAGTTACCTTTCAGATCACACTTTTCACTTTGATGTAAATGAAACCATTGCGACATTCGAGGAGACAATATATCTTATTTATCAGAATCTGAGATGTGAGTAGAACTTGAGAATTATACAAAAAAACAAGAAGTCAAACCTGAATTTTCAACATCAATATCAGCTTGCAGTACAAGCCAGCTAATGAAATTGCCTATTCCCAATGTAGCTCGGATTTCGGATCAATTTGGCATCTCAGACCGTTCCGCAGCAGCATTTCATCCACCCTTTTGCAAGACAAGGGGTTATTTCGAAATAAGACACTTCTTCTGTTATTGACTGAAGTAAGCTCCAAAGAGCATGTCAAAAACACCGTTCTGCTTTACAAAGTAAATTTGAAACAGCAACGGTACAGATAAGGCAGAAAGGATAAAACGCTGTACCAAGAAAAATTGGAGACAAATTTCATCGCAAAATAATATCTGAAGAACACATAACCTTACTTGAAGAACCAGGTTCAAAATATATGGGCCACATTACACCAACAACTGGTGCAGGGAAACATATTGCCACATCTATACTAAGAATCTGATATTGGTACACAAAATCTTTTAGTAATAGGCTACGACGGTACAGCGGTCAATACAGGAAAGAAAAATGGAGTTTTGCGTCTTTTAGAAACAAAACTGAAACGTCCTCTGCAATGGCGATATACCAGTTACGTATGAATGAATTCCCCCTTCGTCATATTTCTGAATATCTTGATGGAGAAACTTCAGGACCTCGTGAATACTGTGGCACTATAGGAAAACTATTGGAGGCATGTGAAAAGAGTTATAAATTTTGTTCCTATTGATAGCACTGTACCAGTATTAGATGCGACAGTTATCAAGAATCTGAGCAGTGATCAAAAGTGTTTGTACGAAATAGTTCATTCAGTTTCTAGTGGGAAGTGCTCACTGGATTTAGCAGCTTGTAATCCAGGTAAATTATCGCACGCACGATGGCTTACCAAGGCAAATCGAATAGTGCGTAGTTACGTCGGAAGTGAAAATGTGTCTACGGCTTTAAGATCTTTGGCGGAATTTGTGGTAAAAGTGTATGCGCCAGTGTGGTTTAATATTAAAACAAAACCATAGTGTAGTGAAGGAGCAAGACACGTCTCCAAAATGATACAGTTGTCACGCTACCTGAATAACGGGTTGAGGGCAGTCATCGATCCTGTTATCAAAATAAATGCATATTTTTGTCATCCGGAGAACTTTCTTTTAGCAATGCTCATTGATGATCGTCCTGCTATAAGACAACTAGGCTTACGCAGAATCTTGAAGGCGCGCACAAAAAAACCTATGGACACGAATGTAAGAGTATTTGTTATTCCTGATTTAAATTTCGATGCCAGTGAATATTATGAGCTTATTGATTGGCAAAATTGCTCAGTTGCAACACTACCTCTTTTAAGTACTACAACTGATGAAGACATCAGAAAATTTATAGATGGCGCAGGAACTTGTGCCATTGATTTTTTGTCGTTTCCGTGTCACGCTCAGGCAGTCGAGAGGTGTGTGAATGTTGTAACAGAAGCTTCCAATTCTATCCTCGGCTATGACTCCAGAGATGGATTTATTCGAGCAAGGATACTGTCAAGAACAATATTATCTCGATTGAATACTAAGGCCGAATACAGTGCATAATTTTTTTTTTAATTTTAAAAATATTATTTTGTAACCCCTTTATTTTCATTTATTTTCTACGTCATATTATGTTACAATATTTGTTTGTAAAAAAATACTTTTAGATTGTTTATTTTTGTTTCTGATATTAAAAGTTTTACAATAATAACAGATTTTCATTCTTCATGTTAAATACAATGTATTTGTATAAATTTGATGAGAATATAAAAGTCTATTCTATTTAATCATTCATTTATTTGGCAACATTTGTGCCGTATTACGTTTCGAAAAAAAAATTAAAATTTTTCCGATTCATCCTCAAGATGGCATTTGAAAGCAAATTTTAAAAAAACTGTTTACCATTAACACATTAGGTAACTTTTACGCACTATTACGTTTTAAACAAAAATTAAATTTTTTTGTTTTTTGTTTCACTCTGTAGAGCCCTGAAGATGACATTTAGAAAAAAATAAAAAAAAAACTGTTAACCACTTATACATTTAGTAACTTTTCCGCACTGTTACGTTTTGAATAAAAAATAAAAAATATATATCGAATTTTTCGCTCCACCCTATTATACACGCTATTTCCGGACACCCTATATAATTATTAAGTATCATGTGTGTTTAACAGTATCTTCAACATTATAGTAATTTATTCCTGGTTTGTGAAAAAGTCACATTTTTTTTTGTTTAATAATGATTATTAGTTTGAATAAAATGTCCTAAAAAATATTTTTTGCTAAAAAGCATTAAAAATGAATAATTTGACCTCACATGATACATATCGTTGGAATCAGAAAAAAATTGATAGTTTTTGATGCCATAGCCAACTATGCATTCCATATAAAAAATACTACTGTATGCTATAACTCGAATTTCAAGAATATTGTTAAAGAATTGACTGCACCACTGCATTCTTATCAAAAAAGTTCCTGTAGAACATAGAAATTATTTTTGTCTATTTTCATAAATAAGCGAGATATGGCCATAAAATGAAAGTTCGAAAATCTGAATGTGCCTATAACTGGAAAACAAGAGACGTTAGCCAAATTTAAAACCTGCCAATGAGTTTTTCTCAAAAAAAAAGAGATCGAGGATGCGAGGTTACTTTTTCATACGAACTATAGTTTACAGATTCCCTATTAAAACATCGCAGTTTGGCCATACTATACAGGCTCTATCTAGATCGTTTTATAAATGCTGAAAACTGATAAACTGCATAAAGTTTAGCACAATGATTCGCGCACAAAGAAGTAAACAATCACGTGAACAGATAAAATATTAATAAATATTTATAACCTTTTCCAACTGTTTTATTGGTCATAGGCTTCGACAAGTCAGCACTTATGGAAAACCAATACTATGCAATTTTAATTCCACACGTTTTTCATAAATTTGCTTTGTTGCAATATGCACTTTCATACCTAATTTTAATCCTCTGTTTCAACACTATCTAAATTTTGGACTCTTTTGGACAACAATTCTCTACATGGACCTACTAACATATATTTTGGTATCAAATTCATATTAATAAACAATGAAATCATTTAATGCTTCAATCGTTCACATAAAAATGCTTGTGTAATGAATGCAATTAATACAATTAGGTAACTTTTTATATTCGTAGACAATTTTATTTATTCGTTGCGTTACTTTGGTGTAAAAATGTGCGTTAGACTTTTTTTCTTACTTTATTTTAGTGCAATAACGATAAGTTCAAAAACCATAAGGGATATCCCCATAGATTTAAAATTTTCAGCTTCAACTTCAGCATATCAAATTGAAGGTGCTTGGAATGAAGATGGTACATGTTTTAAACTTTACTATCCGAATAATAAAATGTTTTCAGGTAAAACTGAAAGTGTATGGGATAGACTGGTTCACACCCACCCTGAAATAGTTTCTAAAGGATACACTGGTGATGTAACGTGCGATTCGTACCATAAGACTAAAATAGATGTCGTTCTGCTTAAAAGCGTTGGTTTTCAGCAGTACCGATTTTCTATTTCTTGGACAAGAATCCTTCCTTTTGGCTTTTCTAGCATAATAAACGAGAAGGGGGTTAAATATTATAATGAACTTATCAACGAACTGATCTCTCATAATATAACTCCAATTGTCACACTACACCATTGGGATATTCCACAAGTTTTACAAGATTTGGGTGGTTGGACCAATCCATTGGTAGTTGAGTGGTTCGAGGAATATGCACGAGTTGTTTTTGAGAAATTTGGAGATAGAGTTAAGTTATGGATAACGATTAATGAACCAAAATCGATTTGTAAGATAAGTTATGGGATTGGTTATTTCGCACCACTTGTGATATCTGATGCGATTGGAGAATATATATGTGCTCGTAATGTAATAATGGCACACGCTCGTGTTTATCACCTCTACAGAAAGTCATTCCGCAGGAAACAACATGGTAATCATAATCCAGTTTTTCTATGAATAATACAAAATTCGTTAGGCCGTGTTAGTATAACGATTGAATGTGTTTGGATAGAACCTGGATCAAATTCTACCATTGACCGAAAGGCTGCGAATCGTGCAATGCAATTTGATGTATTTATGAACTACATAAATGCAACACTGACAAATTTTTTTTAGTTCGGTTTATACGCTCATCCAATTTATTCTAATAAAGGAGATCTTCCGAGTGCTGTAAAAGACAGAGTAGCACACCGAAGCTCAGCTGAAGGTTTTCAAAAATCTAGACTTCCTGTTTTATCTCAATATGAAATTAATTACATTCGTGGTACATATGATTTCTTTGGCCTTAATTACTACAGCTCCCATTACGCCATAAATAAGGATTTTCCAATAGCATCACCTTCTAGTGAGAGGGACATTGGAGTTGAAACCTTTATTGATCCTACTTGGACAACAGGTGGAAATGGATACTTTACGGTAATAAACTTAATAATGATATTTATGCCAAATATCGCAGATCATTTTAGTCCGTTGCATGGGGTTTTAGGAAAGTCTTAAATTTCATAAAACGCAATTATGGTAATCCTGATATTATTGTAACTGAAATCGGTTTCCGGATACCGACCTATTTGATGATACGTCTACCATCAAGTATCACAATGTAAGTTTCTCATTCACTAATTTATTCTAAATAATACTTTTAGGATCACTTAAATGCAATGCTAGATGCCATCGAAATTGATAAAGTTAAAGTGAAAACATACTCAGTATGGAGCTTGTTGGATAACTTTGAGTGGATGTGTGGATATGAGTAAGTAAAGAAAAAATGTTTTTATAAGACTAATTTTTGATATTTTAGTCTTAGATTTGGCGTGTATCATGTTGATTTTGAAGATCCAAATCGCACAAGAACACCAAAATTATCGTACCATTACTTTAAAGGGTTAGTTTCAAGCAGAAAGTTATCACTTGAACCTAGTTTATAAAATATACCATTGTAAAATTAACCTTCCGAATACCAGGAAATTTTACAAACACCTAGCACCTGGTGGTAACCACTCTCACCGAATTGTATTTTTTAACTCGTCTTGAACGGTTTCTTAATTATATTTAACTACATAATAGTTTGTAAACAATTTATAATGTTGTTTAACAAAAAAATAACGTTTATTGCAAAATAAATATAAAAACACAAAATTATTAGGTGTACAAATAATCTTTCACCGTTTTTAACAAAAATTGGGCATTTATTGTGAAAGAACGGAACATAGTGTTTTATTCGAAGTGTTTCCCATCGCTTGCCACTCATATTTCTGGCAGGATACGGATACGCGTTGGAGGAATGCTCAATCTTTTGAGACTACCCACGAATCAACCCAATTTTTGGTATCCTCACATAATGTGAAGTGTTCCTCAGACAGGCCATGCGCCATAGACCGAAACAGGTGGAAATCAGAAAGAGAAATGTTTGTTGAATACGGCTAGTGGGCTAAAACTTACCAATTAAGCGTTTCTATGGGTTTTGACCCGGGGGTACAACATGTGGACACGCATATCATGCAAGAGTATAATTTTTTCGTGTCTGGAGTAGTATTCGGCTCGCTTTTACTTGAATATCAATTTCATCTATTGTGTTCGTTGATAGCCTTGTTACGTGATTAAACGGGGAGCTGGAAGAAAAAGTAAGAAGGAAAGGATTCTTTGCTCATTCCCAGATAGTGAGCACACCGAACTAGCTCAAAACTGTCGGTTCGGGCGTGGTGAGAGAAGAAAGGATGTTAAAGTATGCCGGCGCCAAGAGCCGCTCTCCTATGTTGAGAAAACTTCACCGCTGTCCCGACTCTTGGACAGTGTTGCAGAAAGGAATGAGCAAGGAGATTTTAGGAAAAGGAAAGTACCAGAGGAAGTAGAAATAACAACACTGCTGTAGTGCGAAGGAAACAAATGTATGTTTTATTTTTAAAAATTTAGACTAAATAGTTGAAAGTGTGGATCTAATTAATCCACAACAAAACAATATATTTAGATATCCCAAATGTACAAAAAAAAATGAAATAGGAATTAAATACCGTTCGCAAGCCAGAATAATTTTTCTCTATTTTACAAAAAAAAAACAAACTTAAACATTTTCCCTTTTCAATGGAAGGCCTTCCGTTGTATTCCTAAAAGAGAAAAGTATATCGACGCTTATACAAAGCGTAACTTATTACTAAATAATAACCAAAACAACTTGCGACGGTTTACACCAAAACGGATAATACCGAAATAAAATTTTATAGTGAGCCACACAAAACTTTTATAGCTCAGCAAGCATTTTTTTCTTAAACAATAATAAACCAAATATATGTAAAAATTTAATAATTGCATACATTTCAAGAAGAAGAAAAAATTAATGTCTACACCAAATGTAATGAAAACATATGTTTATCTAACGGTTAGTTTGGCTACTGTGTAATTACTTGTGCGCATCCCAATTACAGTGATGTTACACACAACACCAAAAATGGCAGCCACAGCAGATACAATTAAATGTTATTATTATAATTACAAACAAAATGAGGGATGGAAAGTAATGGTAAAAGAACAGATAAGGAAGGTTACATGGTTGTAAAGTGAAGGATTACTTATTAATACAGCAACAAGGATATAGTGATAACAGGTATTAAATGTAGGTTAAGGTATTATTTTAACTGACTAATTGATTACGTTATTTTTAGCAGATGTACTTTATCATTATTCAATTAACGTTCATGTAACAATAAAGAAAACAAAAGAAAAAGGAATGATCTAACCTTTCTATAAGCAGATAGTCATTATGTTCAGTCGATGCTCTCGGATCACAGACATAGGCAGAAGTTGCCACGGTCCTGTTTGATTTTAGTTGCGACTCAGAAGGTAAACCAAAATAGTACTTGAATGTAGATAATATGGAGATAACAGTTGGAGTTAAATTGTAGAATTCAAAAGTAGAAGGTACCTCGTTGAAGCCAAAAGAAGAAGGTAATTCGTGCAAGCTAAAAGTAGCAGGTTTTATTACAAAATATGCTTCTTGAAGATATATCCGATTATTTATTCCTATTATATTATATGAAATTTTTCCAAGAAGGCATCAAAAATTTTCAGCTTGCCAAAATGGACGCCACAGGAAAGAAAGAAGACGTAATTTTTATGTTAAAGTTGTATTAAACACAATACATTGTTATCACCCTTTTTATCTAAATAAAACCAGAAATTCTGAAAAAGTGATTTCTCCACTAACGCCATCTAGAGAGGACTTCTAAAAGCTTGTAATATAATTTCCCTTAATTACCTGTATTTTAGGATACGTCACTAGAGGGAGCAACAATGCAGATTTTAAATGAAATATGTAAATGTGAATTTATAGCATTTGAATAACCAAAGGTACGAAAATTTATATTAGACTGATAGTAAAATTACTTGGAAATATGTGGTTCAAGTTATGAACAGAAACAACGTAAGCATTTCTAGAAAGTAGGTTTGAGTAAATATGTACAACTTGTACAGAAATCTATAAAAAAGTACCAAAGTAACTTAAGTATCCAAAACATAAATTATTTCGTTACGGCCTTAATAGTGGTTTCATTCGGTTTGAGCAACGTTATAATTAATACACGACACCAAGCTGATACAACCAAATACACAACAAAAGCTTTTTTCCATGAATATTTCTTACCCTATCGTAGTGGATCCATTACTTATTACCAGTAACTATACGGTGCAGAAAACCCTTTCTTTTATGCCTGTCAAGCAAAATTTCACATGTCAAAAATCGGCGTTCGATGTTTCTCGCCGTTAGTTCGTATGGAACCCAATTTCTTCGTTTTTGAAACATTGCCGATGATTTCAACCAATGCGAAATTCCTTATTGAGTCACACTTAATCTAAGTAAAAGTCATTCTTGCGTTTGGCATGAATTTTGATTAAATAATGCTTCCAATTCCGCGTCTTTGTACACTTTTGGCCTTCCGCTGTGTTCCCCGTCTTCGATGTCAAATTCACCGTTCTTAAACTTTTGATACCACTCAAAAGAACTTCTTTTACTTAAGACAGTTTTACTAGAGGCTCCTACATGCGCCTCAGCTGCAAATTTCTTCAAACTGGATAAGTAAATCAAAAATCATGCAAAATTCAAAATTTTCGCACACAATGGAAATTATTACACTCATAAAAAATTACGAATATTGTAAGATCCTGTTGTTGACAGATGTCTAACCTTAGGATAATGATGTTTTACATATGACAATTTTAACCATAACACTGATGGTGCCAACTTTTGTCAAACGGCGGAAACTTTTTGTACATCTGTGTACAATTGTCAAAATTTTTATATCAAATAACTTTCTTACTGCTGTACGCACATACAAATTGGTTGTAAACGGCGCATGTAGTTTGCATTTTTCAATATATTTTTGTGAGTAGTCCGTGCACCTTCCTCCTTTTGATTGCTTTTTGATACGTTCCATTTCCTTCTCGCCTTCTACGTTTTTTCAGTATCAATATCTTTTAATACAAAACTGATCCTACTTACCTTTTTTCGGGATTTTTGTTGAGTTTGGCTTTGTAAGCTCTGTTTCCAACTGTAAAAGAAATAATCTTTTAACCTAGATATTCTTCGTATCCGTGTCCGTGTGCGTGTCCGTGTCCCTGTACGTGTCCGTGTGTGTCTGTGTACTTGTACGTGTCCGTGTCTGTGTCTGTGTCTGTGTTGTCTGTGTCTGTGTCTGTGTCTGTGTCTGTGTCTGTGTCTCTGTCTCTGTCTGTAACTGTGTCTATGTCTGTGTCTGTGTCTGTGTCTGTGCCTGTGTCTGCGTCTGCGTGTGCGTGTGCGTGTGCGCGTGCGCGCGCGTGCGCGTGCGCCTGCGTCTGCGTCTGCGTCTGCGTCTACGTCTGCGTCTGCGTCTGCGTCTGCGTCTGCGTCTGCGTGTGCGTGTGCGTGTGCGTGTGCGTGTGCGCGTGCGCGTGCGCGTGCGTCTGCGTCTGCGTCTGCGTTTGCGTCTGCGTCTGCGTCTGTGTGTCGTGTGCATCTGCGTCTGCGTCTGCGTCTGCGTCTGCGTCTGTATCTCTGTCTCTGATTGTGTCTGTGTCTGTATGTGTGACTGTGTCTGTCTGTGTCTGTGTCTGTCTGCGTCTGCGTCTGTGTCTGGGTCTTTGTCTGTGTCTGCGTCTGCGTCTGCGTCTGCGCCTGCGTCTGCGTCTGCGTCTGAGTGCGTTTGCGTATGCGTCTGCGTCTGCGTCTGCGTCTGCGTCTGCGTCTGCGTCTGCGTCTGCGTCTGCGTCTGCGTCTGCGTCTGCGGCTGACGTCTGCGTCTGCGTCTGCGTCTGCGTCTGCGTCTGCGTCTGCGTCTGCGTCTGCGTCTGAGTCTGCGTCTGCGTCTGCGCCTGCGTGTGCGTGCGTGTGCGTGTGCGTGCGTGCTGCATGCGCTGCGCGTGCGCGTGCGCGTACGTCTGCATCTGCGTCTGCGTCTGCGTCTGCGTCTGTATCTCTGTCTGTGATTGTGTATGTGTCTGTGTCTGTGTCTGTGTCTGTGTCTGCGTCTGCGTCTGTGTCTGGTCTTTGTCTGTGTCTGCGTCTGCGTCTGCGTCTGCGTCTACGTCTGCGTCTGCGTCTGCGTCCGCGTCTGCGTCTGCGTCTGCGTCTGCGTCTGCGTCTGCGTCTGTGTCTGCGTCTGCGTCTGAGTGCGTTTGCGTCTGCGTCTGCGTCTGCGACTACGTCTGCGCCTGCGTCTGCGTCTGCGACTACATCTGCGTCTGCGTCTGCGTCTGCGTCTGCGTCTGCGTCTGCGTCTGAGTCTGCGTCTGCGTCTGCATCTGCGTCTGCGTGTGCGTGTGCGTGTGCGTGTGCGTGTGCGTGTGCGTGCATGCGCTGCGCGTGCGCGTGCGCGTACGTCTGCGTCTGCGCCTGCGTCTGCGTGCGTGTGCGCCTGCGTCTGCGTCTGCGTCTGCGTCTGCGTCTGCGTCTGCGTCTGTGCCTCTGTCTGTGATTGTGTCTGTGTCTGTGTCTGTGTCGTGTCTGCGTCTGCGTCTGTGTCTGGTCTTTGTCTGTGTCTGCGTCTGCGTCTGCGTCTGCGTCTACGTCTGCGTCTGCGTCTGCGTCCGCGTCTGCGTCTGCGTCTGCGTCTGCGTCTGAGTCTGAGTGCGTTTGCGTATGCGTCTGCGTCTGCGTCTGCGTCTGCGACTACGTCTGCGTCTGCGTCTGCGTCTGCGTCTGCGTCTGCGTATGCGTGTGCGCTTGCGTTTGGGTCTGCGCCTTCGCCTGCGTCTTCGTCTGCGTCTGCGTCTGCATCTGTGTCTGTGTCTGCGCCTACGTTTGCGTTTGCGTCAGGATCTGCGTCTGCGTTTGCGCCTGCGCCTGCGTATTAGACTGCGTCTGCGCCTCCGTCTGAGTTTGCGTAAGTGCCATTGCCTGAGTCTGTGTCAGTGTCAGTGTCTGTGCCTGTGTCTCTGTCTCTGTCTGTATCTGTGTCTGTGTCTGTGTCTGTGTCTGTGTCTGCGTCTGCGTCTGAGTCTGCGTCTGCGTCTGCGTCTGCGTGTGCGTGTGCGTGTGCGTGTGCATGTGCGCGTGCGCGTGCGCGTGCGCGTACGTCTGCGTCTGCGCCTGCGTCTGCGTGTGCATGTGCGTGTGCGCCTGCGTCTGCGTCTGCGTCTGCGTCTGCGTCTGCGTCTGCGTCTGCGTCTGCGTCTGCGTCTGTCTCTGTCTGTGATTGTGTCTGTGTCTGTGTCTGTGTCTGTGTCTGTGTCTGCGTCTGCGTCTGTGTCTGGGTCTTTGTCTGTGTCTGCGTCTGCGTCTGCGTCTGCGTCCGCGTCTACGTCTGCGTCTGCGTCTGCGTCCGCGTTTACGCCTGCGCCTGCGTATTAGTCTGCGTCTGCGCCTCCGTCTGAGTTTGCGTAAGTGTCATTGCCTGAGTCTGTCTCAGTGTCAGTGTCTGTGCCTGTGTCTGTTTCTGTCTGTATCTGTGTCTGTGTCTGTGTCTGTGTCTGTGTCTGTGTCTGCGTCTGCGTCTGCGTCTGCGTCTGCGTCTGCGTCTGCGTTGCGTCTGCGTGTGCTGTGCGTGTGCGTGTGCGTGTGGGCGTGCGCGTGCGCGTGCGTCTGGGTCTGCGTCTGCGTCTGCGTCTGCGTCTGCGTCTGCGTCTGCGTCTGCGTCTGCGTCTGCGTCTGCGCCTGAGTCTGCGTCTGAGCCTGCGTCTGCGCCTGCGTGTGCGTGTGCGTGTGCGTGTGCGTGTGCGTGCGTGCGTGTGCGTGTGCGTGTCCGTGTGCGTGTGCATGTGCGCGTGCGCGTGCGTCTGCGTCTGCGTCTGCGTCTGCGTCTGCGTGTGCTTGTGCGTCTGCGTCTGCGTCTGCGTCTGCGTGCGTCTGCGTCTGCGTCTGTATCTCTGTCTGTGATTGTGTCTGTGTCTGTGTCTGTGTCTGTGTCTGTGTCTGTGTCTGTGTCTGTGTCTGTGTCTGTGTCTGTGTCTGTGTCTGTTGTGTCTGTGTCTGCGTCTGCGTCTGCGTCTGGGTCTGGGTCTTTGTCTGTGTCTGCGTCTGCGTCTGAGTCTGCGTCTGCGTCTGCGTCTGCGTCTGCGTCTGCGTCTGCGTCTGCGTCTGCGTCTGCGTCTGCGTCTGAGTGCGTCTGCGTCTGCGTCTGCGTCTGCGTCTGCGTCTGCGTCTGCGTCTGCGTCTGCGTCTGCGTCTGCGTCTGCGTCTGCGTCTGCGTCTGCGTCTGCGTCTGCGTCTGCATCTGCGTCTGTGTCTGCGTCTGCGTCTGGGTCTTTGTCTGTGTCTGCGTCTGCGTCAGCGTCTGCGTCTGCGTCTGCGTCTGCGTCTGCGTCTGCGTCTGCGTCTGCGTCTGCGTCTGCGTCTGCGTCTGCGTCTGCGTCTGAGTGCGTTTGCGTCTGCGTTTGCGTTTGCGTCTGGATCTGCGTCTGTGTTTGCGTCTGCGCCTGCGCCTGCGTATTAGTCTGCGTCTGCGCCTGCGTCTGAGTTTGCGTAAGTGTCTGTACCTGAGTCTGTGTCAGTGTCAGTGTCTGTGTCTGTGTCTGTATCTGTGTCTGTGTCTGTGTTTGTGTGTTTGTGTGTTTGTGTGTTTGTGTTTGTGTGGATGTGTTTGTGTGTGTGTGTGTGTGTGTGTGTGTGTGTGTGTGTGTGTGTGTGTGTGTTGTGTGTATGTGTGCTACAATGGCATGATATTCTTCTATTGAATTTTTGCAATATATATATATATATATATATATATATATATATATATATAAGGAAAAAATTTTTATTAACTAATTGCTTAGTGTTATCAGGCTTGCGGCTAACTAGGGTGTTAATACGTTTAAAACTCTTTGATATTTGCCAATATTTCGGAATCTTTTATTTTGTTCCTTTATCAAGGCTTCTACAATAAAACAATGTTAAAACAAGTCAAGTTGCTTACGTTACTTACATCTAAGTTATTCTTTAAAAACTAGCTGGTTATACTTCATAGATAAATTTACATTTTGTGATTATTTACCATTAAACTGTCATATATATATATATATATATATATATATATATATATATATATATATATATATATATATATATTTTAACATTGCTTATTCTTAGTAATTTGGCGAGTATTCCAAATACAGCACTGATCGTGTGAATCCCCATAACATTTTTATAAGACTTTCTATTTTTGTTTTTCAAGGTAATCTTCTCCCTTTTATATCTCTCGCGCTTAATGAAGCGCACTCGTGGTAAATTTTGTTGAACACTTCCCCGATGATTCTAAGCGACTGCACTTTTCTCGTTTTGCAAGTAGTATTAAACTTCCAATGTCTTCAATGTCATCTATATACAGTTTCATCATCGCGTCACATCTGCATGCGCCAGTTACTATTATTAATCAAACAATCTGAATAAATCATATTACATTCAAGGGGCACAAACTTGAAACTAATTTAAATTTACCTGTCTTTCTAACCCCATAAATTCTGTTAATTTAGGTTTATCCGACCACTTAGGTCTAAAGTTAACATTACATAACCTCAGGGGCCCAAAATGGATTCTTGCGTAACTAAAGTAGTTCGCCCGTTAACAATGTTAGGTATGAATAAGTTTTTGCTAAATTCGCAAATTATGATTGGGATTATATGTTTCAGATAATAGTGTAGATTGTAATACTCATTTCACTAATTTTGTTAATTTAGTTTGTCAGATTTATACTGACTGTTTTCCTACTGTTCAAATGAAAACACTTAATAATCACTCTTCTGTAAAATGGTTTACACCTAACTTACGTAAATTGAGGGAAAACCTTCAAATGGTTAATGATTTTACAATAAGTTTCGTTATCAGAACTTATTAGATATTAAAAACAATTGGCTATTGAATACAAGAAGGAGATCAAGCTTGCTAAAACTAAAGCTAATGATAATTTTATTAAGTCATCTGGTAATTCTATTAAAGCTATGTGGTCCATAATTAACTCACATAGAAATGTGAACGTGAATTCGGTTTCAATTTTATCGGCTAATGACTTTAACACTTCTTTTACAGGCGTCGCAAAGAACAACTTAGCGAGCTCATCTACTGGTAATAATGACCAGCCTAACTCTAGTAACGTCAGCATTTTTAATGCGCCTGGTTTTCAATTTAAAGGTGTATCTCAAATTCAAATTCGAGAGGCCATAAAAGCTTGAAATGCAATAATTCTAGAGATATATTTGGTCTTAATATAAAATTAATCAAACGTAGTGTGAGTTTATTTATCAAACCTCTAACTACACTAGTTAATATTATTATTAAATCTGGAATTTTTCCAGATAGTCTCAAGGTGGCATTAGTCTTACCACTTTTTAAAAAAGGTGAAGACAGAAATAATGTCAATAATTTCCGTCCGATATCTATTTTGCCAGTATTCAGTAAACTAATTGAAAAGTTTTGTATTTACAAATTTCCGAGTATTTTGAAAGTAATGATCTTTTTCAAACATCAATATGGTTTCCGAAAATGTAAAGCACTTCTGATGCAATAACTAATTTTGTCAGTACCTCTTTAGATAGTTTTGAAAAGGAACTTACAATTGCTGCTTTGTAGATCTTTCAAAGGCTTTTGATTGTATTTCTCATGAAATTTTGGTAACTAAACTAAAATCTTTCTACAAGTTTAACAGCCTCAGTGCTGAGTTAATTGCCTCATTTTTAAGAAACAGACATCAATGTGTGCTACATAACAATATCCTTTCTGATAAACTACCTGTTCATCATGGAGTACCGCAGGGTTCTATATTGGGACCCTTGTTATTTTTAATTTATATAAATGACATGCCTAGGTATCTTCCATCTAGCATTAACTGTATCTTGTATGCTGATGATGCAACGCTATTTTCAACTGGTTCTGATTTTAACCTTGTTAACAATAATGTTGCGAAAGGTATTGATATTGTCAAAAGTGGTGTGGTTTTAACCAACTAATGCTCAATGATTCAAAAACGATAGTTATGCCTCTATCATTAAAAAAGCTAGTACAGATTCTTCCTCCAAAGTACTATTCTTGGGTTGTGGTATAGACTGCGTTTAAATTTTGATTATCATGTTAACTTAGTAACAAATAAATTAAATAAATATTTATTTTTACTAAGAAGCTTATAAGCAATACGTCCCTTGAAGTAATTAAAACAGCCTACTTTGCGCTAATACAAAGTACTCTACTTTATGCAATATTGGTTTGGGGTCATAGTGCACAGTGCCGAAATGTTTTTCGATTGCAGCGCAAGGCAATCAGAATCATTGCTGGTCTTGAATATAGGGCTGACTGTCGCAACTCTTTTATTGGCTTAAAGATCTTAACTTTTCCATGCCTCTATATCCTCGAAGCTCTCTGTTTTGTTAAACGGAATCTCTCTCTGGCTATTCATCAATCTGATATCCATCAGCATAATACAAGGCACAAAGATAATCTGAGAGTTAAATATTGCAGGCTGAAGAAATCTCAGAATAATGTGTGGTATCAGTCTCAAGTATTTTTTAATTTATTACCACTTGGCATAAGAGAATTGCCGTTGGCGGCATTTAAAAATAAAATCAAGAATTTTCTTGTAAATAATGCATTTTATTCATTTGATGAGTTTTCCATCAATTCTAGGTCAATTGAATGTTAGTTCGTTCGTAATTTTATTGTTTGTTTTTTTTAACTTATTATATGTATTGTAATATGTTTGTTTTACCGGACGAGTGTAAGTGTACTTATGTACTCATGCTGCACAATAAATATTATTATTATTATTATTATTATTATAAATATACTTCCATGCTGAATAATTAATTCGGATTTGATCATGGAATAACGGGACCATATTGTTGAAGAGTTCAATCTTATCCTTTGCACCATATTAAAATACGCAAGAAGTACATTTTCCGAAAAATGTTCACATTCTTTTCATTCCACCATGAAATAACGTGTTGATACGCAGAAAAATACTTTTCATCGGATTTTGACGGCCCGAGGCGCGGTACTGCTTCTTTCGCTTAAACATCAATTTCGGGCGACGTGTATTGCATTCTAAAACTAACTAATTTATAACAAGTATCTTTTTAGTGATTTAACTAACTTACTTTTTTATTAAAAATTACGAAGTGAGAAATAATTTTTCACTCAATAATAAGGTTATTTACTGCGTTACCAAGGAAGCAGCACCTACATATTCATGAAAAGAAATCTACCTACTTCACAGCGGCGTTTAATTTAACGAGCTCTAATAATATCCCTTAAAACCCTGTAATCAAAAATAAATGTTTTGCGTAAATTTGTGGAAGTTTGAAGAAAAAATAGCTTATTTATTTGGAGGATAAGTCATGACTTGCCTTCTATTACTCGCCGAGCTCGTAGAACAGTGGTGACACGATCTGCTTAGCATTCGGGAGGTGATGGGTTCGATTCCCGTTACCGTCTACCATGTATGAGGTTGTTTCTGGAGGTTTCCTCATACACATGTAGCGGCATGGTCACCGCGTATATGCACACCTATCCTGACCACAACCATCCTTAATCCCACCATGCATATATACGTAATGCATGTATATGTGCTGGGAATCCATGATTGTGGCTGAAGGAGCTCGGAAAATTCAAGCAGCATTTCATTCCCTCCCCCTTGGGTGTATGCATACGGCACATAATTTTATTTATAATTAGTAAAAATCGTATACAAACTCTTACTTACTTATTTACGAAGTTTCTTGTATCGGTAGGGCAGTATACCAAAGGCATCTATTCTTCGGAGTTTATTGACGTTTATGCAAAACTTTTTTGTGATGCAAACCCAGCTATGAATGAGTCTGCCCTGTATTCAGCTTCGATCTCGTCTGTTAAATCACCTAAGTTACCCCCCAAGGATAAACCTCCAGGATATATCCTCTCTGGATATGTAGATGACGGAATGCGCATCATAATACAATGCACGTTCATCTAAAAATAAAATATCGTGCTTAGAAGAAAGCAACCACGAACTCATCTAACAAATCCAGAGGGAGAATAGTTTGAGACAAGCTTGTGTGGCAACGTACGCAGCTATGACACAATTCACGGTAAATAGAGGCTCTACGACTTCCTCTCGTTCTTTCCAATTAACCACCGTCCTCTTTGTTTACCTCTTGTATGTAATTAACCTCGATAGAGGGTGACCACATATATGATCGTAATATTCTTTAGGATCATGTATGATTAACGTCTTCGACTGGTTTTCCCTTTGTCCAATTTGCCCCAAAAGTAGTTCAACATTAATTTGGCGAGGAATCGTAAACCACGGTTTTTAATAACATTATCAAAATCAATCTGTACATTCGTATTGTTTATATACGCCTTGATGTATTTATCTTTTTGCTCACCAGTAAGGCAGGATAATGGCGAGCCGGGTGCTTCTTGTTTCACTTTCAAGAACTCATTTATGAATTCCAAAAATAACCCCCTAACCCAACAGTTTATCAAATTGTATGATTTACGCCCACATACCTTGTACTTCTATTAACATATCATTTTCGATGGCCTTCACAATCTGGTCGGTGCACCATGTACCGTCACATTTCTTTCTTCGGTGGCATGACCGCATTTGCAATAATTGAGATCTACTGTTCCAGCATAAGAAAACAATTTCTCACGGGGACAACCGGATCACGTAACTTTTGTGGAGGTAAAATAGAACATTTATTTACACGGTCAGAATACCACTCGTCTTAATACAGTCAGAGCCCTATTGTCCAAACACACTTTGAGATGACCAAGTGAAAACTTCTACAAACCCAAGGACAAAGCGAATACATGTGGACGTATTTAATTTTTTTACCTGTCTTTGCATACGATGTTTATGTAGGTACTTCATTTCTGGGTTATTCCCTAACTCCTTTCTAAGTTGACATTCCCACATTTCGATGACTTTCTATCCTAAAGCTCGCAACACTTCCATTTTAGTGATGGTGTTTTCGTACCTCTGGTCCATGGTGTCTTAGAGTCATCGTGAAGCGGATTATTGCGGCTTGTCAAAAGCATGTAGGGCACCCGTGGAAATAACGTCCGTGGTATTTGAAATCTTCTGTTTTGTAATAACCGTCGACTCTCATTCCATTTATCTTCCTCCCTCTTTCTCTACCCACATGCTGAACTATAATTCTTCTCCCCACACAAGCCATTGAATAGCGACAGCTGATTGGTTGCCCGTTCTTCGATAATTGACTTCAGGATGGTGCCAATCCGGCCAGGTTCAAGAAACTTGCGTATACGATTGTTTTAAGACATCTACATCGGATCTGCAGTGACGCACCAAATCATTCAGCACATCGAACACACTTATGCTCGTCGTACCATTTAAGGAACAGCACACTTTCACGGCTACATTTGGTCTACAGCACAGTATTTTACGTCGTGTAGAGGGTTCATATACAATCAATTTTCTTCGGTGTTAAACAAATACGAGAAATAACCTTTTCTATTCTTCTCCTAATCCAATGTTCTAGGTAACGCACTTAAGGCTATCGGGAAGGAATTTAAACTGTCAATGAATTTAATGTTTTATAATTACAACAATTAAATGTTAAAACCTCGCATTGTCAGTTCAGTTTAAGAATTATGAATTGACGATTATTGGTGTGATGTTCTTAAAGGGACATAAGGAGGAAAGACGATAGAGTTGTGTTTTTAGACGTGCCATCACTTGGAATGAAATGATTACGAATAAAGGAAAGTTTTCATAAAGGAAACACTTTTTACCATGCATATGCATATTGTAGCGTCCCCAGGTACCCTATCTTGGAAAGTGTAATTTGATCTAATTTGTAAGAATGCAAATTCAAAAACAAAACAATCGCTAAGAGATTTATCTTGACTTGACTGACAATAATGTTACTATTACTCAAATTAATTACTTGTCTTACACTGGCTTTCCTGGCAATAGTTAAAAGAATTTATTTACAAGTCTGATATTTAATTACTCTCAAACCTCAAATCTGATCAAACTAATTGGCCGTCTAGTGGCAGGTACGTCGTGCTATTTGAATTTGATAGGTTGGATGAGGTTAAGTGTTGCATCATGTGGGGCAAGTAAACAATGAAACTACGCAAATTAAAATTAACGAGCTTTGCGCAATGGTGGTTCAGCCCGTTAATATACTATTGTGGGAAAGAACCATTAATAAAACCCAATTTATTCATAAATAAGTAATTACACAAGTACATTAATAACTCAAATAACACAAAACACAATGAAAGGGTAAATATACAACAAAACACCATTAAATCAAGTTAATGTGCGTACAATATTACAACATTAAAAGAAAAACAAGTAAAAAGTAGTTTGACTACACATAAACAGAATAAAAAAAAACCATGCAGTCACACCCACGATTGTGTCATAAATAAATCAGCATAAAATTGTAATACCAAACATGTGACTATCTAAAACCAATAATGTCTTTAAGTAAACAATCAAACAAAAGAATAAGGCAAACTACGGTACATATAAAATACAGCAACAGTAAAATTTTACAGGTGATAATAAGCTAAAGGCAAGGACGAAAGAAAATAGACAAGGAATTTAAACGTTCACAGTTGTTTAGTGACTACTAAAGCACAAAATACATACGTACAGTTACAATAAATTGCATATAAAGAGAAATCAGCTCGCAGGCAAAACATTCTACATAAACAAACTGAGACAAAAAACTCATTAAAACAAAGCGTTACAAAGGTAAGTTGTAAATAAATCATAACATCGTGACCGATATACAGGTTTGATTGCGTTAGAAAAATACAGTGCCCCTTTCTCAGGTTACACATTCATCTATGCAACAATAAAAATAAAATTTGATGTTTTTAATGGTTATTTGGACCCGGAAGTATGTAAACACTCGCAATTGCCTATTTACAATTAGAACCAATATAAATATCAACAACAAACAACAATGCGAATTCACCTAAATACATGAGTGAGGGAGCCCTGTACTGTCTTTTATTTTAGCAGATTTGCGCTTACTGAGCACTGGGATACCTTTGGATATCACAGGCTTGTAGAATTGGTTGCTGCGAGCTTAAATTACATTAAAAATACCGACTTACGTTGAATATTATAATCCTTCAATTAACCACTTATTCACTAATATTTAACGGGTTCCGATACGCCGTTTAAACCCAAGACGATAACGATTATTTATACATATATTGTTTACACGCGCGCTTATTACCACCCGAATATTTAGTTTAATAAAAGAAACAAACAAATTCGTGGTTTGAGTTTTCTAACAATGTATACGATCAAATATTTATATACAGACTGTTTACAAACAAGCTATTTCATCAAACATTCCTATCGATCTAACTCAATTGAAACTCTAATTACAATTGCCTCCCCCTCCGATTTCAAAGCTAACGAAAACCAACCCCCGTCTTTCAAAAGTAATAAAAAAACAAAAAATTATTACGGGAAAGCCTTGGCCACATTCCTTACTAAACTAAATCTTGATTTTAAAAATGTTCATTCGTCCGTAACAAACCCTACATTTAGGTCTCGATTTTCAAAGCATCAAACAAAGACGTTCCTTGATCTGCGGTATGCTTCGCCGTAATTCATTATTAAATCGGTGACATTTTTACATCAAGAGCGCGCGTATAGAAATTTTCAACAATTCGTCACGCTAGTTTCGGCAGAACACCTGTTTCTCTACCCTAATCATGTTTCTACTCAATTATCAATTACGTACATTCCCACATTTCTTACAAAAAAACACATAAAATAAAACATTCAGAAAACATTAGCAAATTACGACGTATTAGATATTAAAAATCCGCTAATTATCTTTTCTATCGCGGTAACAATTGCGGCGGAGAGCGAGGGTTTATTAGAAGTAGGTTTTAGTTTTTACCAATCAATATAAAAATAACAACATATAAACATAACAATTAATTATGTGCGTTGCAATTTTTGGCACGACGTGTAATTTAGCGGCAAAAAATTATTAATAGTGCAAATTTTTTCAATATCTGAATAACGATTAATTTTATAAGATGTGTAGACATATTTTTTTAAGAGAATTTAATTTTGCATAAATTTTCTGTAAAACGTATTTTAAAATAAAGCAAAATATAGCGTGCGGTCTACAGTATAGATTCTACTATAGTGTGAGGTCTATGGTAATACAATTGTAACATAAAAACTATGGACCAGTATTTTTATTTTATTTATTATTTATACAAACATGAAAGCGATACTTTTGTCTAATAACCTCCTCCACCACCGATGAAAAATTCGTCAAATAAATCACCATTTTTTCGCCACAACTTCCAACAGTAATGATCCAAATGAGATTGCAGAGGTGATTTGGTACACCTCTCATTTTCTTCAAAATGTTTATCTTTGCAACCAGCCGTAACTGCTTAATAGATTGAGCACTAGCTCCAGAGTATGGATCTACATTATTTTGTTGATGGTTGACTGTGAAGTGACGATAACCAAGAGTCTTTAGCGATCTTTATGCAGGCCATTCATCAGAATGGATCACTGATCTCACTTCGCATTAACACTGAATGATGGGAATGTGTATCAGCGTCACGTTGCTGAACATAAAAATATCTGCAGTCAACACCTTGCTTCAGCTCAAATACCCAAGGTCCATCAATTCGGCGCCCGTAGTTGCGATTATTTCCTACCTCTAAAGGTCTCTCATCTCCAATCAACATTCTTCCGCGATTATATTTTCGCCGTCCAACAAACCTTGCTTCATCTATCTGAATTGGATTAGCATCATCGCCAGTAATTTGTCCCCTCGCCCGAATTATGGATCCGCGAACCTTCCGGCATGTATATTTTGGTTAATATCCGTGTAATGAAAAAATACATTTCCGTGGCGTACCGAGCGAGAGGTTTGGCAGCCTCTGCGAGGACATCGCAATATTGGTCTGTATTCTCCATTTCTATCGCGCCTTCTTTTGTTCTGCATTTCACTACCGTATCTAAGACATGGTTCTGCGTCTTCCACTGCATCCAGAAGGTTTATTCCCCGCAAATAAGCCACTGCCAATTCTTCATTTAAAACAACGTTGTAATAAAAGTCTTTCAGCAACATCAACACTCAAAACAAAGTACTAGTCATCGTGGTTCAAAAACTTCGGTTAAATAGGATGATAATTACCCTCATATCCAATGGGGATAGGTTATTTGCATTTGGGTGATTAGAAAGAAATATGTAGTTATAATGACCTCATCAACCGCTCTCACCTAATTATGCAAGCCTTTATAACTTTACAAACCAAATTAGAAGGAGAAAATTCATGTAATAGGTACTTTAAAACTTTCTGGGGCGCCAATGCCATTTTGTTCTTATAAACTATTTTAAGGTTTATAATGTACAAATATTTAAATTGTAACATTATTTGCAAATCTTGTGTAAAACATATTCATATCGGTAGACCTCACGCTATAGTGGCACCAATTAAATAAATATGATTAAAATGCTTAAGCTGTATTATCGATATGTTTGTAGAAGCCGGCGGCTTTGGAATTTTTTTCATGTTGGTATCTAGATATCTATTATGCTCTATCCTGTAACACCCTAAATGAGTGCACAATAATTGTTTTATTAATTGCCATGGTTTGCTAGCTCAGTTGGAGGTTCTAATGGCAATTTTCAGCACTCCAGTGTGTGTTGGGTTGCCTATGGTTAAAGGCAACTAACACAAAATGTATTCTGTATTATAAGTGTTTTGTAACTGTGGTTTCCTATTAGTGGAGTTGATCGGCCTATTTCCACAGTTTATGCTTTTTGGGCGCGACGTTTCGGAAGCGGACTCTGCTTCCGTCATCAGGCTTAATCCTGAGAAGGACTGTTTTCGCACTTGAGTCGAATTCATATGTTATATATCATTTTTTCCCAAGCACTTGGCTACTGTTAGATTCGAACCTGGTACCTTTCACTTACTAATCTGTCACCTTTGCCAATGAGCCACGGAGTAATCCAATATATATATTTTATAACTTATATATATATTAAACTTTTTCGTGGTTGCGCAGAAGTTTATTGCGCATGTGCGCAGTAACTTCTTGCGCAGGTGTATTGCGCTTAAGCTCTTCGCGCATTATTGGAATCCATATGGATTTCATTTCTACACTAGCTTGGCTTATTGGATTTTCTGCTAGTGCGATGTATGTGGCTTCTTTGAGTTTTCGACGAGTTGTGTTCTCGTCCTTTGCCACTATCTGTATGTTATCCCATTGGATGTGGTGGTCTTCGTTCCAGACATGTTCGGCGATTCTTGATCTTTCTATTTCGCCCTTGCGGACGTTGTTCTTGTGTTCCTGTGTTCTCACTTTGAGTGGTCTACTGCTCTCTCCTATGTATGCTCTGCCGCATTCGCATGGTAGGTTATATACACAATTCTTGGAATTCTGATCTTCATTGTATGGTTTGGTTTTGGTGAGTATTCCCCTGAGCGTTCTGGTCGATTTTAAGGCAGTACGTATCTTGTATTTGCTGCCTATCCTGCGTATTTTGTCTGAGGTACCTTGTATATATGGAATTATCACTGTATATTTAGGTTCTTCTTTTTCGGTTACCCTTTTCCTGTTTAGGTTAGCTGTTAGATCGGGGTAGCCATTTTTTTTTAGTGTGCTAGCGATATTCTCTTTTTCTTTGTTCAGGTCCTCTTGTTTTGAGCATATCGTCTTTGCTCTATCGTACAAGCATTTTGCCACACCTAACTTCACGTTTTTGTGGTGATTGGAGTTGTAGTGTAGGTACCTCCCGTGTGGGTAGGTTTCCTGTATACACTTGTCGTGAAAGTGTTGTCATTCCTGTGTACTAGTACATCCAGGAATGGCAGTTTTTGTTCCGACTCCAATTCCATTGTGAATCCTATGGAGGGTGCGCGGCTATTTAGATGATCTAGGAATTCATCTAGCTTATGCTTGCCGTGTTGCCAAACTACGAAGGTATCGTCCACGTATCTAAGCCACATCCTTGGTTTCTCTGTGAATTCGGATATCGCTTGGTCTTCAAAGTCTTCCATATATATATATATATATATATATATATATATATATATATATATATATATATATATATTGCTCACTATGGGTGATAGTGGGGAACCCATCGCCATCCCAAACTCTTGTTGGTAGAATTTGTCTTCTACCTGGAAATATGTAGTTCTAATGCATATTGTCAGAAGTTCCATTATTATGTTTACCGAGAGTTGCGTGCGTTCGTCTAACGTTTCATCCTTTCCAGCTTGTCTCTTATGATAGTTAGTGCCTTATCGGTAGGCACATTTGTGAATAGACTCGCAATGTCTAAGCTTACCAATATTTCTTCGTGGTTTGGTTGGAAGTTTCTGATGGTTTTTACGAAGTGCTGCGTATTCTTGACCATAGACTCGGTTTTTCCCGATACGGGTGTGATGATACCTAGCAGATAGTGTGCTAATGGATGGCAAGGTGAATTTCTCGAGCTCACAAATGGTCTCAGAGGAATTCCCTACTTATGAATCTTTGGTAGGCCGTACAGATGGGGAAGTTTGCTGTAGTGTGTGGTAAGTCTAGTTCTCTGGTAGTCGGAGAACTCCCCTTATGTTTCACCAGCGTCAGGTATATCCGTCTTTCGATTGATGGTGTGGGGTCTTTTGGTATTTGTTTGTACTCCCCCCATCTAGTAGTTCTTGTATCTTACTGCTGTAAGTATCCATATCCATTACCACAGTCGCGTTTCCTTTGTCTGCCGGGAGAATTTTGATCGATGGGTCATTCTTAAGGGAAATGACCGCTCTCCTTTCTAGGTTATAGAGGTTAGGTGTAGTTCGCCTAGATGAATCTAGGACTGATCTAACCTTACTTCTGTATTCTTCGGCTTCTTCAGGATCTAATTTCATAGCTGTTTCTTCGGTTATTAAATCTACTTTCGGAATATACCTCGGTGTTATCGCATAGTTCAAGCCTTTGTCCAGAACCTGCATTTCGTTTGTATATAACTATATTGTAATAAAAAAACCAGGAAATTAAAATATAATACTTTCTTAAATAATATAAAAGCAAAAAAATTTATTCTGGCACGTAACGTTATTATAAGTTTTGTTATGAACGAATAAGTTCAAAGATAAATATGTAATTAAAAATTATTATTAATTTTATTAAATACATAAATAAAAAATAAAATACTTATCTTTTTTGGGTTTTTTAATGGTGTATTTTAAATTATACAATCTAAACGTTTCGATAATGCTTACAGTTATCTTCGTCAGTAGTAATATCTGTTAAAATTGTCAAAGTTGAAAAATTAAAACATAAACTTCAGCCTGTGATCAACATAACAGTTTGAGAAACGTATAAAGCCAACTATAAAGTTAAATTTTAGTAAAGAATAATTAGGTCATTAAAAATTAAATATTGTTAAACTGACTTAAAGATGACAAGTCAGACACTCTCTAACAGCGAAAGCTAACAATGAAAAAATAAATAAAAATTTACCTCGAGTAGGATTTTACGACCTGTACTTTGCTAGAGTACCGCGCTGACCAACTGCGCTATCGAGATTCAAGCCCCAATGGATGTAAGTTTTGTCTTTATGTATGTAGAACTTACGTAAATTCTAAATGTAATGAGATTACAATCAAATTACTTATATTAATGGAATTTGAGCCTGAAATATCGCAAAGATTTTTAGAATTTAAATCACTTCTACATACATATTTGCGTTTGAACTTATTCTTTCATAACAAAACTAATAATAAATTAATATTAGTCAAGTTACTTTGGTATGTGTGAATCCTTGCGATGTTGAAGGCTCGCATTCCATTAATATAAGTAATTTGATTGTGATCTTACGAAATTTAGAATTTACATCAGTTCAGCATACATAAAGATAAAATTTACATCGATTGGGGCTTGAATCCCGATAGCGCAGTTGGTTAGAGCGGTGCTCTAGCAAAGTACAGGTCATGGGTTCAAATCTTACTCGAGGTAAACTTTTTATTTATGTATTTAATAAAATTAATAAGAATTTTTACACACATTTCTGGAGGCAAGCTTTGGGCACTACTCTTCGGCGTAATGAGGATGGCGGAAGAGGATTACTTGGGTCTTGGTAGGATTGACGGAGTCTCTCCACCGGTTAGCCCAGTTGGAGAAGTTCCGTAGGGTTGTGGATGTGATGCGGGAGGCCATTTGGCTGTTCCGATTAACCGCCCAGAAGGCGGTGTTATCGGCAAACTGCGCTACGACTACTCCGGGTTGAGTGACTTCGGGTATATCGGATGCGAAGATAGTGTAGAGGATCGGGGCTAAGGCAGAACCTTGCGGTACGCCTGCTGTAGGTTTGAAAGTATCTGAGAAGGTTTTCCCTACTTAGACCCGAAGTGAGCGGTTGGTCAGGTACGAGAGTAGGAGTTTGGAGAAGGGGTCGGGAATGTTTAGGTTTCGGAGCTTGTTCACGAGACCGGCGTGCCAGACCCTGTCAAATGCTTGCTTAATGTCCAAAAACACAGCCAGATTGCATTGCTTGTGATTGAATGCTTTGGTGGTCTCGGTAATCAGCTTCAACAAGGGATCGTGACACGTTCGGTTGGGACGGAAACCGAATTGACTGTTAGGAAGAAGGTCGCTGAATTTGAGGTGGTCCCTGAGTCGCTTGGCTAGAATCTGCTCAAAGCATTTTCTGAGGCAACTCTTGAGGGAAATGGGTCGATAGGAGGAGGGCGAGGTTAGGTCAGCGCGGGGTTTTGGTATCATGGCGGTGGAGGCCGATTTCCAGTCCGTCGGAAAATAGGAAAGGATTAAGCATTTATTATGTGTATCGGATAGTAGACGGAGGGCTGGGTCGGGTAGGTGCCGGAGGATCTTCCTATTTAGGCCGTCATGACCTGAGGCGGAATTTTTTCCTTTTTTAAAATACGTGTGGACCTGGTCGGGTGTGATAGGGGTATAAAAGGGACTCTTGTTATCGAGTTGATGATGAGTGAAGTTGAGCGTGGTTATTTATAGTTCATTTACTAGGAGAGAGAAAAGGAGTGGGAAACTGATAGGATTTATAGACAATACTACATTCAGTTTGAGGAAATAAATAGGAAAGGAGTTTTGATAGGAATTTCTGTACTAGGATTGGATAATTAATTTGTGATGATTTTTAGGATCATTACAATCCGACATGAAGCTTTAAACGTCTGTTTGACATAGGTTATTTTTTTCTTACAAGGTTCCAAAACCGCTCACTTCTATAAAAATATTGATACTACATCTTCATCATTTTTAATCATACTTATTTAATTTTTACATTTATGTCTCTTTCCGTTAAAAAACTTCATAAAGAAAATTTTTGCAAAATTTAGTTTTCTTTAAAAAATACGTATTATTTGTTAAAAACCAAAAAACTACCTTTACTAGAAAAAATCGTAACCTTAACAGCGCGTAAAGTAGTATGATGGCAATAAGATCTGTCAGTTTAATTAATAAGTCCAATTTTGACAAACGTTTGGACGTTATTACTGAATGATTAATATATATATATATATACACACATATATATCTATATAATATATTCTGTTTGCACTTCTGCAGTAAAGGTATTTCTTTAAGACTATTTTTTATTTACCCTCACGAACGAAACTCTACACTCCACTTAACAAATCTATTGCCTTTGGTACATAAAGTATTAACGTTTGATCTGCATCACGTGTTGCCTTTTTTCTGGAGTGTGTTGTTATAAAATTGGTAATAAATTTGTTTATTTCAAACGACAGCATGTATACATTTTGGTACCAATGATTGTATTAAATCTGGTTACTGTACTATTTCATTTACTTAACTATCAACTTTGCGATAAATTTTTTTGGTCCTCATTAAATTCTTAAAGTAGTGATAAGACGATTTTGGAGTTCTTGGCCTATCAGGATCTTCAAAGTCAATGTGGCACATACCAAACCTGACACTAAATTGTCATCAATTAGTGTTTAATGGGCTATACTTTCTTTACATTACTTACCTATAACCAGCCATCCATTCAAAGTTATCCATTATAGACCACACTGTGTATAGTTTCACTTTAACTTTATCAACTTCTATGGCATCCAGAATTTCGTTTAGATGATCCTAAAAATGTGTTGTATTGATCGAAATCAATAACAGAACGGTTAGCTTACTTGGTGATACTTAACAGTAGCGCTGTCGTTGAAATGATCAAAGTCTGGAAATCCACTTTCGGTTATTAAAATATCAGGATCGCCATAATTATTTTTGATGTAGTTTAGAATTTTTCTCAAACCCCACGGAACGGACTAAAATCATTAGTCATGTATGATATAAGCAAAAATAAAAGCCGGTTACCCTAAAATAGTCGTATGAGCCAATAGGCCAATCTGTATCCACATAGTTTTTAAACCCCCCATCTTTTTCGGTAGAAGGTAATCCTATTTCGTATGTTTTGTCTTTGACAAATCGAGTAGTATAGTAGTTAAGGCCGAAGAAATCGTAAGTACCACGGATGTATTCTTTTTCGTCCTCAGAAAGAGATGGAAATCGTGATTGAAGAAAACCTTCAGCTAAGCTTCTAATTGCAACACTTTCTTTTACGGAGTTTGGAAAATCGCCGTTTTTGCTGTAAATTGGGTGGGTGTATATGCCGAACTAAAAATAGTAGTTTTAAATAACACACTTGGGCGTGCCTTGTTAGTACTTCAAATTGCAAAGCACGTTCTGCAGCTTCCTGATCAACAATTGAATCTGATACTGCTTCTCTCCAACCACACTCAACCGTAATACTGACACGGCCTAAAATATGTAAATAATTGGGGTAACATAAAATTGTGATTACCATTTTGTTTGCTTCGAAATGCGTTGTTGTATAAGTGGTAAGCTCTTGCGTGTGCCATTACTACATTCCGTGTACACAAATAATCACCAATTCCATCAGACTTAATCACGGGTGCATGAAAACCTGTCCCGTAACCCAGCCTACAAATTGGTCTTGGTTCATTGATAGTTATCCATAACTTCACTCTATCACCAAAACGTTCATAAGCAATACGTGCATATTCCTCAAACCAATCAACTATTAATGAATTAGTCCAGCCACCCAACTCTTGTAAAGTTTGTGGAAGGTCCCAATGGAATATAGTAACAATCGGTGTAATGCCATTAGCAATAAGTTCGTTGATAAGGTCATTGTAGTAGTGAATTCCTTTTTCGTTAACCACATTTTTGAAACCATAAGGAAGAATCCTCGACCATGAAAGTGAAAATCGGTAATACTGAAAACCAACACTTTTGATTAAAGCTGCGTCTTCTTTAACCTTATGGTATGAATCGCATGCAATATCGGCATTACTGCCGTCAAATACTAATTCTGGATGGATATGCGTAATTCTATCCCATGTACTCTCACCTTTGCCTAAAACACATAGTACAGTAAGATATAATTTTCAAACCCCAATGAGAGCACCATCTTTATTCCAAGCGCCTTCAACCTGGAATGCTGAAGTTGCTGTTGCGAATTCTAAATCTCTTGGTAAATCTCTTGTAACTTCCAAGCATTTAAAAGTGCTTATATATAGAAAGGGGAGAAGTAGCTTTGCACTGCACATTATCAACTTTGGGATTTCTGAAGCAGAATGTAAATAAAACAATTATTACATTGAGTATCTATATACAGCTAAATATTACAGATAGCGTTGTTTGCGTTTTAAGTATTAAGATTAGATTTGAATTCGTTAATTATAAAATCTTTTTCCCATCATTAATACTACTTAAGTGATTCGTTGGCCTAGATCAAATATTCACATTGACACTCAAATTAAGAATTGGATTTTTCCATTGTGATCATCAAAGATGTCTTACCCAACTCTAAGACTACATCCAACTCAGATCTCTACGTTTGTAAGTATTTCTATGCAAAAGTTCATTATCTTTAAACAACATCTGGAAATTCTCAAATTCTGTCATGTAACCGTGATTCTATCAAAGATTTGCCGATAATTTTCGAAGTTATAAATTATTTGTTAGTACGATACATCTTAAATGTAGTATAGAACTCTCGTAAGTGAATCTAATTACGCATCAATGTTTGGAGAAACTTTTTTAATGTAACGTCTTCTTTTGTCTTTCACGTATTTAAAAGGTTTATGAATTTTTTTGTTATTTTCTAAAACAAAAATGTAGCCGTCTCTGCTCATAAGGTTTGGTTTTAAACAAAAAAATTGGCTTTATATACAGAGTATTATAAGCTAGAAATCAATTTATCAGATAACGCGTAGATGCGCGTACTTTGAAAATTGAAGCAATATTTTCTTTAATTGGCTAATTAAAACCAATGTGGCGACAAGTGAAATTATTCACGAGAGCAGAAGTAGCTTGGGCGTTGAAGAATTTAGTTTGTCGTTATAGTGACGTAGTGATTACTGCGGAACCACCTTGACCAAGGTCCGTATCTAAGGAACTATCGTCGCAGGGTTCTCAACCCCGTCACGGCCCATTCAAGGGATCATATAATTGTTCAACCTTCACGAGACCAGATTATCGTTACGTGCAGTTGGTCCATAGGGACTGGTAGGAATCCAAAAAGGCGTTTGGTGTTTAAAGTTACCTAGTACTTTCGTCGTTCTCTGAAGAGGTCTTCGCTTTTTGCGGAAAAATACAACGTTCGTTCCAAAGTTTCAAACGTAAGTTCACAGTTCGCCGATACCAAATAATCTGCTGTAAATGAAAAAAAGCTTTTCGTAATTTAAAAATATTAAGAATTATTCAGAACTTGTTAGAGTAAAGATAATAAATAACGCACTGTAAATAAACCAGCTTTTGTGTATAGTTAACGGATAATAAAAGTGTATACAATATCAATTGAAATTCGAACCAAGATTCGTTTTGAAAAAGGAAGCAGTCACCAGATGAATGATACTGGAAGTTGAGAACGTCGCCTCAGCTTTAATTATATCGTCGAGGTCACCCTCTCAATCCATCGTAGATGTCTGTGTAATAAATGGCCTTCCCCAAGTAAGGTAACATTTCCGTGTTTTTTATCGTTGTGGTTGACAAGGTAAAATAAATTCTTGCGGGTATTCCATCATTATGTTATTTATATGTACAAACGTATGAACGTAGTGTTCTTTTGGAGATTAACTTCTGCATTCATTCATATAATAGTCTAAATTTGTTTGAGTGTTTTGTATTTGTTATTTTGGTATATTGAAATTATAGTAGTTCTAGTAAAAGGCCGTCAATGAACGTAGCTAGGATCACAGTCCAGTTAGATAACTCGATTATAAACAGTACTGTGTCCGATGTTTTATTATTTAATTAGGTTATTATTATTAGGTTATTGGACTTGGCTTTTTTGTTTAATGTGAACCTATTATTACATAGCATCTGACGACACGCATATTTAGTGCTTCCTTTTTTCATTTGCTCATTGAATTAGCGTCAATGTTTTGTGTTTAACTTAAGTAAAACAATTAAGGCGGAAAGCTTTTCAAGTGATTATTAATTATAACGCAACATTTAGAGAGCGATGAATTATTGCATTATTTTATTTTATGACTTGAGCATAATTAATTGAGATTTAAGGTTGTATACACAATTAAAGTGTTTTTTTTTGTTGAGGTGAAATTACGTTGAGTAACGTAACGTAACTATAGATTGTTTTTTTATCAAATTAGTGATTATTTTGGCGGCACGCAATTATTTTAGTGAAACGTACAAATGTTTTTGGAGACTTTCGGATTGGCGAGATCTGCTGGTCCCAGTGCCACCTGCGAAGATTACGTTTAAGTATCGTGACATTTCAAATACTTTGGCACCCTTTTTCGTTTTCATGTCATCTCAATCCCTATTTAGACTCATATATGATAAACTGTCCTATTGTGAGAAAAATTTAGTACAACGAATTCATTCCAGCCACTGATTAGTCGAGCAAAAGCCAAGTTTATCTGTTATCTCGTTTTACTGCCAGTTTGTACCGTAACAATTCACATATCGGTACATGTGAATCCTTAAATTCTTAAATGTTTAGTTTTGCATCATCAACTTCCTTCCGTCCACGTAAAAATATGACTTAGACCTTTACAATAAGACTGATTTTATTTACTTCAACAACAAAATTAAATTTAAATCCCAAGAACACCAAAATCACACGTTTGTAAGAGATCAATTGTTTGGAACATAAAGACGAGTTCAGTGAGTACATACAAACTTCTTCATTTGAAGATCCAACAATGAAACATTTGATTATGAAACTAGGAACAAACACAAACCTTTTTTTAAGGCGTAAGCCTTTACTCGTTATGTTTTGTGCTTGCATCTGGTTTGGATTTAATTCTGCCTTTAGATAAGGAAATATTTCGATCTCAGTAAAATTTAAACTCTTAACATCCGGCTTAGGTCAAATTGGAGAAGGTAAAACTGTTTCCATTTTACAGCAAAATGGACATTTGTGAAGTCTCAGAGGCAAGCTTTATCTTTTGTTAGACAAAATGTCTTTGAATTTTTGAATTTGATTAGTTCCAAAAAACTTAAACGGTATAAATAATCAAGTCCTTTGGGATGTGGGAGACACCCCATTCCTGACGGGAAGATACCACCACCCATACTATGGGCCTCTTAAAATTGAGTTTCCGATTTTCTGAGCTCGGTAAGGGCTGTCCGTCACCCTTTCATTATTCTTAACCCATTTTCATCCTATTCCTCCTCTCGACCTCTTTGTATTTTTATCGGATTAAAAGTCCAAAATTAAAAAAAATTAAAGTAAAAATTCCGGGCGTAGGATCCTGTTCCATTCGGATATCCGGAAGAGAAAGACTCAGGTGACCTCGGTCATCGAAGGTACTCAATTTCAGATCCATTACTGTGACATTCGCGGTATCAGGCTTAATCCTAATGTTCAACAATATCGAGAACAATTACAACCTGAGATTTTTTCCATCTGAGGCACATGTCTCCTCTGAAAAATTCGATTCACTCGACCTGTTATTTTTCCAATACAATCAAATAGAGGAAAAACATTTGCTATTACATGAGATCTCACAGAAACAATTTCTGAACCCTCAAGAATTCCCCCATACTCCACGTTTTAAACATTTTTCCTACATCAAACCCACTTGTTCATAGAACTTCAGCTTCACTAGATCTATCTAAACATTATCTAATAGAAATAACTTCTACAGTCCCTAATTCCCTTTTGTTCATGTCACTGATGGAACTTATCTTTTGGTGATTTACCAACCAAATCAACTGATTTATGGAATTTCTTTGTAGCATTTACATAGCCTGAATATAGTTTTAAGTCGTCATTGTCTTTGGATATTGTTCTTTCAGTATCTGAAGTCATCTTCATGGCCATGAAGTTATACATTTTCAAAAAACAAAGTCGTATAGACCATTCTGGTTGTTTCCCGTTTGGTGGTACCCATCGGGAGCGTACCCAGGTGGCGGATAGGGGAATTCCAGAGCAACTGATTGGTATTTATAGGCTATAAATAGATAAAAACTTTTCTCACACTCCTCCCAAACTGCCACGTTGTGGGCAAGGGACTGCACGAAGTAAACGGTGTCGGTTATCGCTCATCTTGGAGAGCCCAACCGCCAAACTATGCAAGTTCTTCGTCTGTGGCCATGTCTTACGGACAAATGGTGTGGGGGTTTATCATCCGGACTAAGAGGAGATAATTTTAATAAGAATCCAGTGTGACAGTATTGAAGATCAGCCGTTGCTGGTCCCACCTCGAATCACTAGGTGCAACGCCGTTGTATTTAGTTGCCTTCCACGATAGTAGGAAGCTCCTATCGAGGTAAACCTATAAGAATAATATCCACCATATTCAAAAAGAAATACTTTTAGGCGAAGAAAATCCGGCAACGAAAGACTCGCGACAGCCTTCAAACACACTCCATACACGAGGATCAGGTACACTTGATAGACTGTCGTCTGTTGTACCAGGAGTAAGCACGCTGCTGCAGGAATCGGAAATCTTGGACTGCAACCAAAAAGCTTTCAGTAGCGCAAAAATGCATGATGAAAGGAACTGAGAGGGAGAAAGCGGTAACTTGGACTGACACCAAGCCGTCTGTTAAGCAAGCTAAAATACCTACCAGCTAAGTGCAGACTGGGTCGTATAGCAAAGCTGTCAAACGAATAACGATGACGGTGATCAACAGACGCCATTTGGGCGAAATAGTCAAGCAAGGACAATCGAACTCGATCATCAATAAGTTAGAAATTGGGATCGATCCAACTCCTTCGGTAAACTTAACACCTCAGTTTGAAGGTTGTAGTTACACCTGTGGTCACTTGTTCAAACGTGTCCATCAGGTACTGGCTGAAGAAAACAGTAAGTAGTTTAGAAGTGCTATGGGGAGCATTAGTGCTTGTAGAAGCCAAAAATCCCAGAAAACGTTCAAAAGTTCTGGTGTAGCTTACGGGGACACCGAATGAATCAGTCGTTAAAACCCGTCTTGAACGTCAAAAGCCTGACCTTAAGACGGAAGACTAGCGACTGGTAAGTCCGAAGTAGGAGAAGGAAGGCACCATGCTGGTGTTCTCTATGGATAGTATCACGTATGAGATTCTAGAGAGGGCTAAGATCAAGGCCTACTATGGGCTTAGAACTATCTGTATGTAAAATGATAGAAGACTACGACATAGACCTAATTCAAGAACCCTGAATAAACCAAGGTAAAATTTAAGGCCTTCAGGTGGGAAGCAGAGTCACCGGACCTATATAGTAACAAAGAAAAACATAAGAATATTACCGCTAGTAAATTCCTGTTCACAGAAACTGACATCAGTAAAAGTAATATCTAACGGAGAGAGGCCAAGAGAGACTACACTCGGAACGGCGTACTTTTCGTCGGAATCACCACCAACAACAGTGAAGGATCTAGCTAGTGGCTGTAGAAGAAGTAGATCACAACTACGTATAGTATCTTACAATTCACTATGGCACACAACTTAAACATAATGAATAAGAGAACCACACATACGTTCTTAACAGGGTGTAGGCATGAGGGAATTTATATAACAATAGACAGTTTATTTATGGCTAAATTTGTTCTCTGATGGAAAATGCTGTTCAGATCACAGATACATAGAATTTAAAATCACAGTTACAACCAAAGTAATTGAACACCATCGAAACCCGCGAAAAACGAACCAGGTGCCATATAAGGAGAACCAAAATCAGCACTTTCCGGGATCGACTCATACTTAGATACAGCCATAGAGTCACTGACAGACACGGTGTTTTAATATTTGAAGCGAACGGTTCTTCAATCGTGAGTGTATTAGCCTCTTGGTAGGCTCAAGAACTCATAGAATAGAGAAAACGCACAAGAACGCTATTTAATAGGACATCAAGTATATGCGACTGGGAGACCTACCAAACGTCCCTTACTGAATGCAATAGAGCACTGAGAAATGCTAAAAAGGCATCGTATGGGAGGTACCGAGAAAAGACAGGATAAGAGATCCAGTGCTCGATTAGTAACATCCAGCTGCGGTTTATACACGAAAACAAGAAAAGATACTATGTCCGAACCTCTTCAAGCATATTTTATTGGTTTTGAGTTACAACGAACCAATTGTCTGACAAGCCGTACACCAGGGGCTTAGGCGCCACCAGTTGCAGGGCATCAAAATCGGGTTGACTAACAGCTAGGAAAGTGATAACGTTTGATAGAATTAAATGGGAAATGAACTCGTTCCAGCCATTCAAAAAACCGCATAGTACCATTCACGCGCAAAAGAAGAATAGAGAATATCGGTTCTTTCTTGGGCAGAAACTTATCAACTTATCGGTGAAAGTAGAACACTTAGGAGTCGTTACTGACTTCAAGCTTACCTGAAATTAACACATTGATGAAGTTATCAAAAAATCGGAAAGCACATTCGCTATGAATAGACGCACCTATGACAATACATTGGAAACTGAAACTAAGTATGGTACACTGGCTATACCCCAGTGGTGTGGTAGCCAAAAACCATCTATAAAACAACAAAATGAAAACTGTACGAGGTACTGAGACTTGCCTGTTTAGGAATTATGGGGGGCAATGAAATCAATGCCTACCGGTGCCGTGGAGTCTCTGCTGAGCCTTCCTCCCCTCCAAGTTATAATTGAAGTGGAGGCAGATATGGTACTTCGCAGGATTAGACACTTGCAGAACAAGGTACGTGAAACGTAACAAAAGAAGTTAGTTGAGAGTATTAGGGTTCTCATCACTAACTGGGTTTTTAGTTTCCTTAATAAAAGGCGAATACGCGTCGTGGTTGATGGACCCGATCGTAAGTTTTCAAACTCTCTTGCTACGTTGGGAATTATGGAATCTTTAAATCCATTATGAGTAGACGATTATCTGTTAGCTACAAATCATACGTTTGTAAGACGAACTTTTGTACAGATCTAAGCAGTACTTTATCTCCTGCCAATTCCTTCTGCCTGGATTCGACCACACCAAAATTCGCACCTCTGGGTTGATGTTCCAAAATACGCTTTCGATATCGTCAACCGCACTCAAACAAAGGGCGATTAGGGTATAATGACCCGTCCTTAACTTCTGACATACTGTCTCTTGAGGACAGAACAACTATTTAAATTATTTCTTTCTATTATCGGTATTACAGTATCGATGGTGTTGCCGAACTGCTTTTTTTGACACATCTCGCGCTATCGCTGCCAGGAATACTCAGTTTGCTCATTCACATTATCAATAGCCAGTAAAATTTGTGCTAAACGGATGCAACCCACATTCTCCTACAACGCTTTTAAACTGTGGAAGGATCTTCCTATTTCCTATTTTCCTCTCAGTTATGATACAAGAAAATTTAAGCTAGACGTTCATAAGTGTAAAAATAAACAAAACATGCTTAACTTTCGTAGCATTTAACCAGTCGGATTAGTAAAAGTGCTCCTGGACTGGTGCTAAATAAAGAAAGCCACAAAATGCACACGCAATATTAATTAACTTAAGCGTGAAGTAATGTCAATTATCTCCGATATGTAGAGATTATCAAGCCTACTTTGCGAAATATTATTTTTTATGACGTTAAATATGTCAAAAAACATTTGTATTTACCAATCTTAACTTTAGCTATTAGCTTTCAGTATCTGACGATATCCACAGCATTCTAAAATTAAAAAAGAAACGATACTTAATGCTTTGTTTAAATCGTAAACATAAAGACGTCGTCACTGGAAGAGTTGTGGAATCCAGAAATTACACACAAAACAAAGAAGATATAAATAAATTGCGTGATTCGTTAAATAACCTTATCAATGTGAGTTGGGCGGAAACCACACAAAATTATAATCACTTTCGAAATAATACCAATTAACACACCTATATTATAATTAAAGTATCTTGAACAATTGGTTTAAATATAAAGTTCACACATGAATTTTGTACGTAAAATCCTTGATTAAAATTTATAAATTTAATTTTTATTGAATCTTGCAAGATCAAAATAATAATTTCGCAAATTACTACAACCCAAATCTAAAATAATTTATTTCTTAATCCTTGTCGCAATTGGATATAACAATGGACGTTTAAAATAAATTCGCCAAGTTTTTAAACTGTACAGACCGATACACAAGAAAAAAATAATAAAAAATGGACATAGAGCAAAACGCTTTTGTAAATAGAATTTCTCTTAACATTGAAAATACATTAACACGTCTAAAAGGATGCTCGGTCAAATTACAAAACATAAGTTTTCCAGTTTTATAGTAAATAAACAAATGTCAAATAATAAATGCACTATACAGGGTGTGGCGCGAAGAGATTTGATTAAAAGTAATGGCGGATACAGTTATGTTAAAAATCTGAAATTACGAGGCTGTAGGTTTTGGATGACGCTGAGTCCAAATATAATATTGTCCTGAATGTGGCACATCCGGTTATACCGGAAGTAGACGTCAACTTTGTTATTTTAAATGGAACCTAATATTTTTTATTTTATTTTCGAATTCTACATGAAATTCTAGATAAAATTTGTGCACAATGTCCTATACCAAAAATGAAGTATTTTCGAGATATTTCGATTTTTTTTTTAATTTTGAAAAAATCCTAGTCCACATTGAATAACGATATCTCCATTAATAACGAAGCTAGTGACGTGAAATTGTAACTAATAAACAACAAGCGCTTGCCCGTTAACTCCATACATCCATCTCATTGATATTTCATACAGGGTGTTTTAAACTTAGCCGCCAACATGCACAATTTAAATCATTTATAAGTTGCTTACTTTAAATAGAACACCCTGTATTTAATTACATTTTCCGCTGTATTTTTTTAAGCCAATCCAACCACTTTTGAGATATTTCATTATCTTAGTTAAAACGTAACAACACTTAATTATTTCAACATTAGTAAAGGGTAGGCCATGATTTCCATTATTTAAGGTGATATTTTGTTATTTTTTCATAAGTTATTAATACGGAAAAGTAACCAATAGCCTGAAAGGATTATTAATTGTGGATATCATTAAAAACGTTGACTAGGTATTTTGTATTAATTTAATTAGATAACTTACAAACAAAAATAATTAAATGTAATATTAAACAAATAAAGTTTTATAATAAGTGTTCAAAATTAGCACCATCTACTTCTAAACATTTATGAATCCTTTTTATTAAGTTATGTCTTGTAATCCTGGAAATATGGTCGGGTGTTAGAGAATTAAAAACAAGTAAGACTCTCTGCATCATATCTTCCTTTGTCGTAACAGGTTTGGAAGATACCTGATTTTTAATGTAACCCCAAATACCAAAATATAGTGGAGCCAAATGAGGAGAGTGAGCTGGCTAACGAAACGGATCCTGATTGGCAATCCATCTATCATCAAACATGTCGTAAAGATGCTGAGCAACAGGCCCAAAGTTATGAGAAGGTGCTCCATCTTGAGGATACCAAGCTGAAGCCGCCTCTCCATTTCTTAAAGTATGTAACGCCGGTCGTATGGCTTCTTCTAAAATGTGGCAATATCTTGTACCATTTAAATTTTCATCATAAAATTTTAATGCTAAAATTTTATCATCTTTTATTGCACAAAAAATATTAAAACTCCAACTATCTTGGAAATAACGTTCTCTACTAACATTTGGATTTTCATTAGATCAAAAATGGGAATTATGTCGATTAAATAATCCATTTTTGCTAAACTTTGCTTCATCACACCATATAACTTTTGTTATGCAGTTTTCATCCTCTTCGGCCTTCATTAAAAGCCATTCACAGAATTCTACCCTTCGAGGAAGACCTACCTAATTGTAAGTGTTGCACCAAATGAGATAAAAATGGTTTCCATTTGTGTTTTTTTTAAATGCGATGAATTGTTCTCGTCGACAAAGTAAGCTCACAATCTCTAATGGAGGCATTTGGAGAGCCCGTAAAATAACCCAAAACATTAATTTCGTTTTTGTCACTGCCCACTAGTGGTTTATTTTTATTATTTTTTGTCTTAAATTGACCTAACTGACGGCAGTTTTTAAGCAATCTTCTTACAATATCACCAGTTGCATTTGGTCGATTTGGATATATTTCTGCAAAAACACGGCAAGTCCGTTCAAAAATTCTATTACTCTCGCCGTAAATAATAATAATATTTAAAAAATTATCATTAGTAAATCCTGCATTTGCCATTATTTACTATGAAATACAAACTGGTAAAGAAAACTGTCACAACAACATAAACAATTAACGTTCTAACTATCAAATCTCTGACAGCCACGGCCTACCCTTCACTAATGTTGAAATAATTAATTGTTGTTATGTTTTAACTAAGATAATGAAATATCTCAAAAGTGGTTGGATTTAGGTATAGGGAATACAGATAATAAACGAATTGGCTTAAAAAAATACAGCGGAAAATGTAATAAAATACAGGGTGTTCTATTTAAAGTAAGCAAGTTATAAATGATTTAAATTGTACACGTTGGCGGCTAAGTTTAAAACACCCTGTATGAAATATCAACGAGATGGATATATAGAGTTAACGGACATGCACTTGTTGTTTATTGGTTACAATTTCACGTCACTAACTTCGTTATTAATGGAGATATCGTTATCCAATGTGGACTAGGATTTTTTAAAATTAAAAAAAAATCGAAATATCTCGAAAATACTTCATTTTTGGTATAGGACGTTGTGCACAAATTTTATCTATAATTTCATGTAGAATTCGAAAATAAAATAAAAAATATTATGTTCCATTTAAAATAACAAAGTTGACGTCTACTTCCGGTATAACCGGAAGTGCCACATTCAGGACAATATTATATTTGGACTCAACGTCATCCAAAACCTGCAGCCTCGTAATTTCAGATTTTTAACATAACCGTATCCGCCATTACTTTTAATCAAAACTCTTTGCGCACACCCTGTATTTATTATTTGACATTTGTTTATTTACTATAAAACTGGAAAACTTATGTTTTGTAATTTGACCGAGCATCCTTTTACACACAACCACGCGCAATGGACGTTAACTTTCAATTACGACAGGCAAAATTATCAAAATTTCTTTTAATTACACTTTCTCCGGTATACATTAGCAAACTAACAGCGAATAATGTAACATTAGTCGAGATGTGTTTTAATTGCTCAATCACCTGGTTTTATTAACATTCCCGGCCCTGGGTGATGTTCAAAACTCCTGATACTGCGTGGGGTGAGTGTTCACCCCAACTTTATTCTTAATTTTCACACTCTTAATTTTAGTAGAAAGGAAACTATGAACGAATTATTATTTGTTGGTTATATTTTGGGACAGTTTGGGTTATTTGGGCAACTTAATAAAAGAAAAATTAAAAAAAAGTCTATTGCTTAAATGTAATTGGGAACATTGTGTATACAATCAAACTTAACATTTTTTACATATTCTCGTTGTATTTGCTGTTGTTCTGGGCATACAAAATTTTTGCACAAGGTACATTTTGATTGGACTTTATTGACCTTTGACCTACAACACACATGACATCGACCTCATTTTCGTGTTTCGCGCGCCGGTTTTACTGGTTCCTCTTGATTTGCGTTGGGCTGCTGACTGATAGCGTCTAATATTTTGTTGAACTGTCTTTCTAGTTAGCCTGGGGCGTATGACAGGGTTACTAATCCTCCTTCTCATATGGGGTTCTGCCAGTTATTTCATTGCAAAAGGAACAATGCGTCTATTTTTGTTGAACTGTTTTCCAATCTGGGGCAGATTCACAAGTAAGCGTTCACTGCAATCGTCGATAAAATTCATGAAGAGGAGGTCTGGCCATCTTTTGATTGTCTATTGCAACTGTATTCTGCCACCATCTTATCCAGTGTATCAACCGCACCCTTAGTATTATTATAGTGAGATATGATCTCCGGTTTCTTGTGCTCTTCTTCCAAACGATACCATCGCGATGTTCAGATGATAGCAAAATAACGCTTCTGTTTTTCTTTGGAACATATGATACCATGGTAACCTCTGGTTGATACGCAAAAATAGAAGAATGCACAGGACGTTGCCGATGTGGCAAGAAATCTGCAGGTATGAAGGCTTTATTCTTCTTCAGTGTTCCATACACTGTAAGTTTGCGGTCTAGTAACTCTTCAGCCAACTCCAAAGAAGTAAAAAAGTTATTTGTCGTGACCCCGTATCCAGGACCCAAACACGAAACTGAATCCAGTACCACCCTCTTGCCTTGGTTTCGTTCTGGTACATTTCCCTCCTCTCCTAAATAGATTTGCATGTTTTTGCGTCAGCGAGAATCCACATTTTTATACCGTACTTGGCAGGCTTACTGTTCATGTAGACTCTGAAAGCACATCTACCACGAAACGGCACCAATTGTTCGTCTACTGTCAAGTGCGATCCTGGGTTGTAATACATTTGACAGTTTTTTATGAAGATCTCAGCTACACCTCGGGCATTGTTGCTGAGAAAATTGGACGATGGAAACAGGGGTCATCTTGCCACAGCATCCGAACGGGCTCACGATTAGCCTTTAGTGCTCCAGCACATACCAACAAACCAATAAAGGCATATATTTCAGTATCGTCAACATCCTTCCAAATCATATCATCTACCCCGTCATTACGATTTTCAGTTTCATAAGCCCCTCGTTGATTTGTGAAGTTTACTATTTCATTCACCATATCAGCAGAAATAAATAATTTGAACACTTCTGCCATACTGCTGGACTTACGTACTTGAGGAGCAACACCTGGACGAACAGTAATTATGTTTTTCGATCGCTGCCGTTTGCGGTTGAAGGGTTCCTTCAGCCAAATTGTGTCATCTTTAGCAACGAACATATCGTGGACGTCGTTTGGAATTCCCTCGCCTTCATCGTCAGAGTCCACTACAATCTCGTAATCGTCTTCTAAAATCTTTTCTAACTTATCTTCAGTTTCTGAAGATTCTTCTAGCTCCCTTAAATTCAAACCAGGGTCCAAACAGTTCTCGAATTCCTCATCTATAAATAACGAAAAATATATGAAATATTACATAGAACCCTTGAGAGGTATATTTAGTCACCGGGCTCATGAGCAGTTCGAGCCATTTCAACAATCCTTCGGGTTCGAAATGAAACTTGATTAGCCATAATCAAAAAGCAATTGAAACACACCTCTGCACAGACTTTACACTGATAAATCAGGAATAAGTATAAAATCCAGTAGTGCACTTACATGTATTTATACCCTTCAAGAAGAAATATTTCCCCAAACTTTCAATAGCCTAATGGGATAATTATCACAATCCGTAGTCACCTGTAATTACTTTTGTAAAATAATCCCTTTTCAAAACGACTTCATGGAATTTCTAATGACAACAGTATAACTTTACAAATATGAATAACCGTAATGAGTTAATTACTGCATTCCAGTGTGATTGATAGGTACCTAATTAGGGTACTACTTGAGCTTTCTATGAACCAAGTATGCTAATTACTTTCCACAGAAAATACCAAACGATGTAATGCGGTACTTAGTTATCATATAAGGAAACCACAATAAAGAATATCGGAAAAACTTGACGAAACAGCATCCGGTAGGTATATCGTACCTAATACCACGTGGGGTAAATTCTCACCCCGTCAGTGCATCGCTGTCATTTTTCAAATATATCTGAAAAAGCCTTAACTGGATTTGACTATTTTCTGATTTAACAGGTACCTAAAAGTACAAAGAACAATGTAACGAGATATAAACCGGATAAAACGGCTATTACAAAAAATTCTGGCGAAAAAGTTCAAGCTGGGGTGAGAACTCACCCCACCCGGGGCCGGGAAGGTTAAAACAAATTTAATTATTTCATTATACGTCAATCTCCTTTATATACAAAGAACTTTAACAAATTTTAAACACAAGCAATGATAGTCCGTTTTTGAACAACTTTGAGCACACTATTATGATTAACAACAGTTCAGTGCGAGATTTTCCAAAAAGCAAGATAACCAAAACGCTACATATATAAAACCACCTCAAGGCGTAAATTCATCCACGATATAGGGAAGTAGTAATAAACACTTTCCCTTCTCGATAAAAACAAGAACGTTAAGAACAGTTCCCGAAACAAACAAAAAGTTCTTCCGCAGTTATTGAAATGGTAACTTCCTTCAGGAAACCACCGGGTAACTAGCAGGCATTCTTGCGCGCACCGCGTTGTGACACATGACGGCAGTTCTTACATAACAATCTATAAAACAATCCCACTTTATAATTACGTGTCTAAAATTCCTTCACAGCAATGATTACAAATTTTATTGCCATGAACAAAATGTACTTCCTTTTACCGAAAACCAATTTCACAAAAATAATATTTACGGGGAAAAAATGTTTTTCTAAATCCTATGTACGATCCCAGATACTAATACTTCATCCAAATGTAACCGCATGTGACACCAGTCTATTTATCTGAGTGCAAAGAGAAGGTGAACCACTTTCATAAGTTTCCTTTTTTACTACTTGAACACACAACTCTCCTTATTTTCTATAATACTCCACGAAAACCCAGTCGACTCTACATAATTCTACTTCTGAATAGTCAGTCAAGTTATGGAGCTCCTGTTCAATTTTTTTCCTCGTGAATTTGGCTAATGTCCAACATTATGCCTGTATCAACCGCAAATCTCCACGTTTCAGTTGTTACTATACCTGTGCAAGGTTAGCTTCTTTGGCTGACAAAACTGCATTAGCTCTGTCTCCAAGTCCCCTCTTAGCAGCTAGTTAAACCTGTTTTTCCAGTTTTTTAAATATTGTAATTCAGCGTGCTTCTAAGTGCCGGGTGTCTCAATAGTAATGGCTCTCGGCCGTATATTAGAAGCCGCTTATAGTACAGCTTCGGAAAAAAAAATTTATAATAAAAGTGATTTCACAAGTTTTAGTCCATCTTTTCAAATAAGAATATGAAAAAAAAACACCTGTAACTCCGGTTCTGTTTAATCGATATTTGCAAACTTAGCCTTGTTCAAGACAGCTCTTTTCAACTAATGTAAGAGTAATAATTTGGACATAACCTAGTAAGTAACATTGACGCTAGAGGGCAGTATTTATTTATTTTTTTAATCTAGTTTCCTTTGGAAAATATTAAATAGGAGTGCAGTTTTAATCGTGGATTACAAAAGTAGCCCAAATTAGCAGCAGAATGGAAAAAACCGCATATCGATATCTTGTTCCTATCCCGAGATCTTAAGAAATGTGTAAATTTTAAGCATTTTCCTTTGAATATAGATTACTCGGGTTCTACTGAACGAATTTTAATAATTTTTAACTACTTAAAATTTACTTTCCATGCCCTATAAATAATGTATCAATTATAATTTTAATATTACTGTTACTATGCATAAGCCTAATATATATATATATATATATATATATATATATATATATATATATATATATATATATATATATATATATATATATATATATATATATAGTGATCAACTTAATAATAATAATAATAAAGTTCATTCGCAAGACACAGGCAGCATAAAAATACAAAATAACTATATGTAGAACAAAAAATGGAAAGCATCTGATAACAAAAATATTTATCCACTATTGTTTGATGCTGCTCCGAAAAGCAAAATGAAATGAAATCAGACTTACTCAAGGCCGTCTGATTCTCAACTCATTCCAATTAAATAACAGTTTGTAGCAACACACTAATCGTTCAATAATTACTCCTAAATATATATGAGTATTACATTATGCTGCAAAAAAGCTCACCCTTACATATCTAAGACTTTACCTCCCCCTTAAATGAACCCATAAGTGCGGATTTAAGTTTATACGGTAACATATTTATATAATGTGAAATGCAATAAGAATAAGACTGAAGTCTGTGAGCAAGAATATCTAAGAGATCTTTGAGTATGTTTATATTATGAACATCAGTACGAAAGCTTATCTTTTGATAAAGGTATTGTGGGATTTTTGTTGTTAGTATTTTATGATAAAAACACAGAGAGTGAAGCAGTCAGCGATCACGCATGCATAATCATCCAGTAACCTTAATAATATGAGAAATTCTGTTCTTTCGTTTGAGCCCATGTATGAACCTAAGGCTGGTATTTTGCACTTTTTTGTATTCTTTTACCATCGTAGAGCGTTAAACAAGACTTATAGACAACATCACAAATCATTATACTCTGAAGTTCGATAACGCCGTTACCTTGAGAGTTACGAAAATAAGTTTTAGATAAAAGTTATTCATAAAGTCGAGCTGCACATTTTAAAATTATTTAATAATATACAGGGTATTTCATAAAGTCACAGCATATCAAATTTATATTTTTTTAAGGGAACACCCTGTATATTATGTCAAATTTCAATTAGGATCATTTTTCCCATTCCAATGATAAAGGTTTTTACTAGGTTCGACATGGTACTTTTAAAGATTTGGCCATTTTTATGTGAAAATTGTAATGAAATCGTCACCCTATATTGTTTAAAATCAATAATTGAGGGCTAATCTTTCATAGGCAAAATAATTTGGTGATAGTTTGGTGTTGTTAAAATATCATTTTTGTGATAACTTTTATTTTTTGTACAGGGTGATCCAAAACTCACCCGTGACTATCCCGGTTATTTTAAATGGAACACCCTCTATTTTATATCATCTCTCAAAAATACTTAAGAAATGCATTTACTCTTCTTAAACATTCCCTGTACCTAAATATTACAGTATTGATTTATTTAGGTTATGACGGAATCATTTGGCGCATAAGTCCCACTCATAAAGTGTGCAGCGGCTAGCTAAGATCGGTATCTCAGAGTTGGGCTTTTCTCGTTAACCTGTCGATAGTTCGAGCGCCAGAGTATTCGAATAGAAAGAAGCCAATCACTGGGAGGAATACCCTATTCCCAGTAACCTAAACACCACAAAACAGGAAATCACAACACCCAAAAAGTGTAATGAACTTTATTGCGCCACGAAGGCTAATGTCGGAATTAGAGGGAGTCTCCCCCACATCGAATTAATCGTTACACACGTTTACCCTGAAAATAAAGACTTAAATTTAATACCATTCGTGAATTACCTATCCCAGTGATAAGTAAGTAAGCAAACACAAAAAAAAACACAAATTGTGGTTAGCTACATTTACTGCATAACACAATGAATCTGGTTTCCCTTAAAATTATCAAATGGTTCACATACGGGTGAACAAGCAACCAGCATTGGTTCTCTAAAGAACTGCAGTTTATACCAAAAAGATTAAATCTTCAATTAATTACACACACACTCACACGCACGCACGCACGCACGCACGCACGCACTCACTCACACACCCACGCACGCTCGCACGTACGTACGCACGCACGCACGCACGCACGCAGGCACGCACGCACGCACGCGCACACGTACGTACGCACGCACGCACGGACGCACGAACGCACGGACGCATGCACGCACTCACTCACTCACTCACTCACACGCACGCACGCACGCACGCACGCACGCACGCACGCACTCACTCACTCACTCACTCACTCACTCATTCACGCACGCACGCACGCACGCACGCACGCACGCACTCACCCACACACCCATGTACGCACTCACGTACGCACCACGCACGCACGCACGCAAGCACGCACGTACGCACGTACGCACGCAAGCACGCACGCACGCACGCGCGCGCGCACGCACGCACGCACGCAGGCACGCACGCATGCACGCACGCACGCACGTACGCACGCAAGCACGCACGCACGGACGGATGCACTCACGCACGCACGGACGCACAGACGCACGGACGCACGGACGCACGGGCGCACGGACGCACGGGCGTCAATTTTGAATTCAAAACCAATTTTGTGTAACAATTGTTTCAAACTCGTTTTACTGTAAAAAATTTATCTTCTTTAAGTTCAGTTTGGAGTTTTTCGATTGTAATATGTGAGCCTAAAATTAAACAGTGATTATCTCCATTTCAACAATAATTTCTGAATTATTTATACGTATTTTGTGGTCAGATGAAGCTAGCAGTGATGGAATGGTAAACCTTCACAATATGCACTGTTGGTTACAGAATAATCCACGCTGGATGGAAGGGGTTCAACATCAGGGTCAATGGTCGTTAAATATATGGTGTGGTTTCTTAGATGGTCAGATAATTGGACCCTTTATTTTCGATAACTCAATAAATGGGGAACCCTACATAAATTTTTAAAAGCTGAATTGGCTCTTACTCTAGAAGATATACCCCTAGAAATTCGTAGGTCCATGTTGTTCCAGCACGATGGGTGCCCGAGAGAAGTTACAAAATTTTTAGATGATGTATACTCTGAGAGATAGGACGTGGAAGCCTATTTTTTTGGCCAACCAGGTCACCAGATTTGACTATCTTAGACTTCTATCCCTGGGGACGAATTAAAGACCTTATTTTTGCAACTAGACCCACTTCTAGATACAACATGATCGATATAAAACGAAATGCCATTCAGAGTATTTCTAGAGCAGAAATTGAGACTTCAAAAAGCAAACGCTTGCGTCGAAAATGATGGGCGACAATTTGAACATTTAGGTCGTCACTAATTAACTTGTTGTTTGTTATATTTTATAGTGCTGTTTGTTTTTATATTTGTTTCAATATTACATACATGATCAACCTATACTTCGGAGTTCGATAACTCCGTTACCTTAAGAGTTACGAAAAAAAGGTTTTAAGTAAAAGGTATTCATAAAGTCCAGCTGCACATTTTAGAATGATTTAATAATAATATTTCATAAAGCCACAGCATACCAAGTTTACGTTTTTTTAATGGAAAACCCTGTATACTGTGTCAAATTTCAATTTGGTTCATTTTTCCTATCCCAATGGTCATTTCTATGACCCCGCCTATATTATTTAAAATAAATAATTGAGGGCTAATCTCTCATGGTGGAATTTCGTGGCAGTCTGGTTTTGTTAAAACTTATCACTTTTGTGATAACTTCTATTTTTTGTACAGGGTGATCCAAAACTCACACCCATGATTATCTCGGTTATTTTAAATGGAACATGCTCTATTTTATATCATCTCTGAAAAGTATTTAAGAAATACTTTTACTCTTCTTAAGCTTTCCTATATCTAAATCTTACAGTTATTAATTTATTTAGAATTTAAAAAACAAAAGCGACACTTTTCGCACTGCAAGTTTTTTACAGTTTACCGTGATTGTAAAGTATTATTTGACAGAGGGTAGTATTATTTGTCTAACAAGTTGAAGATCGGCTACAACATTGTTTACATGTAATGGGAGGCCACTTTGAACAGATACTATGAATGCGACTTCATCGAAACACTGTATTACTCTACCTAATTTACGCACACGACATCCCGGAACCCACAAACCAAGACATTACAATAACCTAATTCGCAGATGACACTGTGATATGGGCGACCATCCGGAAAAGTCAGACCGCGAACAGACTAATGTACCAACAAATACAACGAATCTCAAACTGGGCCAACCAGTGGAGAATCACCATCAACCCCAATAAAACTCAAACCATTCCATTTCGACATCCTAACCTTAGAGAACAACCTCGACAATCCGCAAATAACATTAACCTGCAAATAAGAGACGTGCTTCTCCAGAGAAGTTAAAGAATTTTTAGGTGATGTATGCTCTGAGAAATGGATAGGACGTGGAAACTATTTTTTTGGCCAGCCAGGTCACCAGATTTGATTATCTTAGACTTCTATCCCTGGGGACGAATTAAAGACCTTGTTTTTGCAACTAGACCCACTTCTCGATACAACATGATCGATATAAAACGAAATGCCATTCAGAGTATTTCTAGAGCAGAAATTGAGACTTCAAAAAGCAAACGCTTGCGTCGAAAATGATGGGCGACAATTTGAACATTTAAGTCGTCACTAATTCACTTCATATTTTTGTTATAGTTTATAGTGCTGTTTGTTTTTATATTTGTTTCAACATTACATACAGAGTGATCAACTTATACTTCGGAGTTTGATAGCTCCGTTACCTTGAGAGTTACGAAAAAAATGTTTTAAGTAAAAGGTATTCATAAAGTCTAGCTGCACATTTTAGAATTATTTAATAATATGCATGGTATTTCATAAAGCCACAGCATACCAAATTTAGGTTTTTTTAATGGAGCGCTCTGCATACAATGTCAAATTTCAATTAGGTTTATTTCTCCTATCCCAATGGTCATTTCTATGACCCCGCCTATATTATTTAAAATAAATAATTGAGGGCTAATCTCTCATGGGGAAATTTCGAGGTAGTTTGGTTTTCTTAAAACTTATCACTCTTGTTTATTTTGTACAGGGTGATCCAAATCTGACACCCATGATTATCTCGGTTACTTTAAATGTAACATGCTCTATTTTATATCATTTCTGAAAATTACTTAAGAAATACTTTCACTCTTCTTAAGCATTTCGATTTTAAAAAACAAAAGCGACACTTTTCGCACTGCAAGTTTTTTACAGTTTACCATGATTGTAAAGTATTATTTGATAGAGTAGTATTATTTGTCTAACAAGTTGAAGATCGGCTACAACATTGTTTACATGTAATGGGAGGCCACTTTGAACAGATAATATGAATGCCACTTCATCGAAACACTGTATTGCTCTACCTAATTTACGCACACTACATCCCGGAACCCACAAACTAAGACATTACAATAACCCAATTCACAGATGACACTGCGTTATGGGCGCCCATCCGGAAAAGTCAGACCGCGAACAGACTAATGTCCCAACAAATACAACGAATCTCAAACTGGACCAACCAGTGGAGAATCACCATCAACCCCAACAAAACTCAAACCATACCATTTCGACATCCTAACCTTACAAGACAACCTCGACAGTCCAAAAATAACATTAACCTGCAAATAAGAGACGTACGGCTACAAACCCAAGACACAATAGTATACAAAGGACTTACTTTCTCTAAAACACTGAACTGGTACCAAGACCTCAAAAAGACACTTAACAAAGTACGCAACCTCGAGAACATGCTATAAGCACCACGAGGATATCTCAGATGCTGCCACCCCAAAACCTTACAACATACATACAAGACATACATAAGACCACTGATTGAATACCGTACAATGGTCCCTCAAAACCAATAACCTCAAATCCATCGCCGCGTGCGAACGAAACATACTACGGAACATCCACAGACTGGAATATATACTTCCCAACGACTTGATAATACAAACAGCAGACACACAACCCATCACTTACAAACTCAACACACTACAAACAAAATACATAAACCTCGGCAACACAAACGCTACTAAAACATATTGAAAACCTACTATACCAGCACCAGAGGACTATACAACCCTAGAAAACCTAAAAAAAAAACTTAAACACTTACCTTCACTACTGACACAACTACTAGAGGACCTACCAGAAGACCTCGATAGAATACTTGACGAAACCCCTTACCTACTCCGTTAAACCATGCCCCCCTTGCTATAATAATGACGACCACCGCCCACGGCAATGACAAATTCTCAAACTCGCAACACACGACACCCATTACACACTAAACACAACAACACACTACACCACCATATATACCATTAATTAATTAAGTAAAATAAAAGTAATAAAATATTTTTTTTCTCGAACATAAAACATATAACACAATTGAAACTAAACAATTCCAACACAAAAATACCCAAAACCAAGGAGACCCAGGCTGAAGAGGGAGAAGATCCCTACACTGCCTGCAGTGAGAACAACTAAGTAAGCAAACAAGTAAGAAAATAGTCTAATAAGCTAATAAACGATCTAAAGAAACCACTGTATTTCCTTACTATGATTAAACTGATTTAAGTTCAACCTCCTCATGACGATGTGGGGTCAAGGAAACCATCGTGGAGTGATGAAATACTAGTTAAAAAGTTTAGGTTCACCCTCCCGATGATGTATATGTGGTCAACGATTGTCGGTCGATGAAACACAGTGTTTCGATAAAGTGCACGTATGTATTTTGCTCAATCTACAATGTTTTAATGCCCAGATCAAATCTTTGTTACCTAAATATTATTTTGTTACTCATTTTTTAGAATTTTGTTTCATTTGTTACGCTTAGTCTCTGCTATAACTAGTTTTGTTAAACAGTTTGTGTTTTTATTAGCAATAGTTCATACTTGATGTATGTCTTTTTCATCTGACAATAATAGTATTGATACAGAGCTGAGTAAACTTACAGTATTTTCAAATAATACATTTTTAGATACCTTGTAACACTTTGCTTTATGCAAAATAATTTCATAATTTACTTTTATTCTTTTTTTCAAGATTTAATATTAAAACGTTACATTATAATACCTGGTGGATAGACAACTTTTCATACTTTAATCAATTCAAACGCAAAATGATGATATTTGCTTCACAAAACATGCACATGCACATGCCCGTGCTCATTTTTAACTTATATTATACGTCAGTAAATCCGTTGTAGTTACACATTTGGGATCCCAATATTACTTTAATTGCTACATATATTAACATTTCTTTAATGATTTGGTAGTTCTCAACAAATAACGTTCATTATTTTTTTCATTTTTAACTCCGTTTAATACCTACGCCATTGACATATTAAAGCGTCATCTAGTATTTATTTCTACATACATTCAATTGACATCTGTGGTACTTTGCAACAAATTTTTGTATTGAATCCCGCGTGCTCTGTGATGCTAAAATAAAACAATCAGTTGAACGATTTAATTAATACAAATCGGATTTTCGTTAACTGATACTTAATAAAGAGGTATAATGTCGATAGCTCGATGGTTTATGGTAACACATTACATCTTTTATTCTCGATGGGGCTTTCTGTTTTATTTTATTAATATTGCGACACGCGGGTAGTTTTTCCTGTATAATTTTTACCACCTGATCAATATGGAAAATTGACTGATATCCACCACGGATCTTATCTAATTTGGAACAGTTGGAACTTATCACTCCACCTGTCTGGTTAACCTATGACCTGCTATTACTGGAATAACAAAGTAAAATCTTGCAAACAATAGTTTGGGACACGCAAGTATAACTATTTAACGTGCGATATTCAATAGACACACATGTGATTTTACTCATTCAACATATATTTTGAGATGTTTAGATAGGAGTAGGACAAGGATCGGACAGTTTAATTAGTAATTTCTTTAAAAAAAGGGGTGATTTCAAGCATGATACATGTGTGAGACATTTATTTGATATAATTTGGTTCACGATGGGTTTAAAGTGGATTTGTTTTGGGCAAATTAATCTGAATAACATTTATACAATTTGATTTCATCATAAAGAGCATTGTGCTACCAACAAAAATGTCAGGAATGTCAAATAAACTTATTTCCGTAAATTCAATTTAATATTTTAGTTTGTTTCAATAAAATTCAATTTTTCGAAAATATTTTGGCATGAGAATATTTTACAGGTGTTTAACATAAAGTGTAAAGATAGATTTATATTAGGGATATTGTATAAATAGTTTAGAATGCAGGAAATTTGATAAAATTTAAGAAAGGGTTATAATATGGACTTAATATGATTATTTCTCACATATTTTTGGAAGCGATTGTGTGACAAACTTATTGATACAATTTAAATAGTAAGACCAGTGCATAGAACATACTCACACAAAGACATTTACATGTAGATACATTTTTATAGTGAAATTTCAAGAAAGTGTGTTAAACGATATGACTTTTTAATGCAACACTAAATTATACAATACAAGTGAAATGAATATTAAATACAATAAAGTCAATTATTACAAGTCATTAAAATAACATTTTGAGTTACATAAACGTTTTTAAGTGTAAGTTATTTGTAATTTTAGAATTAAGTTTGGTTATGTTTTAAATTTTATGTTTTTTCACAAATGTATAGTTTTTTTGATTATATTAGGCTTAAATTATATTATTAAAGCGATTAATAGGAGGTCTTCCTCGGTATTTCATAGTATTATAAAGTACACATTGCATTTCAGCGCAAAATTTTATGAAATAGGGGTTGAATTTATAATTTTTCTAGATAAACATAAAATTCCTTTAAATTTAAGATTTCGAACTTTAAATGTCTGTTTTCCTATGCTAAATTTTATCAGGATTACATATATGTAATTAAATTAAGTGTAGCAGCTTGTAAGATTAGGTAGATATAAGCAAATATAAATTAGAGTAGGTCATTTCGCATAATATTTAAAGGAACCATACCTTGTTGGATGTCTATCTATTCGCAATTTTACACAGATTTCATTTCTGTCATTAGATTTTGAATCCGTAATTGTATAAGAAAGATATGGCTAAATTTCTATTTTAGTTAAATTTGTAATTTTTTTTCAACCAATCAGAAACATGGTTACATATGTAGATTTGCTAGAAAGAAATTGAAGATTTAGTAACAACCAAAAGGGTATAAAAGGAATTGCCCTGGAAGTGGAGCTCTCTCTATAATTTGTCAGTTTTTTTGAAAAGGTTAAAATAGTGTTGTGTTTTTGTGTTACAAGTAAGTTTTCCTAACCTAAATAATCATCGGGAAAAACTTATAACTAACGGAGAGATGAGTGTTCAGGTGCAATTGTTTTTATACCGACAATAATTTAAATATTTAAGTTCGGTTACCGATACCTGTACGTTTTCGTAAAATTCATTACGAATTAATAATTTTTGTGACGATTTATGTGGAACGTTTAAATTTTACGTTGTGTTGAAGCTACATTTGGTTACGTTATACCAAAATAAATTCGTAATCATTTTTTTGTCATTTGTGTTTTATTTCTTGCTGCGAATTTCTTTTAATAATTTACATTTTAGCCGGAACCTAAAATAAAGTGACATTAATTTAAACCTTGGACAACCAGTAAATATTTTATAAACGATACAATTAGAAATCATTAATATATTTAAATAAAATATTATCAAGTTAAAATTTGTGGTTGGAGTGAAGCCGTATTGAAGGAGAAATTTTACCAGTTAAGGAAGCGAACGTAATCAACAACCCGAGCACCAGTTAGCAGCTAATGGGTATATGGTAGCAGTAAGAATTCATATATAAAGATCTTCGTTAACATTGGAAAGTGCCTGCATCAAATTGGAGCAACCTGTATGAAGACATTAGTTTGAACTTGGAACATTTATATGTGAGTTACTTTTGAATATAACCCTATCTATTGTGTTCATTGTTGTGTTTGATTTCCTGCAATTATTATTATTGGTTATATGTATAGGTCTATATTTTTAAATAATACTTGTGTAAACACCTGCAAAAGAAACAAAATTTTAAATTATTTCCAAATTTTAAATTCAATTAAAAGCATAAACATAAAATCAACAAGTCACTGTTTGACAGTTCTGACATTTAATAATTTTATTCAGTAACGTTACAACGCGTGCGTTAAAAGTATAAATTCTGTTCAGATATATTTTTTTTTTACATATATGATATTTTTCATAAAGGGCAATTCATATAATTATATTCAAATCAAATATAATTTCCCACTAAATCCTGAACTCTATCCCCACATTGAGAGTTGAGCTAGTCCGGTGGACAAATATAATTATATAATATCAGTATATTAATATTTACAAATTTACAAATATATATATATATATATATATATATATATATATATATATATATATATATATATATATAACCCAGGTGGCTGTTTGTACTTGTCTTAAGCAGTAAATTTAAAACAAACAGCAAAAGCTTGCGAAAACGTAAAATAATAGTAAAGTGAATACCCCGTATAAGACTGTATAAGTTCATGAACATTATACGGACCTGTACATTACACATAATATGCTGACAAAAAAAAACCAAAAGGTTAGTACATTGAGGTTAATAAAGTCAGGGGTGAAGCAGTTATGGCGATATCAAGCAACTAAAATGGTTACAATTAACACTTCGCAAGAAAAAGCAAATCTTTTAAAGTTCTACATTATTAAGGAAGATTAGCGAAAATGGTCAACATCCACTTCTGATAAAGTATATATATATATATATATATATATATATATATATATATATATATATATATATATATATATATATATATGTTGAATGAGTAAAATCACATGTGTGTCTATTGAATATCACAGGTTAATTAGTTATACTTGCGTGTCCCAAACTATTGTTTGCAAGATTTCACTTTGTTATTCCAGTAACAGCAGGTCATAGGTTAACCAGACAGGTGGAGTGATAAGTTCCAACTGTTCGAAATTAGATAAGATCCGTGGTGGATATCAGTCAATTTTCCATATTGACCAGGTGGTAAAAATTATACAGGAAAAACTACCCGCGTGTCGCAATATTAATAAAATAAAACAAAAATCCCCATTGGGAATAAAAGATGTAATGCGTTACCATAAACCATCAAGCTATCGACATTATACCTCTTATTAAGTATCAGTTAACGAAAATCCGATTTGTATTAATTAAATCGTTAAACTGATTGTTTTATTTTAACATCACAGAGCACGCGAGATTCAATACAAAAATTTGTTGCGAAGTACCACATATGTCAATTGAATCTATGTAGAAATAAATACCAGATGACGCTTTAATAGGCCAATGGCGTATTAAACGGAGTTGAAAATGAAAAAAATAATGAACGTTATTTGTTGAGAACTACCAAATCATTAAAGAAATGTTAATATCTGTAGGAATTAAAGTAATATTGAGGATCCCAAATGTGTAACTACAACGGATTTACTGACGTATAATATAAATTAAAAATGAGCACGGCCATGTGCATGTGCATGTTTTGTGAAGCAAATACCATCATTTTGCGTTTGAATTGATTAAAGTATGAAAAGTTGTCTATCCACCAGGTATTATAATGTAAAGTTTTATTAAATCTTGAAAAAAAGAATGAAAGTAAGTTATGAAATTATGTTGCATAAATTATGTTGCATAAAACATAAAATCGACATTTTTGGCATACCTACAAATTTTTATTTTTTTTATGACTGTAGTGTATTATTTGAAAATACTGTAAGTTTACTCAGCTCTGTATCATTGCTATTAACTATTGCTAATAAAACCACAAAACTAGGTATAGTAGAGACTAAGAGTAATAAATGAAACAAAATTCTAAAAAATTAGTAAAAAAATAATATTTAGGTAACAAAGTTTTGATCTGGGCATTAAAACATTGTAGATTGAGCAAAATACATACGTGCTCTTTATCGAAACACTGTGTTTCATCGACCGACAATCGTTGATCGCATATACGTCATCGGGAGGGTGAACCTAAACTTTTTAACTAGTATTTCACCACCCCACGATGGTTTCTTTGATCCCACATCGTCATGAGGAGATTGAACTTAAATCAGTTTAATCATAGTAAGGAAATACAGTGGTTTCTTTAGATCGTTTATTAGCTTATTAGACTATTTTCTTACTTATTTGCTTACTTAGTTGTTCTTACTGCAGGCAGTTGAGGGATCTTCTCCCTCTTCAGCCCTGGGTCTTCTTGGTTTTGGGTATTTTTGTGTTGGAATTGTTTAGTTTCAATTGTGTTATATGTTTTGTGTTTGTGAAAAAAATTTTTATTACTTTTAATTTACTTAATTAATTAATGGTATATATGGTGGTGTAGTGTGTTGTTGTGTTTGGTGTGTGATGGGTGTCGTGCGTTGCGAGTTTGAGAATTTGTCATTTCCGTGGGTGGTGGTCGTCATCATTATAGCAAGGGGGGGATGGTTTAACTGAGTAGGAAAGGGGTTTCGTCAAGTATTCTGTCGAAGTCTTCTGGTAGGTCATCTAGTAGTGCAGGTAAGTGTTTAAGTTTTTTTTTAGGTTTTCTAGGGTTGTATAGTCGTCTGGTGCTGGTATAGTAGGTTTTCAGTATGTTTTTAGTAGCGTTTGTGTTGCCGTGGACTCTGCGGTTTATGTATTTTGTTTGTAGTGTGTTGAGTTTGTGATGGGTTGTGTGTCTGCTGTTTGTATTGTCAAGTCGTTGGGAAGTATATATTCCAGTCTGTGGATGTTCCATAGTATGTTTCGTTCGCAGTCGGCGATGGATTTGAGGGACGCGTACAAAAGCGCACGGTAGTCAATCAGTAGTCTTATGTATGTCTTGTATGTATGTTGTAAGGTTTTGCGGTGGCAGCATCTGAGATATCCTCGTAGTGCTTATAGCATGTTTTCGAGGTTACGTACTTTGTTAAGTGTCTTTTTGAGGTCTTGGTTCCAATTCAGTGTTTTAGAAAAAGTAAGTTCTAGGTATACTATTGTGTCTTGGGTTTGTAGCTGTACGTCTCTTATTTGCAGGTTAATGTTATTCGTGGATTGTCGAGGTTGTCTTGTAAGGTTAGGATGTCGGAATGGTATGGTTTGAGTTTTGTTGGGGTTGATGGTGATTCTCCACTGGTTGGCCCAGTTTGAGATTCGTTGTATTTGTTGGGGCATTAGTCTGATCGCGGTCTGACTTTTCCGGATGGTCGCCCATATCGCAGTGTCATCTGCGAATTGGGTTATTGCAATGTCTTGGTTTGTGGGTTCCGGGATGTTGTGTGCGTAAATTAGGTAGAGTAATACAGTGTTTCGATGAAGTGGCATTCATATTATCTGTTCAAAGTGGCCTCCCATTACATGTAAACAATGTTGTAGCCGATCTTCAACTTGTTAGACAAATAATACTACCCTCTGTCAAATAATACTTTACAATCACGGTAAACTGTAAAAAACTTGCAGTGCGAAAAGTGTCGCTTTTGTTTTTTAAAATCTAAATAAATTAATAACTGTAAGATTTAGATATAGGAAATGCTTAAGAAGAGTAAAAGTATTTCTTAAGTACTTTTCAGAGATGATATAAAATAGAGCATGATCCATTTAAAATAACCGAGATAATCATAGGTGTGAGTTTTGGATCACCCTGTACAAAAATAGAAGTTATCACAAAAGTGATAAGTTTTAACAAAACCAGACTGCCACGAAATTCCCTCATGAGAGATTAGCCCTCAATTATTTATTTTAAATAATATAGACGGGGCCATAGAAATGACCATTGGGACAGGAAAAATGAACTTAATTGAAATTTGACATAGTATACAGGGTGTTCCATTAAAAAAAATTAAATTTGGTATGCTGTAGCTTAATGAAATACCCTGTATATTATCAAATAATTCTAAAATGTGCAGCTGGACTTTATGAATACCTTTTACTTAAAACCTTTTTTTCGTAACTCTCAAGGTAACGGAGTTATCGAACTCAGAAGTATAAGTTGATCGCTCTGTATGTAATGTTGAAACAAATACAAAAACAAACAGCACTATAAAATATAACAAAAATATGAAGTTAATTAGTGACGACCTAAATGTTCAAATTGTCACCCATCATTTTCGACGCAAGCGTTTACTTTTTGAGGAGTATATTGAACAGCAGTCTCAATTTCGGCTCTAGAAATACTCTGAATGGCATTTCGTTTTACATCGATCATGTTGTATCGAGAAGTGGGTCTAGTTGCAAAAACAGGGTCTTTAATTCGTCCCCAGAGATAGAAGTCTAAGATAGTCAAATCTGGTGACCTGGCTGGCCAAAAAAATAGGGTTCCACATCCTATCCATCTCTCAGAGTATACATCATCTAAAAATTCGTTAACTTCTCTGGAGAAATTCGCCGGCTACCCATAGTGCTGGATCAACATGGACCTACGAATTTCTAGGGGTATATCTTCTAGAATAAGGGGCAATTCATCCTTTAACAGTTTAGGTAGGGTTCCCCATTTATTGAGTTATCGAAAATAAAGGGTCCAAGTATCTGACCATCTAAGAAACCACACCAGACATTTACCGACCATCGACCCTGATGTTGAACCTCTTCCATCCAGCTTGGATTATTCTGTAACCAACAGAACATATTGTGAAGGTTTACCATTATAGTCGTCACATACCATATCTGACAATCAGTTGCAATAATCCTTTCTTCTATCGTAATCGCGATCGTTCAATGATTGATGCAGTACTACATGATGTAACCTAAACGAAATATATCGTGTTAATAAATATCTTTCAAGAGTTATAAAATAAATAAATTAATATGTTACAATATAACCACGCCAACTAATATTATTGTGTACGTATATTTTGTTTAACAAACATATATTATGCAGATGAAAATTTATCTACTTTTCATTTTACATCTAATGCATTTAAAAATTATTGTTAATTTTATTAAATACATAAATAAAAAGTTTACCTCGAGTAGGATTTGAACCCACGACCTGTTTTTTGCTAGAGTACCGCGCTAACCAACTACGCTATCTAAGTACTAGCCCCAATTGATGTAAATTTTGTCTTTATGTATGTAGAACTGACGTGAATTCTAAATTTAAGGAGATAACAATCAAATTACTTATATTAATGGAATATGAGCCTGTAATCCCGCAAGGATTCACACATACCAAAGCAACTTGACTAATATTAAAATATTATAAGTTTTTGTTATGAACGAATAAGTTCAAAGTAAACATGTAATTAAAAATTATTATTAATTTTATTAAATACATAACTAAAAGTTTACTTCGAGTAGGATTTGAACCTATGACCTGCACTTTGCTAGAGTACCGCGCTCACCAAGTGCGCTATCGAAGTGCAAGCCCCATGTAATGAATTTGCTCGTGTTCCGTCAAAATATGGTGAACGGTGGTTCTGCTTATTCACGAGTCTCTAGCTATTGCTCCGATACTTAAATGGGGGTTAAATTGCACATATGCCAAACCATTTATTGTGTTTGCCTCTGAGAGACCTATGCCGCGTCTTCTATAAACAGGAAGATTTCCCGTCGTTCTTAAACGGTGTATAAGGCGACGAAAAACTGTACTATCGGGATGACGTCTCGGGGGATATTGTATTGCATACACCCTAGCCACAACAGTAGCATTTCTCATGCATTCCAAATACGTGCCTATCACATCAAATGCTTCTTTTTTTGTAAAAATCATCTTAGATTTAGCTTTCAAAGTAAATTTTATATCGAATTTAATACGAATAAATCGCAATGAAACGTAAATGAATGAATTACTATGTTTAATAATTTGACACATGTCTTTTTATTTTTTTACATGGCCCACTACTTGTTTTGATATATTTCCACCTTAACTTCTATAACGCCGTTTCCGCGTGACAGTAACAGTAATATTTTATAATTGATATCATTTTTTATAGGACAAGGAAAGTAAATTTTAAAGATTTCAAAATTGTGAAAATTGGTTCAGTAAAACTTTTTAATTTTTCAACTTTGACAAAATAGTTTACATCTTTAACAATTTTTAACAGATATTACTACTGACGAAGAACTGTAAGTGTTATCGAAACGTTTAGATTATATAGTTTAAGATACACCATTAAAAAAAAAATCTAAAAAAGATAAGTATTTTATTTTGTGAAATAATTATTTTTTAATTTTTAATTTTCATTTACGCCATCTAGTGGTGGTCCTACAGTTCTATAAATAATTTCCAGGTTTTCCTCGAGACCACTTTTGTTATAATTTTTTTTTCCTAAGCTGTACTATAAGCGGTTTCTGATATTTGGTCGAGATCCGTTCTTATTGAAACATACGGTACACTATTATCCTCGACAGAATGTGTACTGCTATGTCATTAATTTATGAATTTAGCTATCCAATTCATTTATACTGTCTTCTCATATAAAACAGTGAATTAAATAAGGATGGTGAACATTCGTAGCGCATTTGACGAAATGACGTACGGTATTGGGTAAGCAAGTGTAATAGAATGAGTAAACCTATAAAGGAGAGATCTATTTGTTTTATACGCATATGAATTTAATTCTCATTTGACTAATATAGTAGCGCCGCCGGGGAGAGGTGGGGATATAATTATTACTGTGAAATGCATCTGTTTCCCTTTATCTTAGTGCGTAGTTCCCACTTAAAGAAAGACGGGTTATAATTTACAGGTCTGCTGTGTATTTAAATGCAGTTATGTCGATTCTAAAGTCAAAGCGCATGACGCTGTCAGATGTCTTCTTGGCTATTTAACCTCAAATAATTTTTCGTATTTCGTTTCGTATAATCGTATCGTGTTTATTAGTTTCCATTGCATTTGTAAACAACATTTTTTTTCAAAACTATTATTATTAATATTCACTATTACGAGGTAAGTTCATAATGCAAAATGTATTTCCAATTGATCGGATGCATTTATTTATTTTGCAGCAAATAGTGATGTCATTAAAAGGTAAATCTTTGAAAGCCAAACTCAAGTAATGTTAATGAATATACTGCATTATTTCGAGGAAGAATTCGATAACGGGGGGGACAAGTTTACCTTTAACTTCCATTATCCAGGTACGCTAATAATTTTCACTATTTAAATTTATATTTACGTAATATTATGTTGCAGCGAACTGCTCTCGCATGCGGCATTTCCGAGAAAACCGTAACTCGGACAAAGGCAAGAATGGCTCTCGCTTTAGAATCTGGGAAATCGGCGCCGGATTCACCGCAAAAACATAGGCTCCGTTTGAAGTCGAAGTCAGAGGATGTCGACGAATACGTGAAAGACATTTTGAAACGAAAAATTTACACCATGCATGAAACTGGTAAATAATTCAGAAATTATTGTTGAAATGGAGTTAATCACTGTTTAATTTTAGGCTCACATATTACCATGTAAAAACTCCAAACTGAACTTAAAGAAGATAAAATATTTACCTTCAGTAACACGAGTTTGAAACAATTGTTACACAAAATTGGTTTTGAATTCAAAGTTGACGATGGAAGAAGGCGTTGAATAGAGCAGGTTCATATTGCTGGTGCTCGAGCGGCATTCTTGGGAAAATATTTTGCTAATGAAAGTTGTGAAATTAGTTACGATCCTGTCTTTTTGGACGAGACGTGGATTTTTAGTCGAGGAAGCGTTCGAAAATCATGGCATGATAATGATTTGAAAACCACAAAAGACAAACCGCTAGGAGAAGGGAACCGGTAATTAAAATAGTCCGATTTGCTAAAAATATTTTTAACCGAATAAATTTTAGTTTTATAGTACTGATTGCAACAAGGATGGTTTTATATCTATTTCATCATTGGTATTTTTCAGTGAAAGTAAGACAGCAGACTACCATGGTAATATGAACGCTGATTTATTTTAAAAATCTTTTCAAGAACAGCTTTTACCAAATTTAGAAAAACCAAGTTTGATAATTCCTGACAATGCCAATTATCATTCTACATTAGTAGAAAAATTAACTTCACGTAGTTGGAAGAAAGAAGATCTTTTTCAATTTTTAAGAAAACACAACATTCCTCATTCGATTGATATGCTGAAAGTAGAATTATTACAAATTGCCAAGAATTTACAAGTTCCAAAAGAAAATATATCCGATTGATGAAATCGCTCATCAATGGGACATCAAATTTTACGTTTACCTCCGTAGCACTGCTAATTCAACTCTATCGAGTTAATATGGGCTAATTGTAAACAGTATTACAACAAGGACGTTGGAAGACAGGGCTCCAGGAACGAGAATGTTTTATCGCTATGGAAGGATTCAATAAACCAAGTAACTGGAGAACTGTGGCAAAAGTGTATTTTACATGCTGAAAGGAAAGGATCCAGTGGTGGGACGTTCAACAAAGGGCGAGGAACTGGTAAAACCTCTAGTAATCAATGTCGGAGAGTCGAGTGAAGATGATAGTGAATGTGAAGGTGACCACTTTTAACTATAAGATTACATTATATTTAACATATACCTCTGTAGCTGTACTTAGGTTTACATTCGTTTTATATATATATATATATATATATATATATATATATATATATGGTTAGATATAAGTTTAAGACAAGGATTAGAGTGTATAAGCTTGTATTTCTTATATTGGGCATTTTGAGATAAATTAGAATATTTTTACACTGCATTTTATGAAGTGATATAGCTAAACGAGTGAAAGAAATTGATTTTGATTTAATGAAGCAAGCTTGATTAAATTTGCACAAGTTTGTTTAATCATAAAAAGCATTGTGCTATGTAAGGAGCATGTCAGGAAGGTCAGATGAAGTTATATTTGTAGTACGATTAAGTTCGTAGAACATATTTCATTAAATTTACAGTTTATTCATAGTATTTTGGCATTTTGGAAACTTTACAGATGTTTATCACACAGTTTAGATTTATAATTATAGTTAAAACATGTATCGAGTTAGATAAAATGCAGGAAAGATTTAAAATCTTAAGAAAGGGTTATGGTGCGGACATGGTTTAGTTATTACTCACAAAATTAGTGTACAAAAAAGTGCAACAGAAGAAGTAGTGCATTATTAACATTAAAGACGTTTTAAACAACAATCTTACATATGGATATTTTACACATAAATACTGTTTGTGTAAAAATTTTAAAGAAGTGTGTTTAACAATATGGATTGTTGAGTTGAGAAACTTGTAGACAGTACTATAAAAGTGAACATTGGTGATGTTGAAGACAGTTATAACAAATTATTAGAGTAACATTTCAAGTAATTTGGATGTTAGAAACGAAAATTATATGTATATTTGTATAAAGTTAGGTTAAGTTTTAATTTTAAGGTTTTGCAAATTTATAGTTTGTATAGAATAGTCTGAGCATAGAATAAGTTATTAGAGCAAATAATAGGAGGTTTCCCTCATTTCCATGAAGAAATTTACTCTGTACAAGCTATTTAAACATAAAATTATGAAAATGAATGATTTCCAGTCCAGTTTTTCGTGTAGATCACGAATATGTATTTAGTTTAAGTGTAGAATTTAAGGTTTCTTAAATATAAGTAAATTTAGATTAGAATATGTCAAATCGTACATTTTTGAACCAATACATAGCTCGTGAGGTATCATTTTGTGCGGAATTATGCACAGATTACGATTCTGTTTTCAAAGTGTAAATCAGAAGTATATTAAAAAAGTTATGGCATAATTTGTATTTTAGATGTTTTCAAATTTGTTTAAACCACTCACAGGCTTAGCTACTTTATTTGTATTGTAAGAAAAAAATTGAAATTTTTGTAGCTAACAGGATAGTATATAAGGAATTGGTTCTGAATTCTAAACTCCCTCTCTTCCCTTTTCTTCTTTTCAAATTTTAAAAGTTACTAACAAAAGTCAAAGTGTTGTGTTTTGTGATAACAAGTAAGTTTCAAATTACGTTACTTTCGGAAATTTTGAAACGCGGTTAGTGAAGAGCCGAGAAATCAGAAACAATTGTTCTTAACCTACGATAAATATAAGATAGGTTACCAATAATTTTCTATAATAATAAAAGTTTGTTTCGATTCAAGTTTACCGCATTCAAAATTCGGTTGTTGTGTTTTTGCTTTGTTATGTTTGTCGTAAATAAAATTTTTCAGTTTTCTAAATTGATGTTTATTTTCTGGTGGGACATATAATAATAAAAGATACTCCATATCGGGATCTAAAGAAAAAATTCGTAAATCGAAAGTTTTGCGAACATTTAAACAACACTTTAATAAAATAGAATTATAAATACAGCGCTTAGTTGAAGTTGTTTAAGCCATTATAAGCATCAACACGATTACCAAAAAAGAAAAGTCATCATTCAACTAGGTGTACGGTGGTTGAAGATTGGAAGTATCAGCAGCAACGATTTGAACTGCGAACCAATAACATCGACTACAATTGGGAAGAAGCCTACCCAAGTTTTTATATGGAACCAGCCAAATGAAAACATCCTGCTGATACACATGTGAGTCCATTTATAATAACCCTTAAATTTGTATCCATTGTTTGCGTAATTAAACATTTATTATTCTGTCATCATATTAATTTCAATTACAAATTTATTAAACTCACATTTTTAATAATTTTCCATTTGACTATTTGACAGGCTGATATTTATTTCAGTTAAGACGCTACGCATGCGTCTTTGTGAAAATTTATTTAAGGGCTATTTCACATACGATCTATTTATTATAATTTTAAACTCACATATAAAAATTAAATTAATATCAAAGTGTAAATTATATTTATTTCTTTTGTAAACAAATCTAATTGAACTCTATCCCCGATTATGAGATGTATGAGCTAGTTCGGTGCGTAACAATTTAACAAAAATTTAACAATTATTAATTGAACTCTATCCCCAATTAAAAGTTATAGAGCCAGTGCATTATAATTATATTTAAACAATTTATATTTATTTATCTAATATTTGCAGATATTGCAATATATATATATATATATATATATATATATATATATATATATATATATATATATTTGGTTTAAGCATTCTGGTCCTAATTTTGTGAAATTCTACTGTTGCATTTATAGGTCTCCTAATGGCAGTAACTTTCAGGACTTCTTCAATTACCTTAGTATGAAAGTTGACTATCTCCTGTCTCAGTTTCCATCTTGCGATATCTCAATTGTAGGCGATTTCAATGTTCATAACTCTAATTGGCTTCAGGTTTCATCTACTACAAATCCCTCTGGTCATAGTGCAGAAAACCCTGATAACCCTAACCATACTCCACATCTTCTAGATCTCTTTCTTACATCAAACCCTCTTGTTTATAACACTTCCGTTCTTTTGCCTTTAGGTTTTTCCGACCATTATCTAATAGAAATCATTTCTACTGTACCTAATTCCACTGTTGTTCGCAAAACCGATAGAACCTTGTGGTGATTTAAGTCAGCTCGATGGAGTGATTTACGGTATTTCTTTGCAACCTTTCCATAGCGTAAATATTGTTTTAAGTCGTCCTCTTCTTCGGACATCGCTCTTTCAGTATTTGAAGTCATCCTCATGGGAATGGAATTATACATTCCCAAAAAACAGTACCGTATAGGTCATTCACGTTCCCCACTCTGGTTCAATAAGGATTATGCTGATGCATTATCTTTAAAAAATAAATATTATATTAAATGGGAATATAATAAATCGGTCAACAGTCATGTAGAATACGTTGGTGCTACAAATATTTGCAAAAGTGTAATCACTAAAACTAAAAAGTTGTTCGAACAACGAAAATGCAATGAACTAGCCACATCTCCTTTAGGCATTCGTAAATTTTGGTCTTTAGCTAAAGCCATTAGTAAAAGCTTTGGGACATCTTCATTTCCCCCCCTGATGTATATTGACGGATCGGTAGTTGCTGATTATGTAGACAAAGCTGATGTTTTTTTGGATTTGTTTGCATCAAACTCGTGTCTCAATGATTCTGGAAAAGATAGGCCCTTAATCAACTCTTCTTCATACGCTATGAAACCAATTAATTTTCGGTACAAGCTCTTGAAATCGATCATCAGTAGGCTTAATATCAATAAGGCGACTGGCCCAGACGGTATCCCAGCAATTGTCTTAAAAAAATGTTTCCCCGAACTAGTACCAGCCCTAGCTAAGCTCTATACGATCTCTGTCTTCTGGGGAACTCCATTCATCATGGAAGTTAGCAAATGTTCAACCTAATCCCAAAAAAGGTGATAAGACCGATCCCTCAAACTACCGACCAATTGCCATCACTTCCATTTTGTCTAAAATCATGGAAAACGCCATAAATCAGCAACTGCTCACGTTCCTTGAAACTAACAAACTCCTTAGTGACCACCAATATCATTTCCTGTTGTAAGTATGAATGGCTCAGTTCTTAAGTTTTCAGACTCTATTTCTCTGTTGGGTATGACTATCTTCAAATCTCTCATGGGTTGACCATCTTCTGTCAGCTACCAAAACAGCTGCTCGTAAAATAGGCTTTTTGTACAGATGTAAGCAGTACTTTACCTCTCGACAACTCCTTCTGTTGTATAAGGCCCAAATTCGGCCTCATCTGGCATATAATTCTTACCTCTGGGTTAGTGCTCCCCAATACGCTCTCGATATCGTTGATCGTATTCGAAAGAGAGCTTAGGCATATAAATGACCCGTCCTTAACTTCTCACATACAGTCTCTTGAGTATAGAAGGATGGTTTCAGTTCTTTCTTTGTATTATCGTTATTACAACGGCTATTGTGCTGCTGAATTATATTCTTTGATACCATCTCGGGCTATCTTTGCGAGAATCACTCGGTTTGCTCATTCCCATCATCAGTATGCAGTACAAATCTGCACTTGTCGTACCAAACGGGCGCAATCCACATTTTTCTACACGGCTTCTAAACTCTTGAATGATCTCCCTAGTTCCTGTTTTCCTCCCACTCATGACATGAGAACATTTAAGGTAGCTGTTCATAGGCATCTATTGGCAATTCATTATCCCTCTATCCATCCTCCTAAGTGTTCCTGGCTGCTTTAGCACGATAGGCCAAATTTAGCCTGTTCAAGTCCACAATCATATATATATATATATATATATATATATATATATATATATATATATATATATATATATATATATATATATATATATATGTATATATTGACAAACTGTAAAATGATATTTTTAAAAACCGTTATATTATAACTAATAATAAATTTCATTTTTAACATCCAATACAGTGTTTATGACAAAATCAGTTATTTATAAGTGGCTTCGATAACCAAATTACAATCTTGACTCCTTTGACGCAGTGAGATCTGTCGGCTAAAAAGGATCCTCCGCAATTAACCAAACTTTTCGCACTTTATTCGGGAACTGCCTACTGGTAGCTAATTCGTCTCTTATTGAAAATTATTGATATAATTAATTTATAAAACAGATCCAAAACGAAATCTTGTTGGCCCGGTCTCGGTTCTGATAATCGTGTACAGTATATTTGTGTCATATGACTACCCACACTCGGTGGACTTTACATGCCAGACTTTATTTATACGAGTGTATGGGGATTTTTAAGACCTTTAGGATGCCAAATGCGGAGATACTCGAACAATAATTTTATTTAAATCTGACAGCGCCGCTTAAATTTGAAAATAACTTAGAAACATTGACGGTATTCAAAATTACTAACTATATGAACCAATAACGACATACGTTTCTAAAATCTTAAACCATGCTTTACTAAAAGATGGGACAACTCTCGCCGGTCCGACTTTGCTTCATAACCTCCATTTACAGGATATTGTTTTTTAACCGTTATCATTACGATAATGAACTTTCTCTAATATTTAAAAAAATAATTCACAATAAATAACTAATTGTATTTTGGAATTCTGCAGCTTTAAATGCTGCCATCTTGGGGTATATTTTGAAATCAGAATTTATTATAACGAAAATAATTGTGACTCATGTTTTTCATATTACACCATCGATTGTATGTGACGACGTAGCGGTAAACACTCCTGGCGAGGACAATATGAAATTTAGCGACCCCTCATTAAGTTTTGTTTTTGTCTGTAACGTATTTCACAGGGGTCTGAAAGTTTTCACGGCTATAACTGCCAACTTTCGCTCGCTTGCTGGATTTCCTCTTCCAGTTCTTTAGCATTGTATGGTCTAAGTCATTTTTTATATTTCCAAGAGATAATTTTTAAGGGAACACTAGAGCTCAGTTTGAATCGGGGGCACTGGGGACGTTGGCACACTTGGCACTAAGTACATATAGTTTACCTAGATAAAAGGCGTCGTTAGCGTCTGTATGTACGTATAGACAATAAACTGTGAATACGAAAATGTAAACTTTCACCATTAACACTCATAATAAAATACTTATCTTTTTTTGGTGTACTTTAAATTATACAATCTAAACGTTTCGATAACACTTACAGTTATCTTCGTCAGTAGTAATGTTAAAAATTGTTAGATGTACACAATTTTGTCAAATTTGAAAAATTAAAACATAAACATAAGCATGCTATTAATATAACAGTTTGAGAAACGTATAAGCCAACTATAAAATTGTAGTAAAGAATAACTAGGTCATTAAAATTAAAATTTTGACATTTCATGTCAACGTCAGAAAGAAAAATTTAATAAATTATACAAACAACAAAATAATAGACCATCTATTGATTATAAAAAAAAAAACAGTTATAAACCTTTCTGATAATGTTGTTTCAGATTATGCTATTGAAGCGCTTTCTAAAGGAGGAAATTTTGCGATAACACCAAGAGTAATACCTTTTGAAGATATAATTTCCAACATCGAAAACTCCATTAAATTATTACCTTTTGATGCTGCTAATGAAGTTAGATATAACACCGTTAACATATTACGTAATCAATCAACAAAGACATTCAACGTATTCTCGAATGGGGAAGCAATAATCTAGTTAAATTTAATGCTAACAAAACTCAGTGTTGCCCTGTGTCCGCCAAAAAAGATCGATCATTTCCTGTTGTATGAATGCCTCAGTTCTTAAGTTTTCAGATTCTATTACTCTGTTGGGTATGACTGTATCTTCAAATCTCTCATGGGTTGACCATCTTCTGTCAGCTATCAAAACAGCTGCTCGTAAAATAGGCTTTTTGTACAGATCTAAGCAGTACTTTAACTCTCGACAACTCCTTCTGCTGTATAAGGCCCAAATTCGGCCTCATCTGGAATATAATTCTCACCTTTGGGTTAGTGCTCCCCAATACGCTCTCGATATCGTTGATCGTATTCAAAAGAGAGCGATTAGGCTTATAAATGACCCGTCCTTAACTTCTCACATACAGTCCCTTGAGCATAGAAGGATGGTTCCAGTTCTTTCTTTGTATTATCGTTATTACAACGGCTATTGTGCTGGTGAATTACATTCTTTGATACCATCTCCGGCTATCTTTGCGAGAAACACTCGGTTCGCTCATTCACATCATCAGTATGCAGTACAAATCTCCACTTGTCGTACCAAGCGGGCGCAATCCACATTTTTTTACACGGCTTCTAAACTCTGGAATGATCTTCCTAGTTCCTGTTTTCCTCACACTTATGATATGAGAAAATTTAAGGTAGCTGTTCATAGGCATCTATTGGCAATTCATTATCTCTCTATCCATCCTCCTAAGTGTTCCTGAGTGCTTTAGCATCATAGGCCTTATTTAGCCTGTTCAGGTCCACAATCATAAAAAAAAAACAAAAAAAAACAAAGCCTCCAAAGAGCAACTTATCCTTTCGTCAACGACGTGCTTTACTTGATCTTAAACGTAATGAAAGTATTACAATATTAAAATCAGATAAAGGTAACGCAACTGTTATATTAAATATGAGCGATTATAACACTAAGATAGAACAATTGTTGGGACCAGAAACTTGTCGTGAAATACCAAAAGATCCAACAAAAAAGTTTCTTTAAAACTAAAGAGCTGATTAAATTATCATCTATTCCTGAAGAAATAAAAAAGAAACTAACTAACTCTGAAGCTATTTCACTAAAACTATATGGTTTACCAAAAATTTATAAACCTAATAATCCTTTAAGGCCTATTGTTAGTGCAATTGGTTCTCCTACATATAGCCTTGTAAAACATCTTACATTGTTGTTACAACCTCATATAGGAAAAACACCCCATTACATTAAAAATTCTGCCGACTTTGTTGAAAAAATGCATAGTTTCAAAATTGAAGAGGGTGATATAATGGTTAGTTTTGATGTTGTTTCACTTTTTACAAAAGTACATCTAAAAGAAACTATTGAGTACATTGATCATCTTTTTCCAAAGGACCATTCTTTTTCAGCACTGTCTTACTACAACTTATTTTCAGTGGAATAGTAAATTTTATGAACAGATTGAAGGTGTAGCAAAGGGTAGTCCCCTTAGTCCTGTTATAGCTAATTTTTATATAGAAAAATTTGAAACATTAGCGTTACAAAATACACCTAAAAAACCTTCGGTTTGGTATAGATATGTAGATGACACATTTGTTATTTGGAGACATGGAGAAGAAGCACTACATGAGTTTTTAGGTTTTATAAATGCTATACATCCTAGTATTCAGTTTACCATGGAAAAGGAAACTAATGGAAGTTTACCATTTCTTGACATATTAATATCTAAAAATAATAATTCACTATCTTTTAAGGTTTACAGAAAGCCGACACACACTGATAGATACCTTCATAAATTATCCAACCACCAACCACGTCAAAAAATTAGTGTAATTAAATCTTTAGTAGATCGAGCAAAACGAATTTGTGACCCTGAATTCTTGAATGATGAATATAAATATTTAAGAGAATCCTTACAAAGTAATGGATATTCACTTGCAGATATTAATAATGTTATTGCACCTTCTAGGCGTAAAGAAAAACCAGTTCTTAATGTTGGTACTGCTTTTCTTCCTTTTATAGCTAATGTTACAAATAGAATTGAAAAGATCCTAATTAAATATGGCATTAGGACTATTTTTAAACCTACAAGAAAAATTAAAGAACATTTAAGATCACCTAAAGATGTGTCAAACCCTCTGTCATCTTCCGGAGTGTATAAGTTATCTTGTTCATGTGGAAAAGTATACATCGGAACCACAAAACGTAGCTTTGATACAAGACGCAAAGAACATATGAGATTTTGTAGATTGGGTCAACCAGAGAGGTCGGCTGTGGCTGACCATGCCCTGAATAATCATGACATTCAATTTGACAATATGGAAATATTGTCAAGACAAACCCATTATTATGTTCGTTTGCAACGTGAAGCTATTGAAATATATAAACACCCGAATAATTTTAATAGACAAGAAGAAAATCTCCGTTTAAATAGGTTTTGGCATCTTATAATTAAAAAAAAGCATAATGATACGTCTTAGTTTTAATTTTAATTTTAGCTTCTGGTATGTCTAGGTTTTTTGCTGTGTTTTTCCTAGACCTTGAAGCAAATGCTTTACCAATTATATGTTAAATTACCACAGCACTATAATTTAACATAAGTAGTTGAAATTAAATTAAAATTAAAAAATTACAAAGAACGTTCTGCATTGTGCTTTTCATTGTTAATAACACTTCCAATTATTGATAAAGATATATCTTTGTTAGATTTAGCTGGGTTTGTTTTACTTGATGTAATGTTTGGATTTGTGAATGCTTCTATCATTTTAAAATTGAAGTTTTTCACAACTTTACACTTACATCATAACTCGATTAAATTTTGTTAAATGTGTTTTTTGGCTGACAAATTTCATTGTTAGCTTTCGTCGTAGAGAGTGTTCTGGTTTGTCATCTTTAAGGCAGTTTAACAAAATTTAATTTTAATGACCTAGTTATTCTTTACTAAAATTTAATTTTATAGTTGGCTCTATACGTTTTTCAAACTGTTATATTAATAGCAGGCTTATGTTTATGTTTTAATTTTTCAAATTTGACAAAATTGTTTACATCTTTAACAATTTTTAACAAACATTACTACTGACGAAGATAACTGTAAGTGTTATCGAAACATTTAGATTGTATAATTTAAAGTACACCGTTAAGAAAAACCCAAAAAAGATAAGTATTTTAATAAACTGTGAAGTTCATAAAACCCGTCTTCTACTAATAAAGTGCAGAATGCTGCTTAAATAATTGAAATTTGTAACCTCAAGACTTAAACCCAATTCAAACTAATTTGGCAACTATTTATACAATTAAGTAATCACCATAAAACCATAACGATTCACTTGTTAAGATATTTTAACTCGTGCTAAAAATTATGCTATGCATTCGTGCAAGCGAAATATACACTTTCCACCTACACAATTTTTCCGGAAAAATTTTGTGCATTCACTGTTTTATTATACTGATTAAATACCTGGTTAAATGCAACGGTGTATATTTAAAATTAACACCCCAATTAATGTAATTTTGGGTATTAATCTCAACATATACTCTTGGCCTACGATTTTTACTATTCATCCATCTTAGCATAGGCCTTGACTACGTGGGTGCTCCGAGGCTCGTCCACCCACATTGAAAATTTAGCGGGTTCTAGAGGCTCAGAACTAAAAAACAATTCATCCGGAAAAAATGCTTATTTTTGTTGTTTTAGGGTCTACAGAAACAAATACTTCCACAACTGCTTTGCTTCTAGCAGTAACTTAACTTGTAGTTGTCCAACAGCTGATTTAATAAAATTTTAAAATTCTGAGATGAGGAAACGACGTTTTTACTTAAGGTATTCAGTTACAGCCTCACGTTGTACGTCAACGGTCGGCAGTAATTATTTCAAAATAGAAAAATACAAAAATATAAAGAAAAGAAGAAAATGGAAGTTAGCATACCCGTAGATAAATTAGGATGGTTTAAAGGATCAAAATTTTGCTTAGTGTATGAAGAAACTACACTGCAAGAATTTCCTTTGCCGCCAACTTTCAAAGATGAGTCCATAAAGTCATTTGTTCAGAACGTTTCTAAATTGATGATATGGGCTTTTGGCCAAGTAGGGGTTAGACATACAAGGTCACGAAGACGAAAATACCAATATTTTAAATCTTCTTAACGTGCGAGCGGAGGATGTACCAGCATTGCAGGAACGGCTGAACTGAAAAGAGTACCAGTGGCTTTCCCACAACGTGTTAAACTAATACATAGAATTATTTGTTTCCAAAATCTTGGAAAACGTAAAAAAATGTTAGAAGAAGCTAAATATTATGCAATCATTGTCAACAAAACCAGTGACATTTCTGTGATAGAACAAATGTGCTTTTGTTTTAGAGTGGTGGACAGTGATTTTAATGTGCACGATTTGTTTGTTGGCTTTTATGAAACATCTCATACTGATGCAGCTACCCTATTCAACATCGTAAAAGCTGTTATTTTGCGACTTAGCCTTTCTTTTATGAAATGTAGGGAATATTGCTATGAAGGAGCTTCGAATATGACTGGTTCCCTAACTGACCTTCAAACAGGAGTTAAGTAAACCGAACCTTGAGCAGTATTTACACACTGTTTGGCACATTCTTTAAATTTAGTGGGCCAACATTCTTTGATAGAGCTTACCCTGTTAAGAGATTTTCTTAATTTAATTAAGGATATGATTGATTTGATTCGAAATTCTCTTAAGCGACTACACTGATAGTGCGTGAGAATTCTGTCACTGAAATCAGTTAAATCCAATTACAGAAGTTTAATAGATTTTTTTGAAGAATCATATAAAAATTGAAAAGAGTGATCCTGGATATAAAGCGTAAGGATTTTACAAATTCCTTAAAAAATTTGAAACCTGTTTTTTAATAAATGTCACAATTGCAATATTCTAAAGAGTTTAAACTGCAAACTCAAACAGGCAACGGAATCAGCGCTTGTGGCTGTGAGACAAAATGATTCTACCGACCAGTTGTCATCACTTCCATTTTGTCTAAAATCATGGAAAAATTCATCAATCAACAGCTGCTCTCTTTCCTTGAAACTAGCAAACTTCTTAGTGACCACCAATGTGGTTTTATGCAGAATCGTTATCTTAGTCCGTTTTTGTTCACACCCTAATAACCATCAATAACTGGGACACTTGGTTTAATATCATACAATACGAATAATACAATAATTGCTACAGTCCCATTAGATTTACCACACCTATCTCATACTTTTGAAACCGTCGGTAATTTTGTTCACAATATTCTTACTGGTTTCTTCAACTGACCTAATTTTGGTTTTGGAATCATATCATCTTCACTTTCGCTATGATCAGATAAAAATGACGTATCTAAAGCTATGTGCGGTTACGCTGGTTCTGCAGGTTGACGTTTCCTTTATAACCTATTATTCAGACTCTAAGAGAAATATCAACCTCTCCGATCATTATAAATCAAAATTTTTCCATTTTCACGACGATGTATCAAAAACAACACTGCTTGACGCTTGAAAGGCATTCATTTCTCTTTAGAGTTCACAATATTCCATCTCGTCTACATAAGTAAGTAAGACATTTAGTTTCATTTCACCAGTATCACCAAAGAGCGGACATTTTGAGAAGCTACGAATTTTTGTCGTTTTCCAAATAAGTACTGTTCGTAATTTTGGTAAATGCACCTACAGACCTTTCATCTTCATTTTCAAAAACATATTAGAGAGAAAATTATTGCTCTTTATTCTTCGTGGAATGGAACATTTGATCATATCTTTTCTCTATTTCGATGGCTTCCCGAAATATTCGGTGTGTTTTATTTTTGTTGTGGGCTAACATCTTGATATTATAGAAGAATTTTGTGTGCACATGTTGGGCCAGGGTCTAAGATTTTGCCCGATTCTTCAGACCCGTGTTACGATGTACTATGCGTGCGTTGATGCGTCGGTTAGTTTGTCCCATGTAGTTGCTTACGCACTTTTCACATGGTACTTCGTACACTCCTTGCTCCTCGTGTGGAATTTTCATTTTCGGGTTCAGAAGAATGTTGCCGATCTTCTTGTTGGTGTAAAGATGGTCTTATTGTGGTTTTTCTTCAGGAGTCTGCTCTCTTAATGGTCTTCCTAGGGAACCGATTTCTTAGAAGTGCGAACTTGATGTTATTTGTTTCTTGCCGTCTACTAGGCGCTTTGATCTTGTTATCAGCGTTTCTACCAGTGATTGCACGTGCGCTGGATGGTGATGAAGGTCGACGTTCAAGTAACGATTGGTGTGTGTACTTTTACGATGCCGCCTTGTATTTTGTAGACCAGGACATCTAGGAAGGGTAGTTTGTTTTCCTTTTCTACTTCTATGGTGAATTTGATCCTCTAGTACCTGGCGTTGAGATGATCCAGGAACTCGGCCAATTTCTTCATTCTCAATGGCCTTGCGGGGGCTCTAACCGTTATACGATTTCAAAATTATTTTGCGTGTGTTAGGTTGATACCAAAAGAAAACATTTTATCGCCTATTGGTAACGAAGTAACGGAAAAAGTTAATTTCGCTCTACCCAGTGTGTATGACAATTTTATTGTTTATTTATTTCAGTGTTTTAAACAAATGTAGTCCATACCCGATGCTAAATGTTTTCAAAAAATTCTTCAAACGAATCAATTTCTGATCATGTACGGTTTGAGATAAGCAACCCACTATACTTTTAGCTTCTCGGAACCTTCGGAGTAATACGTTTAAAGATAATCTATTATACAAAACGAATTTTGTTTTGTGCTAGTATATACATAATTAAGTATTTACAATTGTCAAATTTTTTTTTACGTGAAAAGTAGGTGATGCTTGTTTACATCAAAAAATAAATTAAATACATTTGATCTACACGGTTGATAAAGTGCAACCTTGGTATCATATTTCAGTGTATAAACTGTGTTAGCATAATATAATAGAACAAAGCAATTTTTGTACATGGTTCACGTGAAATTCAGTTACAGGTGATTATGCAACTTAATGCTCAGCGCATTATTTGTTGCAGACGTCCAGGCGCTTGATATTGCACTAACTTTGTTTGATACTGTAAATTACTCCATATTTTGTAGTTTTTCTTAGAATACATACATATAAATCGACCTCTGTTACCAAAAATACTTAGAATATATATGTTGGCTATAAAATTAAATGTGTACAACGTCTAAACGTCAAGGCTAACCTTTCCATAGTTATCAATCCCATGGTTCATCCCATATGAATACTTTTTTTAAATATTCAACATTATGATATAAGTTGTCTTATAACTATCGATGTGCTATAATTGTTAAATTTTCTTGCATTTTGCTAACGACGATAGATGCAAACAACGCAAAGGTAAGTATTTATAATAATACGTTAAATCGTGAAAGGTTACGTTTTTCTAGAAGGGTTAACGACATCGCCGTTAAAAGAAAATAAATAACAATAGAGCTTGCAATACGCCTCAACCTAATCGTGCCAAGTGGCCTAACGCAATTACCACTTCCGATTTGTAGTAGATCAACTACACTTCCGCACTTCATACAATTCCCAGGACCACTTAGCAGCTACCAAAATTAAATTGACCTCGAGATGCTTACATTAATGTTAGCAAAACATATTGATTACACGTATATTATTAAGCCTATATAAAGAAAAACCAAATCCTTATCAGCACTTCCTTCTAGTTTGTGTAATATAATAACTTCATACAGCATACAATTTATTCAATTATTAAAAAAATGTTTATCATGCGAGCATTCTGGTAAGATGCCTCTGCGATTTTGTTAATGTAAGCCGTTTTTATAGTTCAAGCTGGGAGACATCACGAAACTTACCGAATGATTTTATAATAGCAACCGCAACTTCTGCTTATCAAATTGAAGGAGCCTGGAACGAAGACGGTGAGACTTAACAAATTAGTTTAACATAATTCATTCAATTTTAGGCAAGGGCGAAAATATATTGGACCGATTAATCCACACTCACTCAGAAAGAATTGCAAATCGAAGTAATGCAGATATCGCGTGCGATTCGTATCATAAAACTAAACTCGAAGTGGCTTAATTAAATATGCTGGTTTTCAGCAGTACCGATTTTCTATTTCATGGTCTAGAATTCTTCCACAAGGATTTTCTAATATGGTTAATCAAAAGGGAATTGAATATTACAAAGAACTCATTAATGGGCTTATCTCAAATGACATAACTCCAATTATCACTCTGTATCATTGGGACCTTCCTCAAGTCTTGCAAGATTTGGGAGGTTGGGCTAATCCATTAATAGTTGATTGGTTTGAGGATTATGCACGCGTTGTTTTTACTAATCTTGGGAATAAAGTCAGAATGTGGTTAACATTTAATGAGCCAAAACAGGTGTGTAAGTTTGGCTATAGACGTGATTTTCTTGCACCAGGAATAGAATCGAGTGGGCTTGGGGAGTACTTATGTGTGCGTAACGTTGCAATGGCGCATACTCGAGTATATCACTTATATAAAGACTCATTCCGCACTACACAAAAAGGTAAAATACAGTCGAATTTATCATTTAGCAGTTTGTGATTTTTAGGTAATGTTAGTATTGTAAATGAATGTCCGTGGAAAGAACCGGCATCGAATTCGACCGAGGACCAAGAAGCCGCGGAACGTGTTCTACAATTTGATGTATTTAATCACTTCTAGAACAATTGCCGACTAAACAATCTTTTTTAGTTGGGATTGTACGCAAATGCAATCTTCTCTGAAGATGGTAATTTTCCAACAATTGTAAAAGACGCTGTTGCAGCTCGAAGTCAAGCTGAAGGTTATTCAAGATCGCGACTTCCCGTTTTTTCTGAATAGGAAATACATTACAGCCGTGGAACTTACGACTTTTTCGGATTTAATTGCTACAGAACTAATTATGTAAAAAATAAAATGTTTCCTATTGGATCACTCTCCGCGGATAAAGACATTGGAGTGGAAGAGTATGCTCATCCAGAATGGACGCAAGGTGTATTAGATTATTACAACGTACTTATTTTATAAATATCTTTATATAATTCTCGCTCAAGCCATTTTAGACTGTGCCATAGGGCTTTAGAAAAATGCTAAACTATATTAAACGCAATTATGGTAATCCAGATATTTACATATTTGAGAGGTTCTAATAACATTTGGAAGCAAATTAGTGATAGATGTTCTACTCTGCAGTTGGAGGGACCTCAATTACCTCGCAGAAGAAAAAAATCCGTGGTAGATCGACCAAGGAGAATCTTCGCATAATTTTCAAAGTGCAAAAGATAGTTACCGGCAAGTTTATTTTGAAATTCTTGATAAAGCCATAGTTAGTCTTAAAACCCGCACTCAAAAGGAAGCGATGGAACATTCACGAAAGGTGGAAAAAGTTTCAATTGGCGATATTGAAGCAAGAGCAACCAATGAAGGTTACGTATTAGAATTTTATAAAACAGATTTTGAAGCCGGTAAGTTAAGACTACATCGCGATATGTTAATTGACATTGCTAAACAGCAACAAAAAAGTGTTGTATACAAGTGTTTTGATAATGTAATCAAAATTCTTTTGCTAGAAGAAAACGGACATTTGAAAGTTATGCTGTTAGAAGTGTGTAAATTAGTCAAAATTATTCTTACGATACCGGTAACGTCGTGAGTAGTAACCAGACACCTTCCCCTCCACTTTTTATACACGACCACATGGGGGTCGTATTATTGCCCTTAAGATTGAGGTTGACCTTGAGACTGTATTGGAGACTGGCCTTGAGGATGACATTGGGGCCTGGCATTGGAATTGGCCTTGGGCCTTGATTTGGAGGTGGGCTTAGGCTAGCCAAGGTCAGAACCAAAAATCTGTTTAGCGGGAAATTTGAAATTTTCTAACAAGATGCCCTAATGATAACTTGTAAGACAGTTATAAGAACTTGTGTCAGGGTCTGCGCCCTTTTGTCGTGGCCCCATGGCTGGAAATAATATTAGAACAAGGGGCCCCAATGCCATCTCATAAGACAGGTATAAGAACTTGTGTTAGGGCCTACGCCCACCAGTCGTGGCTCCATGTTGCGTTATATGGATTTGTTTGTAGCGCCATTCAGTGGTGTATGGACTAATGAAAATTTTCTGTAATAAGGGTGGTCTCATCTAGCGGTATATTTCTAGGACCAATTAGAGATTGTTTGTTACGCCATCTAGTGATGTATTTTTAAAGTAACGAGTGTTTTCGGTAATAGAAGTTGATCATACACGCCTCTCTCTCGTTTCTCTTATCATTTATAACTGAACAGGTAGTGAAAAACTTATGTACAAAATCAAGCATCGGTAAATTATTTATTCTAAAATACAAAAACATTATCGTATAAAGTCCACATACATCTGAATGGTAATCCTGCAGTGTAGTTTTGTTGTAATGGAACCATATAGAATTCTTCTCAAGGAAACGTAAATGGTAACCTAGCGGGGGTCGTCCAAAGGAATTACAATATTCCCCGATGCCATTCTCTTCAATGTAGAGGGCAGTCCAATGCTGACCTGATTTGTTTGCAGGATCCGTTTTCACAATAAATTCACAAGGTCCAGTTGCGTCCCTCGGTAGTTGACAAGTAGAAACACATTCTTGTAGCTAGGGATCGATTTCAAACATTTCAGGGCTAGTACCGTATACATGTTTGGAGATTGGTTTGCACTCAGTCTTTCAATAGTAATGAGTTTTCCAGAGCGCACATAAGATCCCCGATCTTATGGTTTAAACAACTATGCGCCTTTGCTTCCTTTTAAATTTTTGAATTGACGGGCAACCAATCTCGTCCAAATTAGTATTGGTTTGTTAAGGAATCTTAAAAACCATTGTTTTTCACTGCCCTTAACATGAATTTTGGTAAACGGCAGCAGCGTTCATATCAGCTCCTCTTGGAAATTGTTGTAGCGCACATACCCTGACCGCCATTTCATGCCGTGATATTTATGCTCTAAATACCATATCTGTCGTGACATGAGTTTTGACATAAAATAATCTCGACACCTTTACGTCAGTTTTTGTAACAGAATATTTAGCTGCAGTTGTTTCTAAAAATTTGGCGTATGCAATTGGACTGTTGGGGTTGATTCTCATACGTCTCACCAGTAAACTAGCCTCCATAATTCGCGTCTTGTAAGTTGAACCGTGCGCCGCCACTAGGCTAATTTAACTTTTAATTCAACACCACTTTTGAGAAACTTTTCTTGATTAGACAAATTAGAGTGCACGTGACCAAGTATTCATTTACCCGGCTGTGTCATTGTGCCATAAGGTACAACCTAGACGTGAATTCTTGGCCTTCCACAATTTAGCAACGTTTCGATATATGAGCGGTAGGCGTAGGTGTTGTTTGGTTGTGACACCATCTTCTGATTTAAGTAAACCTCCACTGTATCGTCTTGCTTTAGAACTTTATCTGTGATGTACAACATGGTCTGGCTTAAATCTATGTAATCGTTTCCATTTCTGGGCACCACACACTCTATTTTATAGATGTCCTCATCGGCTTTACGTTTAAGATTTCTAACTGTCTCGTGAAATCTTTTATAAAGCGATTCCTTAACAGGACGATCCTCTATGACGTAGAAATCTTAAACGTAAAACCGATGAGAAAATCGATAAAATGATGGAGGATTTGGGCTATAAAAGAGTACGTCTGACCGACAATAACCAGTCTCCACCGAGAGCTGTTGCTAAGAAGAAGAAACCTACTTACAAAGATATATTTTCAACATAATAATGGCTTTTCTACATGCCCAATCGTGTGAATTCGTCAAGTCCCAATTGGATTTGTTCGCTTTACCGTCGACGCATACAAGTACCGAGAGTGGTGAACAGATATTTTACAAGCCCTTATCAGCTCTTAGTAATGACGCCCAAATAGAGTTTGTGATACCCGGAAACGGAAATGAATACATAGATTTAAGCCAGACCATGTTGGACATTACAGATAAAGTTCTAAAGCAAGACGATACAGCACTTACTGTCGCGGATGTTGTAGCACCGGTAAACAATTGGATGCATTCGATTATCTCACAAGCGGAGGTTTACTTAAATCAGAAGATGGTGTCACAACTAAACAATACCTCCGTCTACCGCTCATATATCAAAACGTTGATAAATTATGGAAAAGAGGCCAAGAATTCACACCTAGGTTGTACCTTATAGCACAATGGCACAGCTAGCCGGGCAGATGAGTATACTGGGGCCCGCAAATAACGGTTTCTTAAAACATCAAATACTTGCAGCGACGAGCAACAGGTTGAGATGGTTGATCACGTGCACTCGGATTTGTCAAGAAAAGTTTCTCATTCGCGGTATTGAATTTAAGGATAAATTTGGACGATCAAGGGATACCTTTAGTCTAACGGTGGCGCACGGTTCAACTTACAAGACAGGAATTATGGGTGCTAGTTTACTGGTGAAACGTATGCGAATCAACCCTACTTCTAATTGCACACGCTAAAGCTTTAGAAACAACTGCAGCAAAATATCCTGCTACCCCTTCAATTTTCATCACAACAGTATTATCTACATGTCGTTATACATTGACGGCCAACAAATTCCACCAAAAGCCTTACAATCAGACTTTACAGATAATGGTTTACATGTACGGGCATATCACACCTTATTCTCTAATACGGGTATTAATTCTTTGAATGAGGGCAACGATATATCGAGAAGCGTTTACCCCAACGACTACTGTTTAATGGCCTTCGACTTAATCCCCGACTTGTCTGCAAGCGCTAGCGCGCACTGGAATTTGGTTAGAAACGGTTCCCTGCGCTTAGAAGTCGGTTTTGGAGAAGCGCTTGTAGAAACCATTGACTTTTTGGTATACGCCGAATTCGATAACGTGATTGAGATCGAAAAACATCGGAATGTCGTCGTGAATTTCGCCTGTTAAAGGGAAGAACCCTATCACAAGCTTCAGTGTACAACAGTAGCTGGAAGAAGATGGACGCATACTTGGACGTGTAAGGGTTAATAACGAATTTATACCGAAAGAAATTGCGTGATTACAGATCATGGTTCGTTACTGTTGATGCTGATAAAGCCACCTAGAGATTATTTTATATCAAAATCTACGCCAAGACAAAAACGGTATTTAGAAGATTAATATCACGACATGAAGTCAGGGTCAGGGTCAGGGTATGTGTCCTACAACGGTTTCCAAGAGGAGCTGATAATAACGCTGCTGCCGTTTAACAAAATTCACGTTGAGGGTTGTAAAAAACAACAGTTTTTAAGATTCCTTAACAAACCAATACTAAATTTGGACGAGATTGGTTGCCCGTTGATTCAAAAATTTAAAAAGGAAGCAAAGGCGTATAGTTGTTTTAACCATAAGATCGATGAGCCTGTGTACGCTCTGGAAAACGCATTACTATTGCAAGACTTGGCTCATACCAACTCCAAAGATGTATGCGGTACAAGTGTTGAAATGTTTGAAATCGATCCCCAGTCATAATAATGTGTTTAGACTTGTATGTGCTTCTAATCAGCTAGCGAGGCACGCACCGGGACCTTGTGCAATTATTGTGAACACGGATCCTGCAAACACACCAGGTCAGCATTGGACTGCTATCTACATTGACGAGAATGGTAACAAAGAATATTTTGATTCCTTGGGACGACCCCCGCTAGGTTATCATTTACGTTTCCTTGAGAAGAATTTTAGATGGTTTCATTACAACAAAACAACGCTGCAGGATTCGGATGTGTGTGGACTTCATAGACTAATGTCTTTGTATTTTAGAATAAATAATTTACCGATGCTTGATTTTGTGTATAAGTTTTTCACCACATGTTTAGGTATAAATGATGAGATAATCAAATTACTGTATAATGCTTGTTTTTCAACCGTTCCACTCCGATGAGTAATAGCGTTCTTTAGCAGTTTTGCTGTTTTAATTAAGTGTTCCGTAGCAAGAACCGAGAGAGATGAGAGAAACGAGAGAGAGGCGTGCAACTTCTATTACAGGAAACATTCCCTAATTAGCCCTAGAAATATACCGATAGATGACACCATCTTTATACCAGAAAATTTTCTTTAGTCAAAACACCACTAGATGGCGCTACAAACAAGTTCATATGTCGCAGCAAGGAGCCGCGACTGGCGGCCGCAGGACGGTCAGCATTAGGGCCCCCTTATAATACACGATAAGAGGGCGCAGCCCCTAACACAAGTTCTTATAGCTGTCTTACAAGTTAGCATTAGTAGTCCCTTATCAGAAAATTCCAAATTTCCCGCAGAACAGATTTATGGTCCTGACCTCGGCTAGCCTAAGGTCAATTCCAATTCCAGACCCCAAGGCTAACCTTGTAACGAACCGCAATTCATTACTACAGAATTTTTTTAATTAATTATTTAACAATCAGCCCTCGTAAAAGAAATGATGTAAGATTTCTTAGTATTCAAACACCTGCAATACCTAATTTAACATTTCTTAGTATTTCGTTGGATTGCACAACCAAAAATTAATTTGTTTCCCCTCCAACATAGATTTCATAAAACATCGAATGTTTTATACGTCAGAGTAATCTCCGCCAATTACAGATAGGATTCCCCCAAACGGAAGCCACCACCGCCTACCGAGAGTCCCCTATAAAAACCGCGCCGCGCACCTTAAAAAAAAGTACCTGTAAACCGGGAGAAGAGAAGAAGAAGAGAAGAAGTTTTTATCCGATCCTGGCGAAGAGTTCCATCGCTCCTCGTGAACGCATCCCGCTGCCGAGAATTATTTAGTTGGTTTTACCAGCTCCTGTATTAGTTAGTCCGTTAGACTAACTCCGGTTCCAGAAAACCTGCACGTGACGGTTGTTTTAAAGTAAATCGCCGCAGACCTAGTGATAGCCGCCGCAAGTTTAGCTCCCTGTATTTGCAAACGCGCACCGTGAACCTTTTGTAAATAAATAGCTATCCTCGATCTTTGTGATTAACGACACGTAAGTGTGTAGAATAATTCATTACACACACACACACACACACACACACACACAACCCTCAGGCGGCGACGGGCTAAGTCCCAAAGCAGTCAGGTGTACATACACAAATTACACACAAAACCCTCAGGCAGCGACGGGCTGAGTCCGAAGCAGTCGGGTGTACATACACAAATTACACACAAAACCCTCAGGCAGCGACGGGCTAAGTCCCGCAGCAGTCGGGTGTACACACAGATTACACATACAAAAACCCTCAGAGAGCAACCGGTGAAGTCCCGGAGCGATCAGGTGTACATACAACATACACATACAAAAACCCTCAGAGAGCGACGGGCCAAGTCCCGAAGCGATCGGGTGTGTATACATCACCTACACATACCAAAAGTGTTTCGACGGGTCAACCCGATGTCACCTAGATCACTACACGCTACCATACACCTGACGACGGGAGCTATATAGGACTGTATAGCCCTGCAGTTCTCATCATTTACTCTCACTTACATTCTAAACACCTGCAATCACCAGCTCGCTGGCGAAGACCGAAGTGCCTGTAATCACAAACGAATTAAACGTAGAGTATCCATCAAAGACCTGTAGAGAAGAAAAACCGTACATCGATAACTACGCGCTTAGTAATTGGATTTCAAGAAAACAATCAATTAAGTGTTTTCCACCACCTTATTAAAACCGCCTTCAATAAATACGCGTGTTGTGCGTATACACTTAGGTAACGTTCGCGTGCATCTACGTGAGATTTCGTTCATTTACATAAAAGAAATCACCACCATAAAATTACATCCCAGAAGATATCGCGCAAATATATTAATTATACAACCAAACGTGTATAATCCGCCCAGCCCAAATTCAATGCGAAAGTAAACCTCTGAAGATATTAATATTATCGAACGTAATAGATCGCGAAGGTAAATTGCTTCACGAAGTATACGCGCCTGTCCGTCTCCAAGTAATTACTAAAGTTAAAGCAGCAAGCAAGTAGGCCGTTGAACGCTGGTCATGCGTACGACCGTGAACTCGGGATATCGATTTTCATTACGTTCCTCATTGAGTGTAACTAGGGAGTATTAATATTTGTTTACAGAAACGACTTCGACAAAACTAAGTCGCCTTCCCGAGTGAGTGGATGGAATAGGACATCCAAATTCTCCGTCCAAACCTAGTGGATGCCACTACGCCGCTGTCTAAGTATTAAATTCAAATTGTTTTCTCATTTTTTTCCTCAATTTTATGTTTATGTTGGTTGTTCATAATGTTATTAGCCTAGTTTAAGTGTGAATACGTTAGACTTGTATATAATAGAATAATATACTATTAAACCGTTTTACTATAATTATTTTATGTGGACAGTGTAGAGCTAAAGTTTAAATCTTCCGACGAACCCACCCCCTTCTTTAGTCTCTAATCTAAAGACCGATTGCAGTTTAGCCGCGGCAAATATAAAAATTGTGAGAAAGGACCTTACAACCTCAAGGTCAAACCCTAGGTCAGCTGCGAGGTCAACCTCAATATCAAGGTCAAAAAAAGAACACCTACGTGGGCATGTATAGAAAGTGGTGGGGAAGGCAGGGGCTTGTGACGTCAGAAAAAAAGTGGAAGGATGGTGGCCGGTTATTACTGTCGTGTGTCGCAGAGCGATTTTTCTAGTCTTCGAAGACTATAGAATTACTTAAGATCAACAATAGGCCAGGTCCGATTTAACCATATGCTTTGATTCACTCCCATAAAATGTGGGCAAAGCAAATTTATATACATAAAGTTGTGCATGAATTTATATTGCGTTCTTCAGTGAGAAGAAACACGTGTTCTTGGTCATCCAATTAGCTTTTTAGTTTTTATAGAATGTAATTAATATATATTTAAATTTTTCATTGCTAGGTTGCAATCTTTAAATATACAAATTAAGTACCATACCTGCATATAGCCTAAACACTATATGTGTTAAATAAAACTATTTAGGATCTATTTATTGTTTTGATTTATAATTCAATCTGTGTAAGTTCTAGGCTTTGTAAGCCTCTACGTTTGATTTTAAAGTGTTTTAGAGTATTTTTTTTCTAATGAAATATTAGTCAACATTCAGATATATGCGGGTAGGTATAAACACCGTGAAATGTTAATATGAAGATGTATTTGTTTTAAAGAAAATCAGTAGACTGCAAAAATATTAAGCAACCACAGAAATTTTGAAAAGTCAGCATCTACGCATCTTAGGAAACTACTTAACATTTGGTTAAATGCTATCGACTTAGTAGTACATAAAGAAGCCCTTGTCCTCCGGTATCAGGCATGTAATAATTAATTATTAAGTTTTTGAACAAAAGCGCAAAAAAATGTTTCAACTGTACTTTGTGAAACGTTGACACGATAACGATATATAAATTATCAACTATGTTTTTAACGTACTTAGTGGAATAGCCTTAAAGTTATTATAAAACTAGATAAGAGCCAAGTAGAAGTAATCAAGTCTATACAGTGTGTTGCAATTTATATTAAATGTTCAATAATCTAATTACTAAAATATCGGACATGGCTTCTTGGTGACGATTAAATTCCGATCTTTCGGGATACACGCCTGAATAAACAGTACGACATAGGACCGTCATGTGGCACTGGTGCTCCACGCATTTTAAAAGCAGACTAGAATTGACGTTAAAGTGGCGAAAATAACGTGCTTACTTTTAGCAAACTCAATCAACATTGACCTATAATCGCGCATTATTTATCATTACAGAGATTGTAAAACCTTGAGCGTACACCGTACTGGGGCAAACTGTAAACAGAACTGTGTAAAAGTAATTACAATCTCGCCAATTTTTTTTCTTCATACGTTAAATGATTGGAAATAAAATGATTTAATGCTGCAATTATTATCACATATAAATGAGATTGCAAATAAAACACTTGAGACTGTTTTATCTGATTTTATATAATAAAATGCAACTAACTTTATTAATCAGTTGATGTAGCTTAGTAATAACATGACTGTTACTAACCTTCTTTTATTCCTTCAGTTTTTTGTAATTTCCATAAGTGTGGAAATTGCAAGAGATATCCCGAAAGATTTACAGTTCGCAACTTCAACTTCAGCCTATCAAATTGAAGGTGCTTGGAACGAAGACGGTATTACCGATCCATTAAATTTTGACCTTTGAATTCTAAGTGAAAACAAATTTCAGGTAAAAGTGAAAGTATATGGGATAGAATGGTTCACAACCACCCCGAACTAATTTCTAAAGGTTATACTGGTGATGTATCATGCGATTCGTACCATAAAACTAAAACAGATGTGGCTATGCTGAAAAATATTGGTTTTCAGAAGTATAGATTTTCACTTTCATGGTGTAGAATACTTCCTCAAGGCTTTGATTATGTAGTAAATGAGAAGGGAATTGAATACTACGACAACCTTATTAACGAACTTATCGCTAATGGTATCACTCCAATCGTCACGCTCTATCATTGGGATCTTCCACAAGTTTTACAAGATTTAGGTGGTTGGGTAAACCCGTTAGTAGCCGATTGGTTTGAGGAATATGCACGGGTTGTTTTTACGAGATTCGGGGATAGAGTTAAGTTATGGATAACAATTAATGAACCGAAAGCCATTTGTAGGATGGGTTATGGAACTGCCTATTTTGCACCACTGGTTGAGTCTGACGGGATTGGGGAGTATTTATGTGTACGTAATATACTAATGGCTCACGCTCGAACTTACCATTTGTACCACAACCATTTCCAAAGTAAACAAAATGGTAAGATTTCATCAAAATTAAACTCAGTTTGACAAAAGTACTTGTAGGGCGTATCAGTATCACAATTGAGTCTACTTGGAAGGAACCTGGATCCGATTCCCTTATAGATCAGGAAGCTGCCGATCGTGCATTACAATTTGAGGTATTTAACTGTCATTATAAAGTAAGATACTACAAATATTCTTTTCTTAGTTTGGCATATACGCACACGCAATTTACTCTAAATCGGGTGATTTTCCAAGATTGGTAAAAGAAGCAATAGCGCGAAGAAGCATAGCAGAAGGTTTTCAAAAATCAAGACTTCCAGTTCTTTCCCAAGATGAAATTGATTATATTCGTGGAACTTATGATTTTTTTGGACTAAACTACTACAGCGCTCATTACGTCATAAATAAACATTTTCCAATAGGAGCACCATCCAGTGAGAAAGACAGTGGGATTGAAACCTATGTCGATCCAGATTGGCCTTCAGGTGCAAATGAGTATTTTAAGGTACTTTATTTATTACTATTGCTTGTGTGTTACATCATGGCTTGTAGTCCGTTCCATGGGGCTTTAGAAAAGTTTTAAATTATATCAAGGACAATTATGGCGATTTAGAAATCCATGTAATTGAGAGTGGTTTTCCTGATTTTAGTCAAATCAATGATACTCTTACCATTAAGCACCACAACGTAAGTTTCTCAAAGTCATTAATCTTATCTACAACAACAAAATTTAGGATCATCTAAATGCATTATTAGATGCAATTGAAATTGATGGCATCAATGTGAAGACTTACGCAGTATGGAGTTTATTGGATAACTTTGAATGGAGGTGTGGTTATGAGTAGGTAACAACAAATAGTTTACAAATGACTAATACGTACTACCTTAGCCTCTGGTTTGGTATATATCACGTCGACTTTGAAGATCCCGATAGAAAAAGAACTCCAAAATTATCTGCACATTATTTCAAAAATTTAATTAACACCCGAAGGCTATACGCAGAACCTAATGTGTAGAATGCAAAAAAATACATACCGGCGTGTCCCATTAAACATCCGCAGTACCAATATCTTCTTAAAGGTGGGAGGGAGGCGAAAATGTTTTCTGGTGCAAGGGACTGTTGCTCTAAATAAGTGTTTCATTAAGCTTATTTAAGTTTATCTCCAATACTTGCAGAGATATAGAACAATTTCTGAAATTTAGATCAAATTTTACATTTCACAGCTATTATCAGTATGCATAAGGAAATAAGAGGATAAAATACTAGCTGTATTGGACAATGGATCAGATGTTCTTGCATATGTCGGTAATCTAGGAAAACCACGACAACCCGTACATTTGCCATTTGACCGTTGCCAGTGATCACTCTGTATAAACCAGCAATGCAAATACTGTCGTTCTGATTTATTCATGTATACTCATAATAGCTGTGAAGTGTCAACTGTTTAACGTCCTGCTATCTTTGGATGAAAATTTGATCTAAACTTCTGAAATAGCCCAACATCTCTGTAAGTATTGGAGATAAACTTAAATAACCTTCATGAAACTTACACTTATATTTTATGAGCACTCGAGTAATGTAATAATATATAGAGTGTTCCATTATAAAATACCTAATAAGGTCGTAGCAGAATTCCTGGTCACCTTGTATCTTTGAAAACATTTTAAACCATGCTCTAGAAAAACGTTTTACTTGAAACATTTTCGTCTTTCTTCCACCGTTAAGGAGATATTGAGACTGCTGATCTCAAATGGGACACCCGGTACCAATATAAACCATAATGTAACAATCATATGAAATAATGATATACATAAATTATCGTATCGTATATTGGCCATAAGTGTAATAAAATCAATTAAGAGGAAAATAGTACACGCACAAAATAATGGCAATCAAAAATTTAAGTTACATTGAAACTTATAGTGTTACTAATTAGTAGCGTAGGGAACTATATAGTACCAACCTAATTTTTGTTTGATTATTTAGGGATAATTATCCTTTAGGTTTTAAAATAACGTATACATACTTCAATATATACTATGCAAATTATAAAGTGTTATTATGACAGACGACGATGTCTGTAATTATTATTAAAACGTATTCTATTTGTGTCGTCAGCGTTATTTGAAGTTTTAGAATCGTGGTTTGGTCGCTTACAAAAAACGTAAATAATATATGCCCAAAAACCGATCCTTGAGATACTCCATATCTTATTATTGATGACAATCCATCTCACATGCTACATTCATAGACATTACCATATGGACGTGTGAATTAGCATGTGTTTGCGTGTGCCAACTGTTAAATCCAAAACTATTAAACTTTTGATTAAACAATTCCAACCAGAACAACCGATTCTATTGAGTCTCGCTCATGAAAGGTATTGACTGACATACGTCCCCAATTCCTATCAAAAATTCCTCTCGTCGTGTACTATATCTATATATAATATATATATATATATATATATATATATATATATATATATATATATATATATATATAAAATATATATATATATATATATATATATATATATATATATATATATAAAATCGGTGACACTGGAACTGTGGTAGGATCTTTAACAAAGAAAATAAATCCAAGTATCACAAAAAAAACACCGAACCCGTTTCGATAGCTAAGATGTCATCAGCCGTCGACAGCTGTCGATCGCTGATGATGATAGCTTAGCTATTGAAACACGTTCGCTGTTTTTGTTTTTGTGTGGTACTAGGTGTTTATTAAGTTATTCATGTTTTGAGAAAATTTGAACTCTCACTTAAATTCTGCCATAGGAATTTTTTCCCGGTGAACTATGCGTTGTGTCAAAAATTACACAGATCATGATTAATCGAACATGATTAAGGTGTATGTGTTGGTGTTTTCATACACGCAAACGCACACAAACACGCACACGCACACGCACACGCACACGCAGACGCACATGCACACGCGTACGCGCACGCGCACGCACGCGCACACCCGCACACGCACACGCACACGCACACGCACACGCACACGCACACGCACACGCACACGCACACGCACACGCACACTCACACGCACACGCACACACACGCACACGCACACGCACACGCACACGACACGCACACGCACACGCACACGACACCACACGCACACGCACACGCACGACACACACACGCACACGCACGCACACACACGCACACGCACCACCATACACGCACACGCACACGCAAGCACACGCACAGCACACAGCACACGCACACGCACACGCACACGCACGCACACTCACAGCACACGCACACGCACACGCACACGCACACGCACACGCACACGCCACGCACACGCACACGCACACGCACGCACACTCACACGCACACGCACACGCACACGCACACGCACACGCACACACACACGCACACGCACACGCACACCCAAACGCACACGCATGGATGATCTTGGACAAACGTAAAATGGTGTAATTCGGTTTAAGGTTGGTGAAAGGAAATCGGTTGCATAACGTTCTACATATGGGTCTGTAGGTTGGAAGGTACAAATTCAAAGGTTATGTACCTCCATTATGTGTGACATTCGTGAACGTTTTTATGTTATTGAACACACAACTGTATTATAAACTAGCGGGCAGCGAGTTATGGGATCACCATTTAATCATAAGTTAATGTGATCGAAGTGTCATTAATAATACATGTATAATTAGCAAATATTCTGTTATCAATATTTAACTTCAAATTTGATGTTAAAATTGTAATCTACTGTTTGCGTCCAAATTCCTTCCTTAGTATATAAGATGTAACGGTAACATACATTGCATCAGAACAGTCCGAACATCGGTATCGAACGTAAGCCACTTCTCGCGTAAGAGCTCTTGTGACTTTTATTACAAATCTCTTAATTTCAAGAAAAGAACTTTTCGTTTTCACGCTCATCGTTCCAGAACCGTGATCTTCGCCGCTTCGGTGTTAGATCTGTCACTGCTCACATGCAGATAATACGAGGAAGCGGTCATCAGTAGAGGAGCCACAGCCTAGCAGCAAGCAGGAGTCGCCGGAATACAGCGGGAGCGAAGAACTAATATAAAAGAAGCATCCTGGACACCGCCACCAGCAACTGCAGGACGACGTCGAGTAAAACAATAGATACCGTTTAATAAAAAGTAATTTTTAATTAATTTTAATTTATCGTTTTATTTTAACTCTTGTTTTCCTCTTTTTCTATTTGGGTCTCTGATTTTCAAGCCTTTTTTCCTCGAGGTGTAAGACTGCACCTCGGCGGAGACCCAGTCTTTCTTTAAAACAATTTCTTTTCTTTTACTCTTTCTAAGCCTAATTAACAACAACCGCGATGGTTAAGTACAAACAACCCTCACATATGCACACACAAACCCGCTCTCTTATCCACACCTGCCCAGCCACCTTCACCCGCTTTCCCCAATCCTAAACCCACCCTTTCTCAATCATCGAGGTATTCCATCCACAGTATCTCGAAATCCATAACTACCCAGAAATCCTTTCACAACTCCATTAAATCCCTTAACCTTCCCTGGTTGAACTTAACGTTTAACCGTAACCACACCTGTCTCTTAGAGACCTCCTCTCCCTTGCCGGGTGGTATACAGCTTAGGCTGCGATACCACTTCGGTGATCCCACAGTAACCTTTACCCAATTATCCGGTCCCCGTCCTTACAACTCCACACCTAGACCGCCTCCTTTTCCTAGCTGCGACAACATTTCGGTGATCCCACAGTAACCTTGACCAAATTATCCGGTCTCCGTCCTTACAACTTCATACCTAGAGCGCCCTCCTTTTGCTGCGTGATTTATCACGTAGATAGGGACATCCTAGAACCTGAGATCCTCGGTGCCATCGATCTTACACACGTGAGGAATGCCGTTCGCATCATAGCTAAAGCGACGAACTCTCCCACATCCCTTGTCCGGATCTTAACCACCTTTGAGTACCTACTCGCACGCGGTATCGTCATGTTCGGGCGACACTACAGTTGCGAACCCTCCCTTATCCTTAAACCCCTCCCCAAGTATTGCTCCGCTATGCAGGTAGGATATATCGCTAAGGAGTGTCCTCTCGCTCTATCCGATGTCCCAACTGTGGCCAAAGCCACAGATCCTCCTACTGCAAATCATCTGCTAACCCAAGGTGTAACAACTGCGGGGAAGCTCACCCTTCCTATTCCTTCAAGTGTAGGAAGCGGCGGAAACCTCCCAGTTTCCCGTCGAAGATTGCATCTTTCCTGCCTTTCACAGAGTCTGACTCGGAGGACACAACCCACCTTAAACCCACCCCTGATACCGAATCCCTTACCATCAAGGACTTCCTGCAAGTTCCTACCCACTCCCTCATCCAGATGTTCCCCGACCGGCGAGCTAAGGTTTCACTCCTTAGATTTGCTATCCCGAAACCTCTTCCAACGGAGTATCAACATCAGCGTATCCGATACGCACATGAAGGTCGCCATAATCCGGTAACCCAATCCTTAGCTCCTTCCAAAATGAATATCCTAGCAGGGACCATTAATGCCAGGGGCGTTCGTCGGGAACGCTCCTTACTTAAACACTTTTTACACACACACACACACACACACACTCACACACACACACACATACACAGGATACACATCCTTTCCATCACGGAAACAAAACTCAGTAACAGATGCACACTTCACTTCAACACGTATCACACATTCCTAAACAATAGCCCTCTTAATTAATGATTGCTTCCCATCCATTCCTTTTCAACTTCCTGCGCACCTACAGGATCTTGAATGCGTTGCTGCGACGGTGCACCTTCCTACTTCTATAGTACTTATTTCTTATTACAACCCGCTCAGCTACAACACCCTATCCGATGACCTTTTAATCTACGACTCTAGCCTCCCTAATGCAGTTATCCTAGGTGATTTCAATGCCTGCCACATCCAATTCGGTGACACCGCAACTGATGGCAACGGTAACAGGCTATCCTCCGCTCTGTTGCAGTTGCCGCTCTTGCGAATCGACAACACACAGCCAACATATTTCGAACATTTAGGTGCCTCAATAGTAGATCATATCATAGTTTCCGAACCCATAGCTTAATATTTCGATCATGAGTGCTTTCTAGGCACCACGACAACATCGGATCATATACCCCTACTGCGCAAAACTACATTTTATCTGGTTCCCCCTACACTTCCTCAATGCACAGTCGTTACAGATTTCACATCTCCAACAACCTTACTACATCCAATCTTCAAACGACGCAAGATCTCGAGAGAGCTATTAGAGACCTAACTTCCGTAATTACGTAAGCGGTCGATATTTCTGTCCCATTAAAGAACATCGACATTTCCCGAAAACCGCCCCCACGGCACATCGTAAACTGGATCAAAGGGAAAAGACGAATCTATCGTCAATTCTTGCGATCTAGGGATCCGGCTCTCAAGACCGAATACAATCGCCTTAACGCCTTAATCAGGCGAGAAGCCAACAGACACGACGAAGACTCCTGGACCAAAGCCTCCTCCCAGCAAGGTTATAAAAGTGGTAAACTCTTCTGGCGACAGTTCGATAATCCGACCAGAAGGATAGTCAACCCCAAATCCCACCTAACCGACCTTCAGGGAAACCTAATCTCCTCCGAGCGAGGAAAGACCGATTTCTTTGGTCATCACCACCAATCCATTTTCCGATCCGTCTTGAATTCCGTAATCTTAACCTTCCTGAAATCTAACTCGACAACGAGACCCTTTTTATGCCCCCACCACGACCGACCAGGTCCACACATATTTCAAAAAAGGGAAAAATTCTGACCCAGGTCATGACGGCCTAAATCGAAAAATCCTCCTTCATTTACCCCACCCAGCTCTCCGATTACTGTCCAACATCTACAACCAATGCTTAATCCTATCCCACTTCCTGACGGATTGGAAATCTGACGGATTGGAAATCGGCCTCCACCGTCACGATACCCAAACCCCACGCCGACCTAACATTAACCTCCTCCTATAGACCAATCTCCGTCCTGAGTTGCCTCGGAAAATGCTTTGAGCAGATTCTAGCCAGGCGACTCAAGGACCACCTCGAATTTAGCGACCTCCTTCCCAACAGCCAATTCGGCTTCCGTGCCAACCGAACGTGTCACGATCCCTTGCTTACAGATACCACCAGAGCATTCAGTCGCAAGCAATGCAATCTGGCTGTTTCTGGGTATTAAGCAAGCATTCGACAGGGTCTGGCAGCCCGGTCTCCTGCACAACATCCGTAACCTCAACATTCCCCACCCCTTCTACAAACTCCTACTCGTAGCAGGCCAATCGGCCAGTTCGGGTCAAAGTAGAGAAAACCTTATCAGATCCTTTCTAACCTACAGCAGGCGTATCGCAAGGTTCTGCTTTAGCCTCGATTCTCTATATTATCTTCGCATCCGACATTGCCGAAGCGACACAACCCGGAGTAGTCGTTGCGTAGTTTGCGGATGACACCGCCTTCTGGACGGTTAATCGGAACAGCGAAACGGCCTCTTGCCTCATATCCAAAACCCTTCGGAACTTCTCTAACTGGGCGAACCGGTGGAGAGTCTCCGTCAATCCCAAAAAAAGCCAAACAATCCTCTTCCGACATCCTAATTACACCGAACGTAAGTTCCCAAAGCTTGTCTCCAGAAATGTTTCACACACCCTCAACCAAGAAAGACTCACACTCCAAGATGAAGTCACCTACCTAGGAATCTTCTTCACTAGAGCCCTCAATTGGCTGACGGGTGTAAAAAGAACACTCAATAGGATTAGAAACCGCTCAAACCTACTGGGCGCCCTCCGGAGTAGAATCAGAGGTTGCACCCTAAAACATATTAACGCACCTACAAAACATACATCCGCCCTGTAATTGATTTCCGATCATCTATATACACCAATATAAACCCCGATCACCTTTCCTCTATTGCCTCCTGTGAACTCCAAATTTTTAGACGTATACATAGGTTACCCCTCAGGTACCGTAGTGACCTCACAACACAACATGCTACATACCACCAATCACACACCGAATCCAAACACTTCAGAAAAACTTCGCGATACTATCCCAATCAAAGAAATCCTTACCACTCCCTACAACGACCGCTTTCCCCAATTTCCACGAAGAAAACCTAAATTAAAATTTAAGCATCCCTCCGCGATCCTTACACAACTCCTTGACGACCTCCCAGAGGAGATATAAGAATACCTACATAACATCCCATATGCCCTCCGGATCATCCCGTCTATTCGATGACGACCTAGCATGAAACCGGACAAAGAATCGGATTAACCACACTGAGAACACTACACTCCACTAAACAACACACACACTTAAACCAATTAACACATTATTAAATATTCAAATAAACCTAAATCTTTTCTTTACACCAAAAAAAACCACATCTCATGATACAATAACTATACAATAACACAAAGCATCGCAACACCAACAGGCATGGATTCACCAGGGCTGAAGAGTAGAAGGACTCCTGAACAGTCTACGACTAAGATATATATATATATATATATATATATATATATATATATATATATATATATATATATATATTATATATATATATATATATATACATTGTTAGTAAGTAAGAGGTGTTACTCTGTGAAAATATACAAATAGAATTGTAACGTAGTTTTTAAAAACTCAACGTTTTAGTCCACGTACGTTACTAACGGTTTATACTACGTACTGGTGTACAGCGTGTTTCAAAAAAAGGTGGCCCCGTTGCTAGGAGAGGTAGAATACTTAAAAATCAGTGGGGTTTATTTATTAAAAAAATTTCGAAACGGCATCAGTACTCAAGATACAGGGTTTTAAAGAAAATGGTATACCCATTTTTTACGATTATGTCGAAACTACTGGCAACATTGTGGACAAATTCTGCTTATATATAGTTTGGAAGTGTCAGCTTCCAAACCATACTCATATATCCTATGAATGTCTTTATATCTGGCTCTCATAGAAGGCGCTAGTTACACGGTTCGTACCGAGTAGTTTTAAATATAACTTTTTTGAGGTTATATTTTCTAGTCCAATAATTTTAACATCATTCAATTTTACACCAAAAACGTAGTATTGATAAAACTCGATACTGTGTACCGTTTTCGGAATGTTTTGATTTGAAAATGATGAAGTAATAACTGAAGCTGGTTAGGGTAAGTATTCTTATTAAAAATCAAAAAACAATAACATTATTCTAAGGCTAAGTTTATTAATTAAAAAAAGAATCACAAGAAGAAAATTAAAATAAATTTGACTAAAAACATGAAATATTCAATTAGTTAGAGTAAGTGTTCAAAATGACCTCCGTTTTCGCGAATACACAATTCTATCGTTTTTTCTAAAGAATGCATTAATCTTCTAAACGGTTGAGGATCAGCTATGAAGTCATTAAAGTGATGCTCAATTTTGTCTTGCAACTCTTGACGTGAATTTACCTTTGTGGCATAAACTGTTTCCTTAAGATACGATCAAACTGTGTAGTCCAAGGGATTGAAATCGCATGACCGTGGAGGCCAACGAATCGGAGCTTCTGCACCTCTATCAATCTATCGATTCGGACAATGGTTACTCAACCAATTACGACACCTTCTATCAAAGCGCGGGGAGCTCCATCCCGCATAAAAAGTAGAGATCTTTGCTCGTTGAGCGTTAAACCTTCTAATATCTCGAATAAATTATTTTCTAGTTGAGGTACTCAATGCCATCCAAATTTCCAGGTAGAATGTGATAACCAATTAATTTTTTACCCTAAGTTGCTGCCCAAACATTGACTTTGAACAAGTATTGGTAATTCCTTGTCGCGTAAAGGTGGCCTCGTCGGTAAAAAGGATATATTTTAAAAATTTGGGATTGAGGGCTGCCATTTATTGTAACGTTTCAAAAAAATTCACTCTAATTGGTAGATCTCATGGCAAGAGCTTTTGGAATTGTCTGTAGTGATAAGGATATAGCTGCTGCTCCTAAGTATGCTCCAAGTAAATCTAAAATGATATTCTCTTTCTGAATGGTACTTGTTGTTCTGGGCCTACCAGAATTAATGTTTTTTGGTCTCACATTCCCAGTTTCTCGACAACGTCCTTCCACGGATCTAAACGTTTTTTTTTATTTGCTAGGTTTCTACTGGAAATCTTTTCTGCATAACGCGTAACCGCTGCACTAGCGTTTCCTAAACACTCGCCTAATGTTAATAATATTTCGGTGTATTCAACATCTGAATCCATTTTGATTATTAATTAACGTGTTTATTCCCATTATTTAATTACATTACCATATTAACTATCAATAAATGTCAGTTTTCCATGATTAACTGATGACATTTTGAACACATACTCTAACTGATTAAATATTTCACGTTTTTAGTCAAATTTATTTTAATTTTCTTATTGTGATTCTTTGTTTAATTAATAACTTTAGCCTTAGAATAATGTTATTGTTTTTGGTTTTTAATAAAAATACATACTTTATACCAGCTTCAGTTATTACCTATTTTCAAATCAAAATATTACGAAAACGGTACACAATATCGAGTTTACCAATAATACCTTTTGGTGTAAACGTGAATGATGTTTAAGTTCACTTAAAATTTTGCCGTTTCGATATTTTTTTAATAAGCAAACCCCACTTATTTTTCAGTGTTCTACCTATCTTAGCAAGAGGGCCACCTTTTTGAAACACCCTGTATAAATCAAAATAAATCCGTTCTATAATAGAATCTTCAGCGGAGATATTATTATAGATTAGTGTAGCTAACATAATTTAGTCAGGAGAATGCTTATGGAAATTATTCCTAGTGGACGAGTTTTGAGCTGAGCGAAAGGTCAAACGTTCACGTTTAGCAAATTTAATTTTCATAGCGTTTAAAAAGTTAGCATTTAGTGGTAGATCTGGGATGTACGTTAAGATATCTCGATGGAATAGGACAATGTGGAATATGGAAAACCACTTCTAAATTGCCCCATATCCACCTTCAACACGTGGTAGTATTCTGTAACCAAAGAGACTGTGAAAGTCAGTTGCAAGCATTTAAATCACTATTGATGCTGGTAGGGAACCGTTGAATCTGACTCTTATCAAATGGGTTGAAGATATATATATATATATATATATATATATATATATATATATATATACACTATATATATATATATATATATATATATATATATATATATATATATTACTTTGATTGACTAATACATTAATTATGACTAAATATATTGGTTAACTAGTACTGAATAATAGTATTAATTCTAACAATATTAAGGAAATAAAATAAGGTATTGCCCGACAATACATCTATTCCCAGTCTATCACTGAGAACTTCGTTATCTTCTGGATTTATCAATGTTCGTAGGGGACTTTCGATGCAAGGTTAGGGCACATAAGATTGGTTATCAGCAAAAGATTCTTATTAGCACACAAAATACGTTAATTTGTGCAATTTCAAATTTTACTAAACACGTCTCTGTATCAGGTGATGATTTATGCTACGTGAGGACATTCTGTTTGTTGAATATAATTTTTGTTTAATGTTGTATTTTCTATGCGCGTAGAGGTCAGTAACATTATATGGAAAATAATCCATATATTCGTGTAATAAAATTTACACTAGTTTCAAGAAAGTTTTAACGCATCTTGTTTACGATAATTATTATATATACAGGGTTAGTTAAAAGTATGGAGACGGCGATTTATTGTCGTTAATATTCATTTTAGGAAATTATGTTCAATACAAAAGTTTGTCATGAAATTATTATCTACATTTGAGAATACTTGAATTATTTTTTCTTCAATTGTTTTTAAGTTACGACGTCATCGATATTTTTTTGAAATTACAACCTATATGTCTGATTATTGATTTCGATAGTACATTCTATTCTATTTTCAACGGTATACAATTTTCAATATGTTACATTTGAAAAAAATTGAGAAAAAGTGCCTTAATGTTCAAATATTAAAGATCCATTAAATTAGCAGAATTAATCTAGATAGACAAAAGCGAGGCGATAAACAAACTCGAGCGAGGTAACTTTATCAGTGGTTATTGTTTACGTCAAATAGTTGACATATTTCAATTGTGCAATTTGTTGCTGTTAATATTAGCAATGGCGAGTTTAAGTGAACGTGAAAGAATTGAAATACTTATGATGCTGGGTTATGGAAATAGACGCAGAAGTTTACAAGACGCTTGTAATTTATTTAATGACACGCATCCAAACAAAAATCCAATTTCTAAATCCGTTGTTGGTAAAACCTTAAAACGCTTTGAACAAACCGGTAGTGTTAAAGATTTGCCAAGGAGTGGTAGACCTAGAACAGCAAAAAGCGATGATAAAAAACTGAATGTTCTATTGGCCGTATCTGAAGATTCCCATTTATCAACCAATCAATTAGCGGCCAATCACAATATTTCACAGTCATCGGTCGTTTCAATTTTAAAAGTGAGAAGTATAAACCTTATAAGGTACAACTTCTACACGAGTTGATGGAAGATAATTTTAATAGGAGACTACAATTTTGTGAAGAAATGTCAAATATTTGCAATAATAATGCAAATTTCGTCAACAATATTCTTTTCTCTGACGAAGCTACCTTTTGTCTTACCGGTGAAGTAAACAGACATAATTGCAGATATTGGTCATCGGAAAATCCTTTTTGGTTTATGGAGCACCATACGCAGTTCCCCCAAAAGGTTAATGTTTGGGTTGGCATTCTAGGGGGTCATATTATCGGTCCCTTTTTCATCAATGGCAATTTAACTTCGGCTCTGTATTTGCAGTTATTGAAAAATGAAATTATACCTGCTTGTGCTATGCTGTATCCAGATGAAAACAATGAACACTTTCCCAATATCAGTATCTGGTTTCAGCAAGATGGCACCCCACCACATTATGGTGTAAATGTTCGTCAATATTTGGATAACGTCTTTCCAAACAGATGGATTGGGAGACGAGGAAGTATTGACTGGCCAGCTCGTTCGCCTGATTTAAGCCCTTTAGATTTTTTTCTTTGGGGATACGTAAAAAACAGGGTTTACAAAGATAAGCCCAACGATGTCGAACATTTAAAAATCCGAATTACCAGAACGATAGAAGAAATTCCCCGAGAATTTTTACAAAATTCTTTTCAGGGTTTTGTAAATCGATTGAGTCATTGTCAAATTAGAAATGGAGAACAATTTGAACACTTACTTTAATTTAGTTAGTTATTAATTTGTTTTTAATGATAAGATTGTGACTGATAAGTTTGTTGCAAATAAATGAGTCTAGTTACCGTGTTAATTAATTCTGCTAATTTAATGGATCTTTAATATTTGAACATTAAGGCACTTTTTCTCAATTTTTTTCAAATGTAACATATTGAAAATTGTATACCGTTGAAAAGAGAATAGAATGTACTATCGAAATCAATAATCAGAAATATAGGTTGTCATTTCAAAAAAATATCGATGACGTCGTAATAATTCAAGTATTCTCAAATGTAGATAATAATTTCATAACAAACTTTTGTATTGAACATAATTTTCTAAAATGAATATTAACGACAATAAATCGCCGTCTCCATACTTTTAACTAACCCTGTATATATATATATATATATATATATATATATATATATATATATATATATATATATATACAGGGTGGCCCACTTAAGCGGGATTGCTCCATAACTCCCTTACTATTACAAATACGAACAAATGTCATGTAAAAGTTGTCCACAGTCATAAACCACACGTTTTAAAATTATTTTCAGGAATACCGGACTTCCGGTTATACCGGAAACTCATGCCAACTTCGTTAATTTAAATAGAACAACCTATATATTATTACATTTTTGAATTTCTCGTTGAATTTAAAGGTCACTTTAATAACCATACTATGGGTCGCATTGCTTCTGAGTTATTTGATATTTTGTAGAAAGAATGACGTTTGCAGTGCCTCCGAAAACTGTCAATATCTCGAAGACGGATACCGGTATAGAGATGTGGCTTTCGTTTCTTACTTCCGAAAAGGATACCACATCATTCTCCTTCATTGCCAAAAATCTTGCTTTTAGAATTCAATAATTTCTATCGCTCCGAAAATAATTTCTTTAAAACATGGATAACTTGATTTTTTTAAATGGAACCACCCATATTTTCTTACATCAGCGGATAGGAAATTAAATTTCCTTTCCATTGATGTAACATTATCGATTTTGAAGTGATAGTTTTCGAGATATTCACCTTTTTATCTAATTTCAGTTTTCATTGCGCATTGCCGCGGTGCTTTGGAAAACGTTTGTCAATTGTTTTAAACAACTGATAAGAAACGTCAGTTTCTCGAGCTTCTGTTGTGCTTTGCTGTCTTGTGTATCAGTTTAAGTGTTTCTACAAGACATTTCCATTAAAATGTTGTTGTCCGACGCAGAGTTGATCTACATGACTTTCATTCTTGGAGAATGCCAAAGAAATTCGTTATTGGCATCAAGGATTTGTGCGGTACGGTATCCTGAACGAAGGCTTCCCCGAGAAACAGCTTTTCAAACGTTGTTACAGCGTTTTACAAACACCGGACGCATTCCTTTTGAGTTTTGTGTTCTTAATTCTTAAGTATTTATTGTTTATTTCTTGTGCATTAAAAAAATCAAGTTATCCATGTTTGAAAAAAGTTATTTTGGGAGCGATAGAAATGATTGAATTCTAAAAGCAAGACGTTACAACAACTTTTGAAAGACTGTTTCTCGGGGAAGTCTTCTTTCAGAATTAAAAAAAAGTAACGTGTCGGGATCAAAGGTTATTTTAAGGAGTTTTCGAAACCTTCACCATAACTGAATACCAAAGCTATTTAGGTAAGCTACACTAAACTTCTTGATCTTAATGCACTAGTGATTTTGTATAGAACGCATTGCAAGATTGCGAAGGATTATGGAGCATAATTGACCTTAGCTGTTAGCACCATAGTGTTTCTGTTAAAAGTTGGCGCTTGTTTATCTATCATTTTAGATTTGATCATTCATACAGCAGCCAACTATCCATGTTTGTTGTATCCCGAAACCGCCTCCGTCCGAATTAATTTTCATCTCAGGATCACTCCCAACATCGACCGCAACGCAGCCTGAAAACATACTCCACTGATGCATAGGACGGGATTTAGCCAAATCAAGTATTTTAAACTTATACCATTCATTTTGTAACTTTTCTTATATAATCTCTGTTGTGATACACGTGCGGTTTAATTTACATAACGTATCCCATAAAATAAGCAGCGTGCCGATTAACTACAATGAAGATGGCTGTGTTAGATTAGAGATAATACGTAAAGTGACTGAAATTTAACTTTAAAACCTTACACTTACACTGAAAGAAAGTTTAAAATCGGAGATAGATGTCCTATGAGCGCATCTACAATCTAAACTTAGATAAAATAAGACAGTCGTAACGATTGGTGCGTAATTTGACAGTTATGTTCTATACAACTATTGTTTATAAATTTGGCAATAAATATCTTAAACGTCTGCAAGTATAATTCACATTGATTTAAACCGTAATTTTTATATTGATGGGTATAAATGAGTGAATAACGATTAGTGGTGCGATAAGTAGTCACTGAGATAATATCTGCATTGTATATTCAATTCCATCAACGAAACAAGAGCAATTACACTTTGTAATCGGCTTATCTAAAGGTGAACTCAGTTATTAAGCCAACAGTCACAAACATAGCCAAAAATAACACAAGTATTTATCATACTGAACTTGTGTTATCCTTTGAGTAACTTAACACACAAAAAAACAAAGAAATATAATAAAGCACTGTGTTGCGTCCACGCAGTCCAGCTTAGTATTATTTTTTAGTAGTAGTTTTTTGTTGCGTTCAAAATTCAATATTTTTGTATTTATTATCAATCTATTTTTGTTTTATTTTATCACTTTTCAATGGTATGGGATTAAATTTAATATTACCTCTTTTGGTTATCTGCACATGTGTGGTTCGGTTTGAGGACGCACTTGTACACGTGGACGTTATTATAAGCTCTAAGAATAGATATACAATCGCTAGCGAATACGCAAGTTTATGTAGTGTTTTTTAAAAATTTTAAAATAAATTTCGCAGATGTAGTTTCCGTTAGAGTGTTATAGATAATTATTAGTGTGATATCTTAGGTGTGAGCTTGATTATGCGTACCCCGGCGTGTGGTTGGCCAGCGAAAAGAACGGAAGTACAGGGTGATTCGTAGGATATTGTTCACTCAAGCAAAGTCCATATGGCGACCGTTGTGTTTAAAATATCTGCCTAGGTCCATTTTTAAATATTTCCATTTTGAGTTTTCTCTACTTTTACATGAATAAAAATTAATTTAAAAATCGTGAACAGCACAAAAGACTTTATCTCTTTTCACATTTAATTATCTATTTACGCGACTAGTTTACCCACGTAAGTTATATTCTGTCTGACTAACACACTTACCGAGCTGGTAGCGTAGTGGTGACACGACCTGCTTAGCATTCGGGAGGTAATGGGTTCGATTCCCGTTACCGTCTACCTTGTATGAGGTTTTTTCAGGGGGTTTTCCTTATACACATATAGCGGCATGGTCACTGCGTACACGCACACCATGTGCGGCTGCTTAGGCGAATGCCGGGGTTGTATTTTCCCCCTCAGAACCCTAACTCCGTTCCTTCCCATCTTACCCTGACCACATCCATCCTTAATCTCACCATGCATATATACGTAATGTATGTATGTATGCTGGGAATCCATGATTGTGGCTCAAGGAGCTTAGAAAGCTCGAGCAGCCCGCCTCCCCTTGGAGAGGGAATGAAATACGTGGCCCTTTTCCTTAACACATTTTTGCTATAGTCACACGTTTGTTTCGGGTATTTTGCAGTTTCCACCACTCACAACGAAATTTTTAAGTATTATATTATTATTTTAATCAAACTTTCGCACTTCTTTAGTGATTACTGCTAGGTTTAATTCATAAGTCGTAAATTTTTTTACATTTATTTACAATTATATCACTTGATTAAGTATATATTCGTTCTTTGATCAACATTTCTGTATTTTCTTTAATCATGGCCGCTGCAGAATAGCGTCAAAGATACAAGTCGTTTCGACAAACGCAAATTAATCGTTTAAATGATACAACCAGAGGTTGTTTCCTTATTGTCAAAGTACGCTAGTGAATTAGATAATATAAAGCAATCATTTTTTAAAGCGCACAATGCTGTAATTGGCATACCTTCGGTCGATGACACTTTCAAGGATACTGCAATTTGATGCCACCTATTTTACCGTTAAACGAAAGTTTTCGAAATTATTTAAGCCTCCAGCTTCTTTACCGAGTACTGACATCCATACACAGGATTCTCAATCCAAATACCGTCGCCCAGTATTCAAATTTCTGAATTTAACCGTGATCCACTAAAATTTGCTGCATTCATTGGGTTAACTCGGTTATTGGAGATAATCTAGCAATTCCAGATGTCGACAAATTCTGACTTCGTCATAACGCGATCCCGCTTTACAGGCTATCCAACATATTCCTATTAAGGGATCTAATTATAAAACGGCATATAATGCGTTAGGAGAAACGTTTAATAGACCTCGAGTTATTTCCAGGGCACATTAGTCGACCATAGACAATGTTACGGTCGAAAATGAAATTAAAAGGGCAGGTAACAGATAATAGAGTGCACGGACTAGCTCGGTGGAACAGAGGGCGTGGGCGTGTTTTTGAATTTAGAAATACTGGAGGTGGTTAGTCGTATTGTCGAAAGTCGTTGATAAAGGTGTGTCGTTAGAATAAAGTCAAGTAAAAAAGCGCCAGACTGTTAATAAGACGAAATCGGTAAGAATACACCTGGGCACACGTAGATAAATCAGTCTTCAACAGTCAAAAGGATCTCACTCACCTTACGTTGGCTACCTCCATGTGCGCGCCGGAGATGCTTCGAAATTTTAGCTCTAGAACAAATCTTAAAAATATCCACACGCTCAAATACTAAAATAGCGTTGGCGCAAATCAGCTGTTGGGTTTCAATGACTTCTTTAACTTTATATTTCGTTACGTTACCACCAACGCTTGTGAACAAAATAATTCAAACACAATAATAAAAAAACAATGAACGTTAAATCTTACGCTTAAATCTTATTAACTCAAATTTAAGTACTACTCATCTGCAAAGCTCTGTCATTAATTGAACTCCGAACTAAAATAATTAGACATAACCTAGATAAACGTCATTAAAAATTCCTCTAATCCGTTACGTTAAACAACACAAAATATTTAATAAAACTCAATAAACTGTAGGACCCTGAATAGTTTAGTTGCAGGAAATTACCACTGGTTAGTTTTAAAACGAATCACTAAAAATTGAAATTGAAATTTAGCTCTCAATTAATTCTTTAGTTTGAATAATAAAATTACTACTCCTTGCTGGTCGGGATGAGATCACATATTAACACCATAAAATTCAATGGATTGTTCGTCTATTATACCTAAGTATGTATATCTCAAAACGCACACAAAGACATAAGTTTATTTACACTGGTTTCGGTTTGATTTAAAATCTTAAATACTATGAAACGGGAACACAAAAGGGTCAACCTTGTAAGTTTACCAAGTGGCCTTTGATTTTAAACTACGGAAATAGAATTATCTAAATTTAAATAATTTCAAAACAATACGTAACCAATTGGTCTCTAAAAATCAATTTTACCATGTGAAATGTTCATATACATAAATTTGCAGTACATTTAATTAAATAAAAAAAAACAAAATACCAAAGATACCGCAAATAAAGGCAGTTCATCAACCTTTTAGATAGAAGATGTGAAAGCATCAAATGCCGCAAAATAACACCAAAACAAACGACTGCATGTATTCGCTCGTCAACCAATAATTTCACCAAGTTTACAAACAAAGTTATGATAAAGCATTCACAATAACGTACAATACCGTCTTAATTTCGATAGCGATACGTTTATCTTAATTTTGTCAGGACGTTATATAGTTTATATGCACAAAACGAGTAGCTTTTACACACGAGATATTTACACACTTTGCTGTTCAATTAAGACGGTAGCTCTATTTACAAGTCTGTTTAATTATTAAAATGAGAAAAAAGGTCTATTTACAAATTATTTGCAGTGAGACTTTCGTCTGTTGCACCTGATTTTTTTTTACGGGGGAGAAACAAAACGTTGTGCCTTCACAATGGTTTCATTCGGTAGTATAAATCCGCATTAAGCGCGAGCTCGAACCTCCACTAAGATGCACTTAAATAAACACAAAACTTAGTGAAATGTTTATAAATTGACCCCACGGTCCATAACTTCAAAATAAATAACTAGGAGGTATGAACTTTTACACAAATATCCGTCAAACGGGTGCTTTCAGTTGCAAACAACTTCTCCAAAAGTTCGGTCCTCCAGGTATTCGAAAAGGGCACGCCCTCAAGCTCACAGATCACATCTCTTACATACGAAAGTCAGATCGAAAATCCCCGCGCGATTAACCGCACAAAAAAAGCTTCTTTCCCTCTCCGAAATGTTGCACCATATTTCTCAACAACATGATAAAACTGCTGATAGTGCTACGTGCACGACTCAAGTGCTAATTGTGATCCACGGATTTATTCCTTGAACGATAATGATAATTATACACTAATGGACTGAGATACTATATTCCGGCAAAAAACTTTTCTTATCTTCAACTTCATTTTATTTTAACGAAATCTTTTATAACAACTTACAAGAAAACTAATTTACATTCAACTTTAAAATTTCCTATTTTCAACTAATTAATCCACAAGATCTGCCAATTTCAGAAATCAAATCTTAATTGCAATACGAAAAGCTTAATTCGAAAACAATTACAACTTATAAAATCAAACAATCTGTTGTTACTTCCAATTGTACCTTGCTGAACACAAAGAAAAACAAGTTTCGTTATTGTAAATTGAGTCACTAGCAAAAAAAGAAAAAAATACGTACCTGTATACAGGGCGTTCAAATACACATGATAACATGGCAGTTAAATTAAAATCTGATAATCCTCGTGAACTGGCTACACTTTTAAGTATTTTCAAAAACAACTTAGAGTCTTTAAAAAATCTAAATTATTCTGTTGAAGAATGGAAACTTCTTTTGATTTATAATCTGATTGATGAATAAATTAGATGATAAACTCCGTCATCATTTTAAAACTCATCATAAATCAGGTGAAATTCCTAGGTTTCAAGATCTTATGGACTTTCTCTCACGAAGATGTCGAGCTTTAGAAGGTGAATGTCCTACTAAACCAACTAATCGATTTAAGATTATTATCCAACAAACTTTGTTTTCCTTGTAATCTTCTGAATCCCGTTAATTTAGTTGTTTCAACTGTTCGGGAAATCATGTAATTTGTAAATGTGCCAATTCTCTACACTTATCTTCACAAGACAGGTATCAATTTCATAAACAAGAATGCGCTGGCATCAATTATTTAAGCTCCACACATTCTACCAAAAAATATCTGAGCCAGCAAATGTATCATGAATGTAATCAGAAGCATCACACTCTCTTGCATTCCTTACAATCACAGACTACCCTTGGCAATGTTACTGCTCCCAATATGCCTTCTACATCCACGCACGCACGCACGCGAACACGCGCACACGCGCATTCGTGCACACGCGCACGTGCGCACACGCGCACACGCGCACATGCGCATACGCGCACACTCGCACACACACGCATGCGCACACGCGCACACGCGCACGTGCGCACACGCGCACATACGCACACGCCCACACGCACACACACGCACACACATGCGCACACACGCATGCGCACACGCGCACACGCGCACGTGCGCACACGCGCACATACGCACACGCGCACACGCACACACACGCACACACATGCGCACACGCGCACGCGCACACGCTCGCAAGCACGTACACACGTGCATGCGCACGCGCGCACCCATGCACCCACCCACACACACACACACACACACACACACACACACACAGCGCACGTACGCACGCGACGACACACGCATGCATACACGTACAGACTACACGCACATACGCACACATGCACACGCACACACACACACACACACGACACAGCACACCACGCACACGCACCACACACGCACACAGCGCACACGCACACACAGCGACAGCGCACAGCACACGCGCACACGCACACACCACACAGCACACGCACACCACAGCACACGACACACGCACACACAGCACACATCACACACACACGCACACAGCGACACCGCACACACACGCGCGCAGCACAGCACACGCACACGCACACGCACACACAGCACACACCAACACGCACACGCACACAGCACACAGCGCACACAGCACGCACGCAACAAGCGTACACGCACATCACGCGCACGCACACGCACACACACACACCACACACACACACACACACACACACACACACACAAATTACTTTTAAATAGATAAATGAGCAGCAATTAAGTAAGTAGGTACTTAAACATTGTATATTAGATACACATCAAGCTATATTTGTTAATGAGCCATGCGCGTGCCAGATTTTAGCAAATATTTAAAAGACAACAGCAACAAACAGGATTATCTTGATGTTAAAAGATTAGCACGATAAAACACGGTAGAATATACCTGTGATTGCAGATTTTTTTTCACCGAAAGTTTTCTGAAATAGAATTGACCATGCTCGCCTCTTTCTTGCCACCGAATTCTTAATTAAAACAACTAAACTACTAAAATGCTTTATTTATCACAGTAGAATGGTTGAAAAACAAGCATTATACAGTAATATGATTATCGCATCATTTATAACTGAACATGTAGTGAAAACTTATTTACAAATTTGATAAATACATATCAAAATTAACAATATATTACCACTTCATTTTCACCTTTCATACCTACACTAATTACACGTTGCTTCATTACGCTCCTTGATGTATTGCTGAGCTGAAGTCTCTTCACCATCCTGTCCATTTCATAAAACCCTAAATCTAGTTTCATTCGCCCTTGTGAGCTGAACTTGTTCGGGGGCTATCGTGTATTGTCGTGGTACCCTTGGCGGAAAATTTGAATTTGTATTATCATAAGAAGCCTAATGCTAACTTGTAAGACAGGTGTAGGGCTGCACAGCTTGCTCCCGGGGCTACGCCCTTGTCGAGGTCCCATTGGTGGAAAATTTGAAGTTGTATTTAAGTCTGTGCAGGTTATGGCTGGAAATATGAATTTGCATTGTACTGAGGGGTATAATGCTAACTTGTAATACAGATGTAGAGCTTAGCAACTTGCTCTTAGGCACACGCCCCTCTACTAAAAATTTGAATTTCTTTGTGGTGCCATCTATGAGGGGAAATTTGAACGGGGCCTAATGCTAACTTATAAAACAGACATAGGGCTTCGCAACTTGTTTCCGGGTCTTAGTCCCGGGTCCCATGGCGCGAAATTTGATTTGTATTTAAGTGTTTATATTCTGATTGCTAATTGTGAAAAACTCAAACTTGTATTCCAATAAGAGGCCGAATGCTAACTTGTAAGATAGCTGCGCAACTGGCTGGAAATGGTGTGCTAATAAAGGGGCCCTAATACTAATGTATAAGACAAATACAGGAATTTGTGGTAGGTTTGTGCCCTCCAGTCGTGGCCCCCTTGTTGCAAAATTTGAATTTGTGTAGTCATCTAGTTGTGTATGGACTAATGAATATTTTCTGTAATAAAGGTGGCATCACTTAGCGTTTATTTCTAGAGTTAATTAGGTTTATGCACCATCTAGTGGTATATTTTTAAACTAGCGATTGTTTCCTGTAATAGAGACGGCAGCGCCTAGCGGTATATTTCTAGGACTAATCAGGTTTGTTTGTGGTGCCATCTAGTGGTATAAAGACTAACGAATGTTTTCTGTAATAGAGGTTTATCCCTTGTCTCTATCGCCACTTTTTCAAAACATACAAATCATTTAATAGCTTACAGCCGGCGAGAACTAGCTTACAGCTCAAAAATACTGATTGGACTGTCTTGCACTTTGCTCAAACTAACCAACCACAACTCAAAAATGCCAAATGGCTTTGACTTAATCATACAAAATCAGCTCTCAATTCAAAGAATAGCAGCATGATATAACTTACAGAGTGCAAAAGAAAGCCAATCTCACACTTATTGTAGTTACCTACCTCACCGCGCTTTCGAATTAACTGCAGCATCGTTAGTGCAGGTTCAAACACTGTTAGGGAAAACAAGTTTATTAAAAATTGATGGAAAGCTTAGCGTTTGAAAATATATTATTATAAACAGCAATGCATCATTTATTTAATCACATTCCTTATCGGTCACCTTCTTCTTGAACCGTGATTCGTCGCGATCATCATTATGGTTTTGAGTCTCGTCCTTCTCCTCTACAAGTCATTAAAATCTCTAATTCCCACTGATGTACGCTTACAAACTGGAGAATACATTATAATAATGCTCACTCAATGATGATTATGCTTTAAAGAGCGAAACGCTCGAGAAGCGGGAATGCTGCTGGCCTTGGGTCTTGTGCGTGAGCGCACTCGTCAATGTACGGGTAGAATCGGTTATCTTCGAAGAAGATTGTAGGGGTCTCCGAAACAGCCTTCGCAGCCGTCTTAGGAGAAAACACATCAGCCAAAAGAAAGTTTAGATTTATAGACATGCCCCTTTGGAAGATATTAGAGTGTGGTTAGGTCAATACTCGCGCGCGAGTATTCCTCGAAGATAACCGATTCTACCCTAATATTGACAAGACCCAAGGCCAGCAGCATTCTCGTTTCTCGCGCGTTTCCTTCTTTAAAGTGTAACCGTCATCGAGTGAACATCATTATAATGTATTCTCCAGTTTATAAGCCAACATCAGCGGATATTAGAGATTTTACTGACTTGTAGAGGAGAAGGACGAGGCTCAAAACCATAATGATGATCGCGACGAATCACTGTTAATAAAGTATTACAACATAACAGTTCAAAATGATGATGGAAACGATAACGTGAATGAGCTGAATGTATCTCTCATCCAAGGTAATGGTGATGATTCACAGAAGAGGAAGAAGAGCGATGAGGTGGAGGAGAAGGGCGAGCCTCAAAACCATGATGATGATAGCGACGAATCACGGTTCAAGAAGAAGAAGAAGACCGACAAAGAATGAGATTAAACAAATGATGTATTGTTGTTTAAAATAATAATATATTTTCAAACCTTGAGCTTTCCTTCAATTTTTATTAATAAACTTGTTTTTCCTAAAAGAGTTTGAGCCTGCAATAACAATGCTGCAGTTAAAGCGAAAGGGTGGTTTGATGGGTAACTACAATAAGTGTGAGATTGGCTTTCGTATGCATTCTGTAAGTTAAATCATGCTGCTATTTTTTGAATTGAGAGTTGATTTTGTATGACTAAGTTAAGTCTGTTTGGTATTTTTGAATTGTGGCTGGTTGGTTTTAGCAAGGTGTAAGTTAGTCCAATCAGTATTTTTGAGCTGTAAGTTAGTTTTCACCGGCTGTAAGTTTTGATTTGATTGATTGAGATTGATTTGGTTGATTGGTTGATTGATTGAGATTGATCTGGTTGTTTGATTTGATCGAACGTGATTTGTTTGGGATTGACCTGCTTAATTGATTTGATTAATTGATTTGTATGTTTTGAGAAAGAGACGATAGAGACGCGGGAGGGACGAACACGATCAACCTCTATTACAGAAAACATTTGTTAGCCTTTACACCACTAGATGGCGCCACAACAAACCCTGATTAGTCCTAGAAGTATACCGCTAGGCGTCGCCGTCTCTATTACAGAAAACATTCGCTAGTTTAAAAATATACCACTGGATGGTACCACAAACGAAACCCTTATTAGGTCTAGAGATATAACGCTAAGTGGTATCACCTTTATTACAGAAAATATTCATTAGTCCATACACAACCAGATGGCTACACAAATTCAAATTTCGCAACAAGGGGTCCACGACAGGAGGGCACAGACCTAATACAAGTTCCTGCATTTGTCTTTTAAGTTAGCATTAGGGCCCCCTTATTAAAATACTATTTCCAGCCAGACAAGGGACCAAGGCTGGAGCATGAAGGCTCGAAAGCAAGTCGCGCAACCCTACACCTCTCTTACAAGTTAGCATTAGGCCCCTTATTGGAATACAAGTTCAAACTTCTCACAATAAGCAATCAGAATATAAACACTTAAATACAAGTTCAAATTTCCCGCCAAGGGACCAGGGACTAAGACCCGGAAACAAGTTACGAAACCCGATGTCTATGTTATAAGTTAGCATTAGGCCCCGTTTAAATTTGCCCTCATAGATGCACCATAAGCAAATTCAAAATGTTGGTTGAAGAGCGTGGGCCTGAGAGTAAGCTGCTAAGTCCTACATCTGTATTACAAGTTAAAATCATACCCCTTATTACAATACGAATTCATATTTCCAGCCATAACACGTAGAGACTAAAATACAAATTCAAATTTTCTGCCAATGGGGCCTCGACAAGGGGCATAGCTCCGATAGTATATTGCCCAGCCCTACACCTGTCTTATACGTTAGAATTAGGCTCCTTATTATAATCCAAATTGGCCCCCCGAACAAGTGCTGATCACAAGGGGCGAAGACCCGAGAACAAGTTGCGGCCCCCTACACTTGTCTTACAATCTCGGTTTTGTTCGGGGAGAGTTGGAGTCGAGATCGCCGAAACAGCCTTCGTCGAAAGCCTCGCGTCGCAAAATTTCACCTCTATGACGTATTTTTAAACTAGAAAATATTTTCTATGATTGACGTTGATCTCTCTCTCTCTCTCTCTCTCTCTCTTATATATATATATATATATATATATATATATATATATATATATATATATATATATATATATATATATATATCGCCCCTAGCTCTCCCGTCTCTATGTCTCACGCCCGTTTGTTGCGTTATTAGGTTATACTGAATACGCTTACAACATTGGGTTAGAATAAACATACGGTCTTAGGTTACTCTAGGTCAATGCGCACGCGCGGGGTCATGCAATTCTTAGAAATCTAAAGTCAAATCAGTTCACAAGAATTTTTCACGGTTAACGGTTTCAAGGATGCCTGCTTGGGAGCGCGCAATTCAGTTTAGCAGAAATGACGAATCTAGTACACACGATACGAGGGGAAAGTAAAGAACAGGTATTAAGCACAGACGAGAGAAAGAAGAGGCTAGGCGAGCTGCTAAGGAAAGAAACGAAATAATATAACTAGATTTAGGATTTTATGAAATGGATAGGATGATGAAGAGACTTCAGCTCAGCAATACATCAAGGAGCGTAATGAAGCAACGTGTAATTAGTGTAGATAAGGAATTATTAGGACGAAAGGTGAAAATGAAGTGATAATATATTGTTAATTTTGATATGAATTTAGCAAATATTATGTCTAGGACATAAGCATTCAGCAAAAGTGCGATGTAAAGATGCTTTTAATACGTTTTAAATATGTGTATGTAATACTGAATAAAGTAATTTTGAAATGCATACACGCATACAATATTAAACCGTGTGCATTAATCTAGTCTTGCTTGACTTTGTAAATAAGTTTTTCACTACATATTTAGTTATAACAGACACACAGACACACAGACACACAGACACACAGACACACAGACACACAGACACACAGACACACAGACACACAGACACACAGACACACAGACACACAGGCACACAGGGTCACACACTCACACACACACACACACACACACACACACACACACACACACACATACACACGCACACGCACATGCACACGCACACGCACACGCACACGAACACGCACTCGAACACGAACACGTACACGCACATGCACACGCATATTCACACGTACACGCACACGCACACGTACACGTACATGCACAGGCACACGCAGGCGCACACGCACACGCACACGCACACGCACGCGCACACGCACACGCTCACGCACATGCACACGCACACGCACACGCACACGCACACGCACACGCACGCGCACACGCACACGCACACGCTCACGCACATGCACACGCACACGCACACGCACACGCACACGCACACGCACACGCACACGCACACCCACACGCACACGCACATGCACACGCACACGCACATGCACTCGCACACGCACACGCACGCGCACGCGCACACGCACACGCGCACGCACACGCACACGCACACGTACACGCACACGCACACGCTCACGCACGCACACACACGCACACAAACGCACATGCACACGCACACGCACACTCATGCACACACGCACACGCACACGCATACACACACGCACACGCGCACACACACACACAGGCACACGCACACACACACACAAACACACACACTTGGTCAAATGTTGTAGTATGTGTAGTAAAAGGCGATTGCATAACCTATACCTACATATGTATACGTAGGTTTGAAGGTAAGAATTTTAATTAAGCTAGACTTATCTAAAACTCTGTAATACAGTATTAAACCTTTCTTAGACATAGATTATTGTTTTTTTGCGTTTACAATGTTGCCAATTTTGATAAAGAACTTTTTATAAAGGAGGTTGCATTATAATCCTGAAAAAGTGTTGTTAAAATCCTTAATTTCTTTTAATTTAGATTTTATAGGTTGGAGGGTCGTGTGGTGTTCTACACCAGATAATTTACGTCAGTAAGTTGACATTCGCTTAATATTTAGAACAATTAAGATATTTTGTGTTGTTTTTTCAGTGTGGAGGTCAGTGTCCATTTATAGTAGGTTGTTAAATGAGTTTTGTTGTTTGATGAAAAAGGGCGATATGAGGTTCGTCGTTTTATTTTTCCATGCTACTACTTTTTTATGAACACATGTAGTTTTACGTAGATCTTTTAATCAGTTTATTACAAGTTATTTACATCGATTGGGGCTTGAACCTTGATGGCGCAGTTGGTTGGCGCGGTACTCTAGCAAAGTACAAGTCGTAGGTTCAAATCCTACTCGAGGTAAACTTTTTACTTATGTATTTAATAAAATTAATAATAATTTTTAATTAGTTTGTTTATTTACAGCTGTTCAATGTTGGCGTATCCCAGTGTTATTTTACAATCGAAAAAATGGAACATCGTGCAGTGACAAGGTACACAGACACACAGGCACACAGGCACACAGAGACACAGACACACAGACACACAGACACACCGACGCACAGACACAGACACAGACACACAGACACACAGGCACACAGACACACAGACACACAGACACACAGACACACAGACACACAGACACACAGACACACAGATACACAGACACACAGACACAGACACACAGACACACAGACACACAGACACACAGACACACAGACACACAGACACACAGACACACAGACACACACACAGACACACAGACACACAGACACACAGACACACAGACACACAGACACACAGACACACAGACACACAGACACACAGACACACAGACACACAGACACACAGACACACAGACACACAGACACACAGACACACAGACACAGAGACACACAGGTACACAGACACACAGGTACACAGACACACAGACACACGGACACACAGGCACACAGACATACAGAAACACAGACACACAGACACACAGATACACAGACACACAGATACACAGACACACAGACACACAGACTCAGACACACAGACACACAGGCACACAGGCCCAGAGGCACACAAACACACAGACACAGACACACAGATACACAGACACACAGACACACAGACACACAGACACACAGACACATAGACACACAGACACACAAACACACAGACACACAGACACACAGACACACAGACACACAGACACACAGACACACAGACACACAGACACACAGACACACAGACACACAGACACACAGACACACAGACACACAGACACACAGACACACAGACACACAGACACACAGACACACAGACGCACAGACACAGAGACACTCAGACACACAGACACACAGACACACAGACGCACAGACACAGAGACACTCAGACACTCAGACACACAAACACACAGACACACAGGCACACAGACACACTGACACACAGACACACAGACACACAGACACACAGATACACAGACACACAGAGATACAAACACACAGACACACAGACACCACAGACACGACAGACACACAGACACACAGACACACAGACACACAGACACACAGACACAGAGACACACAGACGCACAGCACACACAGACACACAGACACACAGACACACAGACACACAGCACACAGACACACAGACACACAGACACACAGACACACAGACACACAGACACACAGACACACAGACACACAGACACACAGACACACAGACACACAGACACACAGACACACACACAGGCACACAGACACACAGACACACAGACACACAGACACACAGACACACAGACACACAGACACACAGACACACAGACACACAGACACACAGACACACAGACACACAGACACACAGACACACAGACACACACACAGACACACAGACACACAGACACAGACACACAGACACACAGACAACAGCACACGACACACAGACACACAGACACACAGACACACAGACACACAGACACACAGACACACAGACACACAGACACACAGACACACAGACACACAGACACACAGACACACAGACACACAGACACAGACATACTGATACACAGACACACAGACACAGAGACACACAGACACACAGACACATAAGCACAGGCACACAGGCTCACAGACACACACACACACACACACACACACACACACACACACACACACACACATCACACACATACACACCACACGCACATGCACACGCACACGCACACGCACACGCACACGCACACGCACACGGACACGACACCACACCACACCACACGCACACGCACACGCACACTCACACGCACACGCACACGCACACGTACACACACGCACACGCACACACACCACACGCACACGCACACGCACACGCACACTCACACGCACACGTACACGCACACGCACGCACACACACGCACACACACGCACACACACGCACATGCACACGCACACGCACACTCATGCACACACGCACACGCTCACGCATACGAAAACGCATATGCACTCGTACACGTACACGCACACGCTCACACATACACACACGCACACGCACACGCACACACACAGGTACACGCACGCACACACACACACACACACTTGGTCAAAAGTTGTAGTATGTGTAGTAAAAGGCGATTGCATAACCTATACCTACATATGTATACGTAGGTTTGAAGGTATGAATTGTAATTAAGCTAGATTTATCTAAAACTACAATACAGTATTAAACCTCTCTTAGACATAGATTATTGTTTTTTTTTGCGTTTACAATGTTGCCAATTTTGATAAAGAACTTTTTATAAAGGAGGTTGCATAATAAACCTGAAAAAAGTGTTGATAAGGGGTTCGTCGTTTTATTTTTCTATGCTACTACTTTTTATGAACACATGTAGTTTTACGTAGATCTTTTAATTAGTTTATTATAAGTTATTTACATCGTTTGGGGCTTGAACCTTGATGGCGCAGTTGGTTGGCGCGGTACTCTAGGAAAGTACAGGTCGTAGGTTCAAATCCTACTCGAGGTAAACTTTTTACTTATGTATTTAATAAAATTAATAATAATTTTTAATTAGTTTGTTCATTTACAGCTGTTCAATGTTGGCGTATCCCAGTGTTATTTTACAATCGAAAAAATGGAACATCGTGCAGTGACAAGGTTCTTATCTTTGAACGGTTGTTAAAAGTGTACAAGAACTCTTCATCTGTAACTAGAACAGTAGGAAGATGGGTTGTTGAATTTAAACGTAGTCATACAAGTCTTGAAGGCGATTCACGTCAAAAAAGTGCATCAACACCAGAAATCGTAGAAAAAATACAGAATATCGCTTTGGCAGATCGTTGATTAAACGAGATATATTTAGTAGAAACCAGAAAGCTCTGGGTATAATGAATAAGACACTCCTGTCAAAGGAAGTGAAACACATTCGAATGCGACCTTCTCAGCAACATTTAGAGCGTTTTAGAAAACATAAAAAGGATTTTGTCCGTCGTTTAATCACTATGTATGAGGTTTGGGTCCACCACGTGATCCAGAATCAACATAAAGGTTAAATAGTGGTGTGGACCCAGTACTTCGGCTCTGAAGCGCGTTAGTGTCTAGAAATTGGCTAGGAAGGTGTTAGCATCAATTTTTTGGCATGCAAAATTAATTTTGCTCGTGTAATACCTCCCAACTGGTAAAACAATAAACTCAGATTATTATTGTAATCTTTTGAATTAATTGGATGTAAAAATTCGTGCGAATAGGTTTGGTTTACAGAACAAAAATAATTTTTCATCAAATGAACGCACACTCACACAGCTCAAAAAACCATTTCGAAAATCAGTGAATTCAAATACGAAATATTGCAACATCCACCCTGTTCGTCAGATTGGGCTCCCTCTGATTCTGGCTGTTCTGATAGCCTAAAACCTCTTAAAACAGGTAATATCATCCGTGGAACGGTAATTATGCAGTCTTCCGGATGCTCACTTCAGACATAGAAACCATAATTTAAAAGATTTCTGAAACAACTGCATTGAATAATACAATGTATGTTAAATCGCAAAATGGGGGTTTTCTTATCAACCGGCAATACTCATTGAATAACCAGTTATTGCTATTGAAACCGTGTTTTAATAAAGTCAACTAATTTTCTTCTATTTGAGTTGTGTTGAATCTTCACAACAGTTTTACTGCTCAAAAAAGCAAAAAATTTATTTAAGTGTTGATATTGCTTCACTAGATTTCTCTGGTTTATTTTTTATATATAAAGTTACAAAAAGGCTGACACAGGTTTAGTACAAGATTTGTGACTGATGACTTTTAGGTACCGAGTAAGCAAATATTTTGCGGTCCGCGACCTCGCGAGGTAGGGCATTTATCACCGATTTTAGGCTTTGTTTTATCATCGTGTCTTAATGTGTTTGAATTTAAGTTTCAGTTATTTTACGTCTTATCACTACCACGCCCACCTCCATTGTAGTTTAGTCGGCAACCTGCTTATTTGATAAGCACTACTAGCAAATACGAGTGAGTTAAGGATATGTGTATTGCGACTGATTAATTTTTGCCCCTATTTGCTAGTCTACTACAACATACCCATTAGAAAGTTGCATGCTGGCCACATCAGATCCTTTTATACGTAGGAACGTCATATATTGGCAATAAGATTATTATTTTTGGGTCTATTCCAGTCTTGCGAAGGACTCGCCATAAGACAAAACGTTTTTTAGTGTCGTAAGTTTTATTTGTTTCGTGTGATGGTTGTTGATGATGTTTTGGGTTCAACGAAAACGTGACCAGATGATGGTAGAAAATCTTTGAAACTCAACCATTACGCCTATTTCTCTAACACCAGGGCGGCTATCTTACAAGATTTGCGTTATTCGGAGTAACTACAAGTTCTGTTTTGAAAATAGGGTAACTTGGGCCAATAAAATGTAGTTTTAAAATGATTTAACCAAAATCAGGAATCTTATGACACCAAGTACAGATATATTCTCACTAGAGTAGTAAATGCTCTTCTACTTATTATATTGATTAGGTTGCAAGAGCAGGTGTGAAAAGGAAAGTAAAATACGTTTAACCCTTTCAGTCACGGCGTCTACATTTGTAGACACGATGTTTACCTGCAGTTATATGTAAAATCAAATACAAAGTTTATTAAATGATAATGTGGGAACATAGGCCACACATATTAATCCCGTGTGAGATCGTTTGCGGTTGTAGCAAGTGGACTATCTATAGGGAATTAGTCCAAGTGGTAAGATGGAGGCAACGAGTAAACGTGATTTTTACATACGTATTATAATTTATTTTGTTAAACATATTTTAAATATAATGAATTCCTTATAACTATTATAGTATTAATTGTATTACTTGTTATATTTATTATAAGATGCTATAATATTTTTTTTTTATAATGAAAAATTTTCATCAAATATTTGTCTACAATTGTAGACAAACGTACTCAACTCATTTTTTTTGCAGTTAACTTTTCATAATTTTTTTTATGTATTATGTTATAGTAGAAAATAACAGACCAAAGTATAGTGAACCTCTAACAGATGATCAATTATTGGAAGAACTTGAAAACGGGCTTTCCGATATTGAATTTTTAAATCACAGTGAACGTGAAGAATAGGATATACCTACAGTAAAAAATACGAGCAGGTGATCGACATACGGACCCTGAAGAGTATATTGAGAATAAGGTAGCACATGCTGCAAAAGATATAGACATTATTCACGAAATAGACAAGTACCAATTGACTAAAAAAAACGTGACATTCTATGGGTAAAAAATGTTGAATATGTGAAACGAGAATTTCCAAATATGAATAATGATGCACAATTAATTGAAAATCAGGATAGTTATCCTATGCAATATTTTTCCAAATATGTTCCTCTCAGTCTTTCCTTAATAATTGATCTGTGAAAGTTGCATTAAGTCACAATGTCTAATTTTGTAGACATAAAAATTTTTTTTTGTTGTGCAATTTTAAAACAAATTAAAAAAACTTGTTCTCTGGCATCGTATTAGTATCTAAATGGAAATAACCACTAGTACAAACAATCAGTCTTGTCAGTATCATATATTTTGATAGTTTCTCAAACTTGTTTATACTCGCAAATATTGTGTTATGGTTTACCCATTTTTCAAATGTTTTAAATTAAAATGTAATTACGATAAGAAATTGCATAGCAAAGTACCATGCTGATCTATGTTATTGATTATGTGGATTACGTTTTTAAAATTGGAAGTATGTTCAAAGGTTATATGCAAGCAAACAAAACATCTGTGTTTGCATTGCAAGATTACGCGTTATCAAGTTTACTTATTTTTGTTAGTAAACACAATTGCTTTACAATACAGTTATTAGAACGTTGTCCATTATTATTGAATGATGTATTTTTTAGGCCTACTTCTCCTAGAACTTATGGTAATTTCGTCAAGTACACATAGGTACCTACCAAAAAATCTAAAATTTGGAACATCAACTTCTTCTTACCAAATTGAAGGTGCTTGGAATGAAGACGGTATTTTAAAAATTGTATCAATTCTAAATTCTATATTTCCTTCTTTTTAGGTAAAACAGAGAACATTTGGGATTACATGCTTCATTCTCATCCAAATTTGGTTAAAGACGGTAGTAATGGCGATATTGCATGTGATGCTTACCACAAGGTTAAAGAAGATGTGGGGTTAATAAAAAGTGTTGGTTTTCAGCAGTACCGATTTTCGCTCTCCTGGTCTAGGATTCTTCCCTTTGGCTTTTCTAACGTAGTAAATAAAAAAGGGATTCAATACTATAATGATCTAATTAACGAACTCATTGCTAATGATATTACACCAATCGTAACAATTTACCATTGGGATTTGCCGCAATCCTTGCAAGATTTGGGGGGTTGGACTAATTCGTTAATAGCTGATTGGTTTGAGAATTATGCACGTGTTGTTTATGAGAATTTTGGAGATCGAGTAAAGCTCTGGATCACGATTAATGAACCTAAAGCGATCTGTAGAACAGGTTACGGAGTTGGTTACTTTGCACCTGGGATAAAGTCTGAAGGCATTGCAGAGTACCTTTGTGCACGTAACATACTAATGGCTCATGCTAGAGCTTACCACTTATACAACAACAGATTCCGGAGCAAACAAAATGGTAATTACACTCTAACGTTACTACCTTTTAAAAAAAAATTTTAGGTCGTGTCAGTATTACAGTTGAGTGTAGCTGGATGGAAGCAGGATCTAATTCAATTCTCGATCAAGAAGCTGCCGATCGTGCTCTACAATTTGAAGTATTTAACCTTTACTACCAAACTCAACACTAAAAATCTCTTTTTTCTAGTTTGGCTTATACACTCATGCAATCTATAGTGAAGCTGGAGATTTTCCAAGATCTATTAAACAAAGCGTTGCTATTCGAAGTTTAGCTGAGGGTTATCCCAACTCGCGACTTCCAGTTCTTTCACAGAAGGAAATTGATTATATCCGTGGCACTTATGATTTTTTCGGCCTTAATTATTACACCACCTTGTTAGTGAGAAATAAAGTATTTCCAATCGGATTACCTTCCACTGAAAAGGATTCCGGAGTAGAATATTATATTGATCCCAGATGGCCAGTTGGTAAAGCTGACTATTTCCGGGTAGGATATCTTGAAACTTTATATGAAAGAATAACAATTGATTGTAGTCGGTACCATGGGGTTTTAGAAACGTTTTAAGCTATATCAAACACAACTATGGTGATCCGGATATTTTGGTAACTGAAAGTGGTTTTCCAGATTTTAATGAATTCAATGATACTCTCACTATTAGACACCATATGGTAAGGTTGTGAATTCAGTAATGCCATTAAATTAAAGTGAGATGTTGCAGAGTCATTTAGATGCAATGATGGATGCAATAGAAGTCGATAAAGTCAAAGTACAGACTTACTCAGTTTGGTCCTTAGTAGATAATTTCGAATGGATGGATGGTTACTTGTAGGTATACAATAAATAGAGCGGTTCACTATTAATGCATAATAATCTAGCCTTAGGTTTGGTATATATCACGTCAACTTTGAAGATTCTGAACGAACCAGAACCCCAAAACTATCGTATAAGTTTTTCAAAGATTTAATAAAAACTAAAAAATTACATTCTAAGCTCAGTAGTGATATGTATAATGCACATTCTTAGACATTATTATAATATTGAAATAGATAGTGAGAAAAGAGTGGGTAGTAAATTTACTAGCTTTGCTTTACTAGGTTTCTAACTCATATTCGGTGTTAGGGGTATGGCTGGTGCAGAGCTTAAGAGTTCAGATATACTTCCATGTTTACTGCTCTTATTTTAGACCTATTTGAGGTTACTGCTAGTATAACTGTGCACTTTATTTGTCTTACTACTTATCTGAGGGAAGTTTACATTATTTTTTGGTGTGTAAAACCTGGACTCAGATCAGCATTCGCACCCAAACTTGGTAGGCTAAGAAATAGATTAAGTTTTAGTTAAGAATGAGATGTTGAGAGGTGTACAGAAGATACTAGCGAATACAACAAAAATAAAGTTTCTTATTTCAAATATCGAGGTTACACTGAACAGAATAGCCAAGAAAACAGACGGATTTCAACATGAAGGTCTGATAGTTGAAGAGTCAAATAATGAGTACACTATTAGTTAATTGAGTTAATGTAATTTTATAAATCAATAGTAAGTGCTGATCCAGATCTGCGAGTATGTTTTATTCAACACCAATTCGTGACTCGGTTTCGGGTACGTATTTTACCCAAGTCCGTCTCCAAGTGCTCGTTTAGGCCCGGGTTTTATTTACACCAAATAAACCGCTTCCATGTCAATTAAGCACACCTGATTATTTTCGAAATATTCGAAAACATTTACTTTTTGGGGGAATAGTCCCTGGACCTAGCCTTCCATGACGTTTTGCGTAAAAGTACTTTGAAGTATGAACAAGTAAATCTTACGTCACTGGAATATGTTAAAATATCGATTAGTGCTACAAAACAATAACATATGTATCTAGCGTAGTTAAATAACTTATTTCGAATCTCAGATGTAAATTTATGCTCGCAACAACGCAAAAGAGAAGTGTATGATCTAATAATATTTCGGAAATAATACATTGATCTGTACATATAAATAAACTTTAGTGTGAAATATTACGTAATATTCAACGACTAGTACCACTAAAATTTACTGTTTTGTCATTAATGGCCTGCGCGTGGAATTATTACAGAGTTCTTATAAAATTTCAAAATGGCAAAGGTTTTGGGGTTTTGGTTGCATTGGGTCTGTATCGACGTTCTTTTCTCTGCACGTTCATGTCATAATTAAATCACTTTTAGACTGGCTGATTTTAAATGAGCGCCATAAAACTAATTACGTTTTTAAAATAGTTAGAAATTGGGTATTCTGCATTTTCAGGATCTGCAGCCAAGTTTCAGTCAGAATTTTCGTTAAAGGCCAAAGTTTAAGAAGCAAACGTAAATCTAGCACACACTTATATATGGTAGTGTTCAAATGTTTTAATTAAGAACGGTTCTAATTCTGTGCTGGAAAGTATTTTCAAATTTTAAAGCACTTTGTAATTTCATTTTGAAGAACTAGAGGTTTAAACAGGTTAATAAAAACTTTGCGGTAGCTCTGCCTATTAGGAAAACAGCCAAACCAATTTTAATGTTTAAATAAGAACAACCTCTGGAATACCGAAAGAAGCAAGGTTAGACTTTAACCCCATTGTTGATATTAAATGTAAAGATTAATTTTCACGACGACCAATATAAGGAATTAGACTATAAGGAATTGCATTTGACCGTTTTGATTTTGTCTGAACGTTAAACCCCATTGATTATTGATTCCATGCGCCTGTAACTTTATGCAGGGTTAAAAATTTATTCATATTAACGGTATTTATTCTACATGAGTAGATATAGTTGTCAAAGGTTATTTTAAGTATTTGTTTTAAGGGATTGGTGAATGGGAGAAGGTACAACAGCTTTATTTGTTTTACCAGTTTATAGTTACTTTGTACCTTTCTACCAAGGACCTGTATCAAACTAAATTTCAGAAAGTGCAATTGATAAATGGAAGTTATACAATGATCATAATAATTACCTTTAAAGAAGGTTACAGTTTAACCTTTGCAAATTAATCTAAATTAGGTTTTAATTAATATTTGAAAGGTTTAACTTGAAAGTGTGTGCATTGACGAGAAGTTTCTTTGCTTGCTTTACATTTGCAAATGAAAAGCATAACTTAACTGATTTATAAGTACAATTTTGCTGAATTTAATTATCAATTATATCTTTCTTTTTTCTTTAAGAAATCACAGTTTCGAGTTAAGTATTTAAAAATTATGATACAATCAAGATCAAAAACTATATGCAAAACGACGCTTCTTCAGTTATTGGTTTGGAAGATAAGGTATTAAACAACATTATTTTTAACAACTACCATATTCCATAAAAAATGTAGATTAACGTTTAATCAATTATTTTATTTCAGTTTATAGGATATTCACAAAATTAATTATTAATTTATTAATATTGAGCAATGTTAGCAAATATACGAATTCATCGATTTGTTGACAGACATATATCGGGTGTATTGAATATTTTTCTAATGACAATTATTTCAACATCTTTTTAAGCTTTAGTGTTTTCAAAATTTATTTGACGCATCTTTGTTTATGATTCTAGGCCAAAACAAATTTATTGAGTTTGTAAAAGTAACTATGTAACCTATGTAACTTATTTCCCAATGGGGGTGCAAAATGTTATTTTATCGCCGCAAAAAGCGCATAGTTGACGCCTGGTTACTGCGTAAGAAAAAATTAATTTATACAAAATTTTACCGCTGTGAAGTTAGCGGTACCAGTGCATTTTTTGAATAATTTCTTTTCTATAAGTGCAGACAATTTTATTTTGGTTGGTCAAAATAGCGCCCAATTAGCCCCTAATTACTGCATAAGATAGAATTTATTCATGTAAAAGATTACGGTGGTGAAGTTAGCCATGCTAATGTGATTATACAATAATTTATTTTCTGTAAGGACGCAAAATACTATTTTAATGGCGCAAAATGACGGCCAACAAGCAGCTGTTTACTTGATAAGGAAAGACGGTGTATCTAAAAGTTCTCGTTTTGGCTATAATTTATTTCCTAATTAGCCGCACACTTTAATTTTACTTCAAATACTTGTAACTCTCAAAACTTCTTTATTTTTAGCATTTTTCAATCAGTTTATAGTAGATACTGCTTAGAAAAATTGTTAACTGAGTAAAATTCAAAAACATTCATGTGTTTTATTTATTAATTTTAACCTGTATAATGGTTACTGTAGTGATCCAACAGATCACCGTGTACCATTATTTAAACAAAATGATACTTAAAACGCATTTTCCGATTTTCAACAAACTGGTTAAACGTAAAATAATAATAATTCATTGACACACGTATATCTTCTATACAACTACAAAAATGTTACTATGTAGCGCAGCATTATGCAATCCCATTAATAACATAAGAAAAATGCGTAAGTCAGAGCAATATTTGCCTTTATACTATATTAGCGATCACTATTAAACCGCCAAAAAATCATGGTTGTGTGGTCGTTGTAGTAAGACTACGGTAGGTTATTTTTATACCACGGCGTACAGATGTCGCGTACATTTGAAATTAACATCACATAGTGTGCGCGAGGCCATAAGTGTTGCGACAGCATTTGCCATACACCCTCAAACCGGACTTTGGGATTGGTTGGCATTAGACTTGAACCAAATAAATAATTTATTCTTTTTAACTTTTATGGTCTAAGGGTGTTTTCCGGTTGTGCAAGTGAGGCTTACAGTCAGCTTTCACTGGTACACAAATGAAGACTTATTATTTAGGTTAAATTATACCTAATTATATTTGCATTATTTATATTTATTTACGGTGCAGTTTTTTCAACTCCTTGACGGAATATGGCTGAAGCTATATTGGATTCAAGGGGTTGATGCGGATTCCTGGGACGCCACCCAAAGGTACACTGCAGTCCAGAGAGCCTTTGGACCAATGCTCGTGTACGGTTTTCAAAATGCTTCAGATTCCTCAGTGGAGGATTACATTAGAGTTTAAACGGTGCCTAAAGATTGTTGCTAAAACAAAATTTCGGACAGAAGGGCGTTATGGAGTTAGACAAAGGTAACACTTTCCCTTTTTACAAACACTGGCCTTTCTTTCACCAGTGATTGCTGGGGCCTAATGGACGATTTCTAGTAAATACAAGGTCTCTGTAGTTCAATTAAGCTTAAGCAGTCAAAATCTAAACGAATGGTTTCTGCAGTAGCATGCAATTTTTCGAAGCATTAATTTGAATTACTTTGAAAGTCTATTTTTGACCAAGTATCTACACAAGTAAACTTAATCAAGCAATTAAACATACCATTTTAACTCATCGTACATGCAGAAAGTAGTAGCGCAACCTACTAATATAACCTCCGCCATGATGGTGGTGGAAAATGCTTCCTATATTCAGGTGGGAGTGGTGGAACTTATTTGAATGAAAATTGAAATAGTTGTTGATTTTTATGCTATAATGATTTTTCATCTCATAATCGAAAGATTGGTTAACAAAATTATCACCTCATACACAAAGAAAATACTTGTTTTCAGAACGGCTTAATTGATAATTACGCATAATTCTGTCAACTAGGAATACAAAATTACAGATGTCAATAGATCAAAGGTCAAATTTTACTTGTACCATCATGGAGTGGTTTTAAAATGCGTTCTAGAAGTTATTCATCATTTTCATTAGACTATTAATACTGAAAGTGAATGAATGAAACTTATTTTTTTCTGTTGAAAATATACGTCGATTACAAAATCACCACATTTATATCTACGATAAAAATGTGTTAATATCTTTGGTTTAGTAGAGACGGTGATTTTTTAATTTGTTTGCTAATTAAGTGTTGGGTAATTATATTTGTCGCAATCTAAATTTTATTTTATTTGGATGTTGCGGTTTGCCTATTTTTAAATTCAAATGAATCGAAAAAAATTGTAAGTTTTGCATTCCAAGTATACAATATAATTCAAAATTTGTTATCGTAAGTTAACATTCGTTATATTTTTAATTGAGAAATAATAAAAGAAAATCGGTATTAACATTTAAGGGTGTAATCTTTTAAAACTGTTTATCATGAAAACAACTTTACATAATTAAATCATTACATAACGTTTTATGACTTCATTTTTGTATCCCTTCATGCAACGCAGTATTTGACGGCTAAGATGTTTATTAATTTAAGGGCTTACTTTCGGAATAATTATTTTTAAGTAGGTAATTATGGTTCTATATTTTGGTTTTAATACTGAATACGAAACGTTTGTAAATTTTTTATACAGTGCGTTGAATTAATAACAGTTTATGCGGAATGCTTGAATGTTCGCTATGGTAGCATTTTTTAGAACAGAACCAATTTATTTATTTGTTTTAACATACAATTCTAAGGCACCAAGAACATGTTTGCTTTAAACGAATAATATATAATATGTTATATATATATATATATATATATATATATATATATATATATATATATATATATATATAATAAAACATGTCTCATTTCTGTCCATATACTGTACTTTTCGGCTTCTCTTTCATTGCTGGCTTTGGTTCAACTTGTCCAAGTATCCGAGTGCTCTAATAAAGTTTGCTTCTCTGAGCTGCACGAAATTCTTAAATGATTTATAAGCCCCACGACTATAATTTTTTCTGCTAGTCAATTTGCAAATAAAATGTCGTTGTAACTACTACACAAGATCGTATGAGTTGTTATCGATTCTTACTAACAACTACATGTCCAATTTTTTATGAACAGGTAATACAATCGATGTAGATGTGATTCAATTACATATTAATTTTTTAGTATATATTCATTATTATAAAACAAATAGTCTAATTCGTTTGTAGACGTATTAACATTTACCGAGCGGGTGGACCAGTGGTAATACCACTTGCTTAGCGTGCAGGAGGTAATAAATACGATTCCCGTTACACTCCACCCTGTATTAGTTTTTTTCAGGGGTTTTCTGCATACACACATATCACCATAATCACTGCGTATACGAAGATCTTCGATTAATCCCACTACGCATACATACTTAATGTGTGTATGTTTGGAAATCCATGACTGTAGTTGAAGAACCTTACAAAGGCCAAGCGACTTGATCTCCCCGTTTCGGAGGGATCGAAACACCTTGCTTTTCCTTATTTTTATTAACAATTTTATTGTGTGATTTGGAAGACCACTCTTTAATAATAAATCAAAAAAATATGTTTATAGTTATTAATAAATTGTGTCACTGATTAGATACATAACCTAATTATTAAGGTCACGATGTAACTTTCTAGTTTTCATTAAATCTTTGAAGTACTGGTAAGATAACTTTTGAGTTCTTGGTCTATTTGGATCTTCAAAGTCTACATGGTAGATTCCAAATCTGGTTCTAATTACAATGCATTAATTTTTAATTCAAAATTTCTTTTTTTAATTTACCTATAACCACGTGTCCATTCAAAATTATCCATTAAGGACCATACTGTGTAGATCTTAACTTTTACTCTATCAATTTCTATGGCATCCAGAATTGCATTTAGATGTTCCTAAAAAAAAATTTCAATTGAAAAGAATCATTAAAATGTTAACCTACGTTATGATATTTAATAGAAAGAGTATCGTTGAAGTTATTAGAATCTGGAAAACCACTTTCAGTTATGAAGATATCGGGGTCTCTATAATTATCTTTGACATATTTTAGAACCTTTCTTAACCCCCATGGTACAGACTAAAATAGTTTTAGTTATACGTACTGTATAGTTCCAATATGAAACTAAATTACCCAGAAGTACGCAAATGAACCAACAGTCCAATTCAAATCAACGAAGTACTCAACTCCGCCATCTTTATCAGTCGAAGGTTGTCTTGTTTTGATCACTTTATTTTTTACTAATCGTGTAGTGTAATAATTAAGGCCGAAGAAATCATAAGTGCCACGGATATAATTTATTTCATCTTGTGAAAGAGCTGGAAGTCGCGATTTAAGAAAACCTTCAGCTGAGCTTTGAGCGGCAACACTTTCTTTTAAGGAGCTTGGAAAATCGCCTTTTTCACTATAAATTGGGTGCGTGTATAGACCAAACTAGAAAGTGTTACATTAGACATGCCACGTGTGCACAAAAACTTAATACTTCGAATTGCAAAGCACGATCGGCAGCTTTTTGATCAGCAATTGAATTTGATCCCGCTTCCATCCAAGCGCACTCGACTGTAATACTAGCACGACCTAAAAATTACTGTTATTGCAATAGTGTTAAAGATTAATTACCGTTTTGTGTGCTCCGGAATGTGTTGTTGTACAAGTGGTACGCTCTAGCATGAGCCATGATTACATTACGTGCACAAAGGTACTCTCCAATTCCATCAGACATTATCCCTGGTGCAAAGAACCAATTCCGTAACCTTTCCTACAGATCGCTTTTGGTTCATTAATTGTTATCCACAACTTTACTCTATCTCCAAAATTTTTATAAACAACGTGCGCATATTCTTCAAACCAGTCTACTATCAGTGGATTTGTCCAACCACCTAAATCTTGTAAAGCTTGTGGAAGGTCCCAATGAAAAACGGTCACAATTGGTGTAATGTTATTGGCAATAAGCTCGTTAATAAGTGTGTTATAGTACCGAATTCCATTTTCATTAACAACGTATGAAAAACCATAAGGTAGAATTCTCGGCCATGAAAGTGAAAATCGATAATTTTGGAAAGTAACATTTTTAACTAAAACCACATCTTCTTTAATTTTATGGTACGAATCACATGCAATATCGCCATTACTGCCTTCATAAACTAATTCGGGGTGGATATGAGTAAATCTATCCCATACACTCTCACCTTTACCTAAAATAGAGTCTTCAGTGAAGGTTAATCGTAGTGTACCCAATAAGAATACCATCTTGATTCCATGCACCTTCAATCTGGTAAGATGATGTTGCTGCCGCAAATTCCAAATTCTTTGGCATATCTCTCGAAATCCCAAGACCAATGGAAGCCACTATTAATTGAAGAAGGACAAGTATCCCTAAAACGCTCATAATTAGTTTTAAAGTGTGATGTAGCAGAAAGAAGGTTAATCGTCAGTACACAAAGAATTTGCAATGGTTTGCACTAGAATGTAATCACAAGAAGATTATATTGACTTTTAATTGCTAAAATCGCATATGATTTTTTTACTGATAACGTTGTGTTTATATTTTCTGAGAATGATTCATTACAATTCAGCATTAATAAGTGCGTATGATGCAACTTCCGCGTAGTCAGTTCGTTGTTTATGCTTTTTAATACCACCCCTATCATCACTAAATCACAATAAATTCCGTAATACTCGAACTCAACTTAAGTTGGAAATATAAATTTTCACTCCACTGTAGTCATTTAAAACGAGACAGCAATACAGTACTCTCAATTAAATCAATTTTGTACTTGTGGGTATAGATTTAGATCCATTTCCATACCATTTTTAGTTGTTATACAGGGTGTTTTAACAAATGTTTCGCTAGTTTCTAGGGTAAATAGAGTATTAAAAAATAACGTTAGTTTGGTTAATGAACATGTGTACGAAAATACCTTCTTAAGAAAGTAGGACCCTGTGAAAGTGTCCCCAAAAATCCTTTTTTTATTATCTCTGAAACGGTATAAGATACCTAAATGAAATTTAGACCACAAATACCTTTGATTAGGTCGTAAAAGATAGTGTTGACAAAATTTTTAATAGGAACGTAGCTAAAGGGGAGGGGGTGTCTCTTATTTTGCCCCCATACCTTTTTTTCTGGGGATATTTTTAATTTTTTGGACAAAAATAGTATTCTTTAAACAATTTGCGTTGAGAGTCAAAAAAATTACTGATTTTGGAGTTATTTGAGGTTTGAACAAGCAATGCTGGCCGAATTAATAAATTATTTTAAAATGAAACAATTAATAATTTTTATGCGCGAGAACGAACTACCTCAGAGAATAATGATTGTTTCAGAAACAGCTATGAGATAAAAATATTGTAAGTTACTTAGAACTTAGGTTTTAATTGTGTGCCAGAACACAGAGCAGACAAAGGAAACAATTAAAAAAGACAACGAGAAACACAAAACAAACAGAAACAAAAATTGAATAAGTAAGTACGGCTTTTTACATTAAATGTGCGATATGCCCACCATTTTCACGAATACATAATCGTAAACGTATTTCTAGTGAAAACTTAATCCTTTGGAGTGGCCGTGGTTCTTGAATAATTAACATTCTTAAATTATTTTCAACTCTCGCTTGAAGTTTTTCAATGGCATTTATTTCGCTTGAATATACTTTTTCTTTAACTAAACTCCACACATCAAAATCCGTCTCACGATACCACCTCGCTAAATTCAAAAATGTTTTTGCACCCGGAACTTGGAAATTTTTCCACATATCTTCTTTTCGCTGCTTTAGAATTTCCATCACATTCCCCGAATCTTAACATCATATCGGTATAGTCATTATTAGTGCACATATTCATTTTCAAAGTTTTTAAAAGCGTTATTACTTGTTAAATAAACCAAAAATTCAACAACAATGTATCAAACCAATCTGTCAAACAAAAAAAATCGGAATCTGGAGTCTAAGCCTACTTAATTCAAGTGAATCAAGTTAACTCAATATTTATTTTATATTCCTATTTTAGGCAACACATGTTAAAAGCTCAAATAACTCCAAAACCAGTAATTTTTGGACTTTCAACAAAAATACCTTTTTTGTGGCAAATTATTTAAAAAATATTATTTTTGCACAAAAAATTAAAAATATCCCCATACAAAAGAGTTTGGGGGCAAAATAAGTGGCAACCCTTTTAGTGACGCCCCTATACAAAAGATTATCTCTTATGACCTAATAAAATGTATTTGTGATCTAAATTTCATTTAGGTATCTTACACCGTTTCAGAGATAATAAAAAAATAGGATTTTTGGGGCCACTTTTACAGGGTCGTATCTTCTTAAGGAGGCATTTTTGGACACGTTTCTTAACCAAACTAACGTTATTTTTTAATATTCTATTCACCCTAGAAACTAGCGGAACGTTTTTTGAAACACTCAGTATGTAGGTATAGAAGGTTACGCTATCGACTTTTTTTACACAATCACTAAATCGACTTAACTCATTTTACAACTTTTGGCCAAGTTTAGCCAAGACTGGCCATGATGTCTGGGTATATATATATATATATATATATATATATATATATATATATATATATATATATATATATATATATAACAGAGTGTCCGGTGAGGAACTGTACAAACTGAAATGGTATGTTCCTTGGGTCCATTTAAGTAAAAAAAGTCCCATAAACATAGGTCTGATTCGCAAGTGCGAATACAAGAGTTTAAAGTTTATAAAAGATCACACATTATTGAAATTTAATTTTTATTGAAAACAGAAAATGGAACTACTAAACACATTTTAAACAAAAAAACATAAAAAAATCACTTCAAATGTTCAAAATGACGTCCTTCGGCATTAATACAAAGACGGCTGCGATGTAAAATGGACAGAGTAGCTGCTCGAAGTACCTGGTGGTTGTTCCGTATTTGTTGACACGCATCCCGAATACGCTGTATTAGTGCATCTCTGGTATTAACTTTCACTTCGTATACTAAACTTTTCAAATGACCCCACAAATAATAATCCAAAGGTGTGAGATCGGGCGATCTCGGTGGCCAAGCATCCGGACCTCCACGCCCAATCCACCTATTAGGGTAAGCAACATTTAGATATTCTGTCACCTGTCGACTAAAATGGGGAGGAGCCCCATCTTGTTGAAGAAACATTTGTTGTCTTGTTAGTAAAGGTACTTCTTCCAAAAGCGGTAGCAATTTATTCCGCAAAAAGTTAGCATATGCTTCTCCTGTAAGACGTTCCTCAAACAAAGAAGGTCCAATAAGTTGATCGTCAATCATACCATACCATACATTAACAGAAAATCTGCGCTGAAAGTTAGCTTCTGTTGTACCATGTGGATTTTCATCTGACCACAAATGAGAATTGCGTGTATTGTTCACTCCATCTCTAGTAAATTGCGCCTCGTCACTAAATAAAATGAATGGAACTAGTTGTGGATTTTCTTGTAGCCACTGACAGAAATTCAACCGCAAAGCAAAATCTCCAGGTTCAAGGTGCTGAACGTTTTGTGTATGATAGGGATACAAAAGCCCATCATGTAATGTTTGCCACACTGACATACGGGGGACTCCCGTTCGAGAAGAAATTCTTCTAACACTCAACCCTGGACTCCTATCAACCATCTGTAGAATGTTTTCTTGCTCATTCACATTTAACTCCACAGAACGATCAGATCTTATTGAAACTGATGGAAATGAACCATGAGTTCGAACGTGTTGAAACACAGAAGAAAAAGTTTGGTGATTTGGAATCCTGTTCTTACTTTTGAAAAATATGTGATCATTTATAAAATTTAAACGCTTGTATCTGGGTAACTATTGCGAATCAGACCTATGTTTATGGGACTTTTTACTTAAATTGACCCAAGGAACATACCATTTCAGTTTGTACAGTTCTCACGACACCCTGTTTATATATATATATATATATATATATATATATATATATATATATATATATATATATATATACAGGGTGTTTAAAAAAGATGCGGCAATACTAAAGGGGTGATTGCCCAGGTACAATAAAGTTCCTATAAACATAGGTCCGCAAACCCTTCGTTACCGATCTACAGCGTGTTGAAGTTGAATTAAAAAAAACAGCCAAAATTAGATTTTTCTAAAACGGCTTGAGATATCATAATTGAATTTTACGCGTGTCAATAACTATGGGAGGCGCATACTTTGCAATGCAACACGATGTTTCAGTCGTACCATTGGCGCGCGGATTGGCACGTCACAGGCTATTTTTCAAGAAAAAAGTAGGATGCCGCTGATTTCGCTAAAAATAAAAAATAATTTTTAATTCTTTGTTCAATTATGAAGAAAAAAGCTGTTACGCTCGTACGACGTACCGTTTTTGAGTAACAAAAATATTTTAGTGCATGTCCATTTATCATGCGTACAAAAATATTTTTAAACATTCCTGTATTATTCACTGACATATTGAATTAGTCCCGTGATTAATAATTTTGTATGTGTCGAATTAGTTGAAGTTCCTTATCATGAATCGCTATACGAATGCCGAGATGACCGACATGTACTATATTTATGGACTTGCTGATGGGAATGCATTAGAAGCTAGGCGGTTTTATACTGAAAGATTTCCGGGCCGTATTGCTGCTGATAGAAAAACTTTCGAATGTATTCATCGGCGTCTTTATGAAACAGGCACATTAAGACGAAATGGGGGAGCAGGAAGGCCAAGGGCAGCAAGAACGGTAGAGCTGGAAGAGGATGTGCTGGACATGATTGAAGAAGATCGAGGTACTTATACTCAAATAATTGCTGACGCTTTGGATGTAAGTAATGGGAGTATTTGGCACATTCTTAAGGAACATTTCTTTTATCCATTCCATATACAACGCGTTCAAGCACTTCTTCCTGCTGATTTTCCTCTTCGCATTGCGTTCTATCAATGGCTTTTGCACAAAATGGTTCAAATCCCTCAACTCCTGATGTTGATTCTGTTCACCGACGAAGCGAGTTTTTCAAGAAATGCAATACGAAATTTGCATAATAACCATGTATGGTGTGAAGAAAATCCAAATGAAGTTGTTGAAGATCGTTTTCAACATCAGTTTTCTCTGAACGTTTGGATTGGGATTGTGAGTGACTGCCTAATTGGACCGGTATTTCTACCCGGGAGACTTACCGGAGAACGTACCATTAGCAATTAGAGATGCAACGTGGTATATGCACGATGGCGCACCAGCCCACTTTAGTCAAGTACCTCGTGATTTCTTAACACAAGCATAAGGAAATCGTTGGATTGTCCGGGGTGGACCTCACTTATGGCCTGCACGATCCCCGGACTTAAATCTCCTTGATTTTTTCCTGTGGGGCCATTTGAAGTCCTTGGTGTACGCTACTCTATTGAAAAACGTAGAAGACTTAAGGAATCGAATCATTGTTGGGTGCAACTCAATTAAAACAGATCCTGGTGTTTTTGAGAGAGTTCGCCAGTCAATGAGGACAAGATTGGATTCTTGCATCCGAGCTCGAGGTGGTCACTTTGAACAGTTTTTGTAATTTTTGGTTGGTAAAATTTTTGGTTTGGTGAAATATTTGTTTTTGCCCTTGAATGAAACCCTTGATTTTTAAAACTTTTTTTTCTCTAATAAATGGACATGCACTAAAATGTGTTTTTTTACTCAAAAACGGTACGTCATACGACAAAAGGTCAAAACAGCTTTTTTCTTCACAATTGAACAAAGAATTCAAAAATATTTTTTTTATTTTTAGAGAAATCAGCGGAATCCTACTTTTTTATTGAAAAATAGCCTGTGACGTGCCAATACTCGCGCCAATGGTACGACTGAAACATCGTGTTGTATTGCAAAGTATGCGTCTCACACAGCTATTGACACGCATAAACTTTCATTACGATATCTCAAGCCGTTTTGGAAAAATCTAATTTTGACTGTTTTTTTAAATTAAACTTCAACACGCTGTTGATCGGTAACGAAGCGTTTGCGGACCTATGTTTATAGGAACTTTATTGTATAAAATGATCTGGGCAATCACCCCTTTTAATGTTGCCGCATCTTTTTTAAACACCCTGTATACATATACAGGGTTAGTTAAAAGTGTGGAGACGGCGATTTATTGTCGTTAATATTCATTTTAGGAAATTATGTTCAATACAAAAGTTTGTTATGAAATTATTATCTACATTTGAGAATACTTGAATTATTTTTTTCTTCAACTGTTTTTAAGTTACGACGTCATCGATATTTTTTTGAAATGACAACTTATATTTCTGATTATTGATTTCGATAGTACATTCTATTCTCTTTTCAACGGTATACAATTTTCAATATGTTACATTTGAAAAAAATTGAGAAAAGTGCCTTTAATGTTCAAATATTAAAGATCCATTAAATTAGCAGAATTAATCTAGATAGACAAAAGCGAGGCGATAAACAAACTCGAGCGAGGTAACTTTATCAGTGGTTATTGTTTATGTCAAATAGTTGACATATTTCAATTGTGCAATTTGTTGCTGTTAATATTAGCAATGGCGAGTTTAAGTGAACGTGAAAGAATTGAAATACTTATGATGCTGGGTTATGGAAATAGACGCAGAAGATTACAATTGTAATTTATTTAATGACACGCAGCCAAACAGAAATCCAATTTCTAAATCCGTTGTTGGTAAAACCTTAAAACGCTTTGAACAAACCGGTAGTGTGAAAGATTTGCCAAGGAGTGGTAGACCTAGAACAGCGAAAAGCGATGATAAAAAACTGAATGTTCTATTGGCCGTATCTGAAGATTCCCATTTATCAACCAATCAATTAGCGGCCAATCACAATATTTCACAGTCATCGGTCGTTTCAATTTTAAAAAGTGAAAAGTATAAACCTTATAAGGTACAACTTCTACACGAGTTGATGGAAGATGATTTTGATAGGAGACTACAATTTTGTGAAGAAATGTCAAATATTTGCAATAATAATGCAAATTTCGTCAACAATATTCTTTTCTCTGACGAAGCTACCTTTTGTCTTACCGGTGAAGTAAACAGACATAATTGCAGATATTGGTCATCGGAAAATCCTTTTTGGTTTATGGAGCACCGTACGCAGTACCCCAAAAGGTTAATGTTTGGGTTGGCATTCTAGGGGTCATATTATCGGTCCCTTTTCATCAACGGCAATTTAACTTCGGCTCTGTATTTGCAGTTATTGCAAAATGAAATTATACCTGTTTGTGCTATGCTGTATCCAGATGAAAACAATGAACACCTTCCCAATAACAGTATCTGGTTTCAGCAAGATGGCACCCCACCACATTATGGTGTAAATGTTCGTCAATATTTGGATAACGTCTTTCCAAACAGATGGATTGGGAGACGAGGAAGTATTGAATGGCCAGCTCGTTCGCCTGATTTAAGCCCTTCAGATTTTTTTTTGGGGGATACGTAAAAAACAGGGTTTACAAAGATAAGTCCAACGATGTCGAAGATTTAAAAATCCGAGTTACCAGAACGATAAAAACAAGCAGGGTAAATCAGCAAGAATGAAATTTTCTGAGAAATCAAAAATAAGAGAATTTTCCTCTTTTAAAGTCGATCCAGGGACATACTGTATATATATATATATATATATATATATATATATATATATATATATATATATATATATATATATATATGTGTCCCGGATTGATTGGACGACTCTTATAAAGGCTAAAAAATTTTATTTGAAATTTGAGCTGCTTGAGTCCAGTCCTGATTGGTTGGAAACTAATTTGTGAGAGAATTTTAATTTCGAAAAATCACCCGTGCCTTGCAAATTTTTAAAAAAATATTTTCATACTAGCTAAAATCCTTTTCTGTAAGAGATAGGACAAAATGTTACTAAAAAAAGTTGTTTAGAATGAAAAATTACATACGTATGCAAAATTTCAAGTCTGTAGACCAACTTTGATTTTTTTTATGTTAATGAAATTTGATCAGAATTGAAAATTATGTTAATGTACCGGGTGGCCAACTAAGAACGGCCGTCGGCCATATCTCAGGAATGGATTATAGCACAGGTTCGGGAAAAAAATTTTTATAATAAAAGTGGCCTCGAGAAACGCCTGGAAATTGTTTTCAGAATTGTAGGTCCACCGCTAGAGGGCGTATTTGACAGTTAAAATTTTAAAAAGCAAAATTTACTCAATTAAGGGGCATATTAAATATTATAATCAGATTCCTCGACAAACTCTGCATATTTTTTATTTGACAAGTTTGACAAGTCTATCTCTTCAAATTAAGGGGATGGGAACCTCGCCTTTAATTCAGGTTCTGCTTGACCGATTTTGATAAACTTGTTGTTTGAAAGAGCTTTTGTTAAGCAATAGAAAATTTAGGTAATCTAGCGGCAACCATAACATTAGTACGATAACAATTTAAATTACTGCAGACCAATGTAAGATCTTTTCATCCAGGCTAAATTTAATAATTTCCGTTAACGCGAACTAGGCTACTAGACGTTGGAAGAACAATTCCCGCCATTTACCTGTTTCTTACGATATCTCAGGATAGGAAAAAGATGTCGACTTGCAGTTTTCACTGTTTTACTACTAATTTAGTCTACTTTTTAAAGACCTACTTAAATTTTTATGCTTCCATTTAAAATTGTAAAGAGAAAACACAATATTAAAAAAATATTAAACAACGCCCTCTAGCATTTATGTTATTAATCAGATTGCTTCAAATTTACAAATTTTCTATTGTTTAACAAAAGCTCTTTCAAAGAGCATCAAGTTTATTACAATCGGTCAAGCAGAACCTGAATTGAAGGCGCCACACACACCTTATTTGAAGAGATAGACTAAAACTTGTCCAATAAAAAATATGCAGAATTTGTCGAGGAATCTGATTATAATATTTAATATGCCCCTTAAATGAGTAAATTTTGAAAAATTTTGCTTTTTAAAGTTTTCACTGTCAAATACGCCCTCTAGCGGTGGACCTACAATTCTGAAAATAATTTCCAGGCGTTTCTCGAGGCCACTTTTGTTATAAAATTTTTTTTCCTGAACGTGTGCTATAATCTATTCCTGAGATATGGCCGAGGGCCGTTGTTAGTTGGCCACCCGGTACATTTAACATCGCAGATACCATGGATGTTATAGCTTTTATAAATTCTTTACAAATGTGCTCTGCTTATACCTGAATTGTCACTTCGCTTTCTCAATGACATTTTTGGATCGCTTTCTACCGAATTTAATGCTATCAATGTAGTTGCATCATTTTCATCTAGAGCTTCCTTTCCTTTTTTTAAATGATTTACAGTTCATTTCGCAAAAACTGTTTTATTAGCCAGCTCAGATATTATGTTGGTGCTATTGCATCAGGATATTTTTCATTAATAAGGTTAATTACAGAAGAAATCAACCTCTTACCAATACCATAACAGTGAATTAAACATTCTTTTTGTTCTGTTAACATTTTTGACTATTACAGAATAAAATAACAGTGAAAGGGACACAAGTGGTACTATGCAGTTTGTTTTAACGCTATTTATTACTAAAGTAGTGGTTTGAAATTTCACACTATTCTCTTGTATCTTGACATAACCGATTAAAAACCGAAAATTTTAAAGTAATCTGGTTACTGTCAAAATTGACATAAGTAACATACTTTTCAATTCTGATCAAATTTAAAAAAATTAAAGCTGACCTACAGACTTGAAATTTTGCGTAGGTACACATGTAATTTTTCAATCTGAACAACTTTATATAGTAACATTTTGTCGTATCTCTTACAGAAAAGGACTTTTGCTAGTGTGAATTTTTTTTTTTTAATTTCCAAGGCACCCGTGATTTTTCGAAACTAAAATTCTGTCACAAATTAGTTTCAACCCAAGCAGGGTTGGACTCAGAAGCTCAAATTTCAAAACAAACATTTTTGCCTTTTACACAGCTAGCCGTAGCTCGCTTATAAAGTGTTTCCGCACATATGTTTATATGAAGTTTTTCTTTCTCTTGACCTGTAGAATGAGCTCAGAGACGCCGATAAAACGTGGTGAATCACCCTATATATATATATATATATATATATATATATATATATATATATATATATATATAAAATATAGTATTGTACGTTTGTGCATTTCTAATTGTATTTTCCAAATGCTCAATATCTCTGAATGGTCGCTGTTTATAAACTTTCTGCTTTAAATATTCCCATAGGAAAAAGTCCATTGGGGTGATATCGGGTGATCTTACAGGCCATGGATTGTTGGAATATCTTCTTATCCAGCGATTAGGAAATTTTAGGTCCAGCCATGACTTTACCGCCACCGTTGAATGAATAACCATCTTATTGGAAAAACATGTTGATTCTGGTTCTCAGATGAAGATTATGCAAATAATTAGATAAATATGTCTAAACCATATTTAAATATATCGCAGAATTTAAATTTTCTCTAAAAAATGCTGCTCCCACAATTCCATTATTTAAAATTCTACACCAAATGTTGATCCCGGCATTCGATCGTAAAGTTACGGTTTTCATCTGCTCACCATCTACAGTTTTGAGAACTTACGATACCATATGATGTAAAACTGGATTTGTCAGAATAAAGAATTCTTCTCGAAAAATATTCATCAATCTCTATTTCTCCTTGAAACCAAAAAGAAAATTCAAACCTTGCGTCTGGGTTTCTTTCCTGAAGGGTATGAATAAATTTGGATTTGTATGGCTTGAATTTATATAATCGCATAATTCTTCTAAATGATCGCTCAGAAACATCGGTAATTTCTTGCCGCTGTGATAAAGATATCCTCGGATTCTCCACACATTCATAACATTGGCATCATTAAAAGTTACATTTCTTCTGTGTTCTGTTTTATATTTATTTTCAACAGCTCCACTTCCTTTAAATTTCTTTATTATTTTTGCAACTGTTGCATGACTAACATCTTTATCTAAGGATCTTGCATTGAAAATACCTGCAGTCTCACGAGAAGTATGATAAGTATCACCATACACTAAAACAATCACAACTTTTTCTTAGACAGTTAGACGTGCAGCCATTACAGTGAATAATTACTTTTCAGACAACAGTGAAAATTAGGCACAGAGATATCGGAAATGTCGTGCGGGCGGGCGGGCGGTCGGGCGGGTGGGCCGGCGCGCGGGGGCGTGCGCGCGTGCATGCGTGCGTCTCTGCATTAGTGCGTGCGTGCGCGCGTGAGTGCGTGCGTGCGTACGTGCGTGTGTGTATGAGTGTGTGTGCGTCTGTGTGTGAGGGTGTGCGTGCGTGCGTGTGTGCGTATGTGTGTGCGTGTGCGTGTGTCGTGTGTCGTGTGTGTCGTTGTGCGTGTGTGTGTGTGTGTCGTGTGTGTGTGTTGTGTGTGTGTGTGTGTGTGTGTGTGTGTGTGTGTGTCGTGTGCTGTGTGTGTGTGTGTGTGTGTGCTGTGAGCTGTGTGCTGTGCGCGTGTGCGTTTGTGCGTTTGTGCGTGTGTGCGTATGTGCGTGTATGCGTGTGCGTGTGTGCGTGTGTGCGCGTGTGCGTGTGTGCGTGTGCGCGTGCGTGCGTGTGTGCGTGCGTGCATGTGAGCGCGTGTGCATGCGTGCGTGTGTGCGCGTGGGCGTGTGGGCGTGTTTGCGTGTGCGCGTGAGTACATGTGTGCGTGTGCGCGCGTGCCCCAGCGCGCGTGTGCGCGCGTACGTGTGTGCGTGTGTGCGTGTGCCTGTGCGTGTGCGTGTGCGTGTGCGTGTGCGTGGTGTGTGTGCGTGTGCGTGTGCGCGTGCGTGTGCGTGTGCGTGAGCGTGTGCGTGTGCGTGTGCGTGTGCGTGTGCGTGTGCGCGCGCGCGTGTGTGTAATTTCCCCAACTTTCTTTTTGAAGAAATTCGTCATGAGTGGTCAAGGAGTGGTCGTTTGCAGACAGCCAGACATAACATCTACACTTAAAGGATTTATTTCTTATTCGGCAAGCAAAGCCAAAGCACTAGTCCATTTGTGGTGGTCACCAAAGAATGAAGAACTATTACAAGTAGAATTCGATAAGCAAAATGGAGAAAATTTTTACCGTATTCATACCATTTAACCACATATTTGGAATAATGGAGGATTAAGATAATTAATACATAAGTAATCGTGAATGTGCGTCAAGAGTTGATTTTAATTAGATCTCGAAGCGATAGAACTGCTACTATTCTGAAGTTGATGCAGCAATAGCCTTAAATAAAACGTCAATGCGATTGGAAAAACCACGTTGGATAATTGTTGCATTCCAAAAAGGCGAAAGGTACACATTCAGCAAGGGTTTGATTTTGATTACACTAACATCAGAAACCTTAAGGTACATCTGAATTCTGAGTATTATCCATATCAAGCAATGCATTTGAACTTCAATGCTAACCAATACATACGTGCATGTCACATTTTTTAATTCCGATGAGATTACTATGGTCAGGATGATAAAGATGCATTATTCAACTGTTCTGAATACAAATCATGTCCAGTATTTGTAATAGACTGCTCTAAACAAAATGAATCCTTAAAAACCTTAACAATAGACATGAAATTGGAAATGGATACTCTAACTCCTTTCGGTAATGGAATCGTTGTGTATGATCTTATCCTCCATGACTCTATTATGCAGTACAGCGCACTCACTGGAGAAGTGAAAAAATTATAATTATTGTAATATATACACTCTGTATGTCTAGTATATCACTAAAAATGTTATAATTATTCGTTTACTGTTATTTCAATCATCAACGATGAAAGTAGTTGCTCAGCAACAAAAATTTCCAATTCAAAATCATGATGAAAAGTCTAGTACTCCAAAACATGGTGTTTTACTTCCTAATAGTATACCTGGTATTATATGCGGCCCCTACAATTGTGGTAAAACAAACACAATGATCAGTCTGCTTACTGATAAAAATGTTTTGCAATTTAAACACGTGTACGTATAATCTAAGTCATTGAGTCAAAACAAGTACTTTACGTTCAGTAATAATCACGATGTGATTGAACCTAATTGTTCAAAATCAAACTCTATTTTTATTTTCGATAATATCGCTTGTGAAAAACAAGATAACGTAAGAGCATATTTTTGTATGGATAGGCATAACCATATTGACTGTTTCTATTTGAGTCAAACTTACAGTAAAGTTCCAAAGCAATTAATTCGTGATAATGCGAATCCAATTATATTATTTGAGCAACATCAATTAAACCTAAAACATGTGTATGAGGATCATACATAAGCATGAAATTGTTTCGGGGCATATGTGCCAAGTGCTGGGTAGATCAGTTTGGTTTCATGGTCATAAACCAGTATGCTGAACTTAATAATGGCCGCTATAGAAAAAGGTTTGATCAATATATAATAACTTAAACTGCGTTCGGTGGTTTAGTAGTTACTGACCCCGTTTAGTTATTAATAGCTATCTGTTCAGGGTTGCTAGTTCAGTGTAACCGTTTTGCTACAATTGATAATAAGGAGTTGATATTAAAGAAAAAAATTATTCAGGCTAGTAAAACAATACAGCAGAAATATAATAGTATTAAAACTGCTCGTATTGATACTGAAAGAATATTTGAAAGTACTTGTAAGCCCTAATAGAACCTCTAACTGAAATATTAAATAAAAACGATCCTGATAAAACAATGAAAACACCTGAAAAGGAGTCAATTGACGTTAAACCCAAAAAACCAACCCTGTTCGTATTTCCAAGAAAGCACGTTACTACCCGCTCTAGCCCGCTAGCTCAAGTTCAAAGGATTGAAGGCTTCACTTCACCGTCATTAGGTGATTCAAGGAAGGGTACTACTGGCCCTCTAGTTCAGCTTCCGTTTTTTCAAAGAAATCCTCCTCCAGGCATTCGTACACCATTTTTCTTAGAGAGATCTGTTATAGAAAAGATTAATACTGAAGAAGAAGAACCTATTAGCATCACAGATGATTCTACTACACATAATGAACCCATCTCGGAAGAATTTCTCCATCAATACAATGAATTACCTCGTATATACCTTGAACGTATTATAACGGATCCTGAAGGTGCTATTTATCACACGTATGGAGTCCACTAGGATACCGAAGCAGACAAATGGACAACTGGTAATACCCCCGTTGCAATTAAAGGAAGTAAAGGGAAGAGTAGAAAAAGAGTAGGAAGAGTAGAATACAACCCAATATTCTCAAAAACTACCCAAGGAGGCTCAAAAAATTTATCGAATAGTAAATGGCTAGCAAGAAATAAAGTAAATGACAATATGTGTCCAGTTCGTATTTATTTGAAGCTTATCGAAAAAAGATTGACAAATCTTAATATAACAACAGAAAGACTCTGTCTTACAGTACATCCTAATTGGCAAAAAGGAGTATGGTATAAGAATATGCCTGTGGGACTCAACAATATTTCTAAATGGACAAAATTATGAGCAAAAAAAATTGGTCTAGATGTTAAAAAATTTAAAGTGACTAATCATTCCCACCGTTCCTCTGCTATATCAACATTGGCAAAAAAGGTACCGGTGAACAAGAACTCATTAAACTAACAGGACATTCTAGTGCTCAGTCTTTGAAACCTTATTTACAACTAGATCCCGAACACCATTTAAAACTGGTTGAAAATTTAAGGCAAGATTTACCAACATCCACATTCAACTCAAGTGGAAAAAATGGTTCAAATCAAAACAATTACTATAATTGTAATTTTACTTTACAAAATAGTCAATTCCATAACGTTAGTGAGTGTTTATGTTACATATTCTGTTCTTTGTTCAATAAAAGCTAAATATTAAAATATGTGTGTAATTTTAATTTGTCTCGTGAAATAGTCATGTCAAATACCACTCGAGAAAAAATTTATGTCTGCAAAATATTCGATGGTGATAATATTCAAGTGTGTTGCTTTGAGGCAATTTCGCTCATGACATTTACAAAACCACTCGCCTGACGGCTCGTGGTTTTGTTACAAATGTCATTCGCGAAATGCCAACAACTTTCACTCATCGCAAATTTTGCCGACAAAATTTTTTCTCTAGTGGTATTATATATGATAAAACAACTGAAAACCATCCAGCAAAAACATTGCATTGTCAAATATCATTAAGTTTAATTATTGCATTTATCACCCCTACTAAGTTCGTTTTGCTTTGATAATTACTGTTGAAGTGTATTTAAAAGAGTTTCTAAAATGTATTCCACTGAAGAAAGAAAGACCTGTGTTGCTATTATTCATGGGAACGTGATTCAGATAGAGCTTCCGAGTAATACTTTCAAACTTATATGGTGTGCGTGTGTGCGTGTGTGCGTGTGTGCGAGTGTGCATGTGTGCATGAGTGCGTGTGTGCGTGTGTGCTTGTGTGCGTGTGTGCGCGGGTGCGTGTGTGCGTGTGTGCGTGTGTGCGTGAGTGCGTTGTGCGTGTATGCGTGTGTGCATGCGTGCGTGTGTGTGTGAGGGTATGTGTGCGTGCGTATGTGTGCGTGAGTGTGTGTGTGTGTGTCTGGGTGGGTGGAGGTGTATGTGTGTGTGGTGCGTGGGTGCGTGCGTGCGTGAGTTATTGCGTGCGTGCATATGTGCGAGTGTGTGTGCGTGCTTGAATGTGTGCGTGCGTGTGTGTACGTACGTGCGTACAAGCGTGCGTACGTGCGTACGTGCGTACATGCGTACGTGCACACGTTCGTGTGTGCATGTGTGCGTGTGTGCGCGTGTGCGTGTGTGCGTATGTGCGTGTGTGCGTGTATGCGTGTGTGCATGTGTGCGTGTGTGCGTGTGTACGTGTGTGCGTGTGTGCGTGTGTGCGTGTGTATGTGTGTGCGTGTGTGCGTATGTGTGTGTGTGCGTGTGTGCGTGTGTGTGTGCGTGTGTGCATGTGCACGCGTGCGCGTGTGCGAGTGTGTGCGAGCCTGCACGTGTGCGAATGTATGCGTGCGTGTGTGTGCGCCAGCGTGCATGCGTGCATGTGTGTGCATGCGTGCGTGAGTGTATGATTGTATGTGTGCGTGCGTATGTGTGCGTGTGTGTCTGGGTGGGTGTGGGTGTATGTGTGTGTGTGTGTGTGTGTGTGTGTGTGTGTGTGGTGCGTGGGTGCGTACGTGCGTGGGTTATTGCAAGCGTGCGTATGTGCGAGTGTGTGTACGTGCGTGTGTACAAGCGTGGGTACGTGCGTACGTGCGTACATGCGTACGTGCATACGTGCGTGTGTGCATGTGTACGTGTGTGCGTGTGTGCATCTGTGCGTGTGTATGTGTGTGCGTGTGTGCGTGTGTGTGCGTGTGTGCGTATGTGCGTGTGTGCGTGTATGCGTGTGTGCCTGTGTGCGTGTGTGCGTGTGTGCGTGTGTGCGTGTGTGTGTGTGCATGTGTGCGTGTGTGCGTGTGTGCGTGTGTGCGTATGTGCGTGTGTGCGTGTGTGCGTGTGTGCGTGTGTGCGTACGTGCGTGTGTACGCGTGTGCGTGTGTGCGTTGTGCGTGTGTGCGTGTGTAGGTGTGCACGCGCGCGCGTGTGCGAGTGTGTGCGAGCCTGCACGTGTGCGCATGTGTGCGTGCGTGTGTGTGCGCGAGCGTGCTTGTGCGTGTGTGCGTGCGTGTGTGTGAGGGTATGTGTGCTTGTGTATGTGTGCGTGTGTGTGTCTGGGTGGGTGTGGGTGTATGTGTGTGTGGTGCGTGGGTGCACGTGCGTGAGTAATTGCGTACGTGTGTACCAGCGTGCGTGCGTGCGTGCATGTGCGTGCGTGTGCTGTGCGTGCGTGTGTGCGTATGTGCGTTGTGTGCGTGTGTGTGTATGTGGTGTGCGTGTGTGCGTGTGTGTGCGGTGTGCGTGTGTGCGTGTGTGCGTGTGCGTGTGTGCGTGTGTGCGCTGTGTGCGTGTGCGTGTGCGTGTGCGTGTGGTGTGTCGCGTGTGCGTGTGTGCGTGTGTGGTGTGTGCGAGCGCGCGTGTGTCGTGTGTGCGAGCCTGCACGTGTGCGCATGTGTGCGTGCGTGGTGTACGCGAGCGTGCATGCGTGCGCATGCGTGCGTGTGTGGGTATGTGTGCTTGTGTATGTGTGCGTGTGTGTGTCTGGGTGGGTGTGGGTGTATGTGTGTGTGGTGCGTGGGTGCATACGTGCGTGAGTAACTGCGTACGTGTGTACCAGCGTGCGTACGTGCGTGCATTCGTAAGTGCATACGTGCTGTGTGTGATGTGCTTGTGTGCGGTGGGTGTGCGTGATGTGCGTGTGTGCGTGGTGTATGTGCGTGTGTGTACGTGTGTGTAGCGTGTGCGTGTGTGTGTGCGTTGTGCGTGTGTGCGTGTGGTGTGTGCGTTGTGCTGCGCGTGTGTGCGTGTGCTGTGTGCGAGCCTGCACGTGTGCGCATGTGTGCTGTGCGTGTGTGTGCGCGAGCGTGCATGCGTGCGCATGCGTGCGTGTGTGTGGTTGTGCTTGTGTAGTGTGTGTCGTGTGTGTCGTGGGTGGGTGTGGGTGTATGTGTGTGTGGTGCGTGGGTGCATACGTGCGTGAGTAATTGCGTACGTGTGTACCAGCGTGCGTCGTGCGTGCATTCGTAGTGCATACGTGCGTGTGTGCATGTGCTTGTGTGCGTGTGCGTGTGTGCGTGTGTGTGTGTGCGTGTGTGCGTGTTGTGCGTGTGTGCGTATGTGCGTGTGTGCGTGTGTGCGTGTGTGCGTGTGTGCGTATGTGCGTGTTTGTGTGACGCGTGTGCGTGGTGTGGCTTGTGCGTGTGTGCGTGTGTGTGGGCGGGGTGTGTGCGAGCTGCACGTGTGCGTGTGTGCGTGTGTGTGCGTGCGTGTGCGTGGTGTGTGCGTTGTGTGTGTGGTTGTGCTGTGTGGTGTGGTCTGGTGGTTGGGTGTGTGTGTGCGTGTGGTGCTACGTGCGTGAGTATTGGTCGTGTGCGCGTGCGCGTGCGTGCTTGTAGTGATGTGCGTGTGCTGTGTGTGTGCGGTGTGCGTGTGGTGTGGTATGTGCGTGTGTGCTTTGGTGTGTGCGTATGTGCGTGTGTGGTGTGTGTGTGCGTGGTGCGTATGTGCGTGTGTACGCGTGTGCGTGTGCGTTGTGCGTGTGTGCGTGTGTAGGTGTGCAGCGCGCGGTGCATGTGCGAGCCTGCGGTGCGTGTGGTGCGGGGGCACTGTGGCATCGTGCGTGTGGGTTGTCTTGTGTGTGCGGGTGCTGGTGGTGGGTTGTGTGTGTCGGATGAGTTAGCGTGTTTGGTGTGGGGTGGCAGGTGTGGGGGGTGGTGGGGTCGGTGTTTTGTGGTGGTGGATTGTGGGGTGGGTACTCGTTGTTTGGTGTTTTGTTGTGCGAGGGGGGGGCTTGGGTTGGGGGGTTTGATGCGTCGTCGTGCGTGTGTGCGTGTGTGCGTGTGTGCTGTGTGCGTGTGTGCGTGTGGTGTGCGTGTGTGCGTGTGTGCGTGTGTGCGTATGTGCGTGTGTACGCGTGTGCGTGTGTGCGTTGTGCGTGTGTGCGTGTGTAGGTGTGCACGCGCGCGCGTGTGCGAGTGTGTGCGAGCCTGCACGTGTGCGCATGTGTGCGTGCGTGTGTGTGCGCGAGCGTGCATGCGTGCGCATGCGTGCGTGTGTGTGAGGGTATGTGTGCTTGTGTATGTGTGCGTGTGTGTGTCTGGGTGGGTGTGGGTGTATGTGTGTGTGGTGCGTGGGTGCATACGTGCGTGAGTAACTGCGTACGTGTGTACCAGCGTGCGTACGTGCGTGCATTCGTAAGTGCATACGTGCGTGTGTGCATGTGTGCTTGTGTGCGTGTGTGCGTATGTGCGTGTGTGCGTGTGTGCGTGTGTATGTGTGTACGCGTGTGCGTGTGTGCGTGTGTAGGTGTGCACGCGCGCGCGTGTGCGAGTGTGTGCGAGCCTGCACGTGTGCGCATGTGTGCGTGCGTGTGTGTGCGCGAGCGTGCATGCGTGCGCATGCGTGCGTGTGTGTGAGGGTATGTGTGCTTGTGTATGTGTGCGTGTGTGTGTCTGGGTGGGTGTGGGTGTATGTGTGTGTGGTGCGTGGGTGCATACGTGCGTGAGTAATTGCGTACGTGTGTACCAGCGTGCGTACGTGCGTGCATTCGTAAGTGCATACGTGCGTGTGTGCATGTGTGCTTGTGTGCGTGTGTGCGTGTGTGCGTGTGTATGTGTGTGCGTGTGTGCGTTTGTGCGTGTGTGCGTATGTGCGTGTGTGCGTGTGTGCGTGTGTGCGTGTGTGCGTATGTGCGTGTGTACGCGTGTGCGTGTGTGCGTTGTGCGTGTGTGCGTGTGTAGGTGTGCACGCGCGCGCGTGTGCGAGTGTGTGCGAGCCTGCACGTGTGCGCATGTGTGCGTGCGTGTGTGTGCGCGAGCGTGCATGCGTGCGCATGCGTGCGTGTGTGTGAGGGTATGTGTGCTTGTGTATGTGTGCGTGTGTGTGTCTGGGTGGGTGTGGGTGTATGTGTGTGTGGTGCGTGGGTGCATACGTGCGTGAGTAATTGCGTACGTGTGTACCAGCGTGCGTACGTGCGTGCATTCGTAAGTGCATACGTGCGTGTGTGCATGTGTGCTTGTGTGCGTGTGTGCGTATGTGCGTGTGTGCTTGTGTGCGTGTGTATGTGTGTGCGTGTGTGGGTGTGTGCGTGTGTGCGTGTGTGCATGTGTGCGTGTGTGCGTGTGTGCGTATATGCGTGTGTGCGTGTGAGCGTGTGTGCATGTGTGTATGTGTGTGTGTGTGTGTGTGTGTGCTGTGTGTGTCGTGTGTCGCGTGTGCGTGTGTTGTGTGCTGTGTGGTGTGTGCGTGTGTGCGTGTGCATGTGTGCTGTGTGTGCGTGTGTGCGTATATGCGTGTGTGCGTGTGAGCGTGTGTGCATGTGTGTATGTGTGTGTGTGTGCGTGTGTGCGTTGTGCGTGTGTGCGTGTGTGCGTGTGTGCGTCAGTGCGTATGTAAGTGTGCTCGCGTGCGCGCGTGTGCGCTTTTGTGCGAGCCTGCATGTGTGCGCTTTTGTGCGAGCCTGCACGTGTGCGCATGTGTGCGTGCGCGTGTGTGTGTGCGTGCGTGCATGCGTGCGTGTGTTTGCATGCGTGCGTGTGTGTGTGAGGTAATGCGTGCGTGCGTATGTGTGCGTGTGTGTCTTGGTGGTGTGGGTGTATGTATGTGTGGTACGTGGGTGCGTGCGTATGTACAAGCGTGCGTACGTGCGTACATGCGTACGTGCATATGTGCGTGTGTGCATACGTGCGTGTGTGCATGTGTGCGTGTGTGCGTGTGTGCGTGTGTATGTGTGTGCGTGTGTGCGTATGTGCGTGTGTGCGTATATTCGTGTGTTTATGTGTGCGTGTGTGCGTGTGTGCGTTGTGCGTGTGTGCGTGTGTAGGTGTACACGCGCGCGCGTGTGCGAATGGGTGCGAGCCTGCACGCGTGCGTGTGTGTGTGTGCGCGCGAGCGTGCATGCCTGCATGTGTGTGCATTCGTGCGTGTGTGTGAGGGTATGTGTGTGTATGTGTGCGTGTGTGTCTGGGTGGGTGTGTGGTGCGTGGGTGCGTACGTGCGTGAGTTATTTCGTACGTGTGTACAAGCGTGCGTACGTGCGTGCATGCGTACGTGCATACGTGCGTGTGTGCATGTGTGCGTGTGTGCGTGTGTGCGTGTGTGCGTGTGTGCGTGTGTGCGTATGTATGTGTGTGCGTGTGTGCGTGTGTGTGTGTGTGTGCGTGTGTGCGTGTGTGTGTATGTGCGTGTGTGCATGAGTGCGTGTTTGCGTGTGAGCGTGTGTGCGTGTGTGCGTGTGTGCATGTGTGCATGTGTGCGTGAGTGAGTGTGTGCGTGTGTGTGCGTGTGTGCGTGTGTGCGTTGTGCGTGTATGCGTGTGTGCGTGTGTAGGTGTGCTCGCGTGCGCTTGTGTGCGTGCCTGTGTGTGTGTGTGTTTGTGCGTGCGTGCATGTGTGTGTGTGTGTGTGTGTTTGCATGCGTGTGTGTGTGAGGGAATGCGTGCGTGCGTATGTGTGCGTGTGTGTCTGGGTTGTGTGGGTGTATGTATGTGTGGTGCGTGGGTGCGTACGTGCGTGAGTTCGTGTGTGCGTGCGTGTGTGTGCGCGTGTGCTTGTGTGCGTGCGTGCGTGCATGTGTATGTATGTTGGTATCTACGATAACTCGAGAACGAAACATTACATACCTAAAGTTTTGTATTTAAGCTTCTTTTCATTTGGCTCAGAGCTTATTATATTTTGGGAGGAATCCAGCGTCCGAGAGAAGGTTTATTAGGGACAGTGTTAGTTCAAACTTTTTCATTATCTGAATAACGATTAATTTTATAAGAAAAAGCGTATTTTTTGAATAATATTTAATTTTACATCAATTTTTTTTAATATAAAGCGAAATAAAAGTAAAAATTAAATAAATATGATTGAAAGTGCTGAAGCTCTTTTATCGATATTTTTATAGAAACTGGCGGCTTTGGCATTTTTGTTACATCCAGAAACGAAGCTATGGAATAAATCAATATGTTTGGCAGAATCCAGTGGCGTTGGGTTGTTTTATGATAAAAAATATAAAATTGAAGTAATATTTATTGGATGCCATAATAAATTAATTAATACTAATTAAAAGTTGTGAAGGAACGAGGATATTATTTATTTGTAATATAATTTTCTGTTTTCAGATTAAAAGAATTTCGTGGTTGATTAGGTAATTATTGATTGTTTGGATTGTAAGCTCCGTATATCTACCACATTTTTAATAATTTTAATCCAAATTAATTAATAATAATTGAACTGGAAAGTATGTATTGTATTTGGGATCACGCTTTAATAGATTTTAATGTGTTGTTGTTGACATAATTAAGGGAGAAATATGCCAACAACGCTAATTGTACACAAATATTATACATATATGAAAATAAGGATAGCCTAGTTATTAGTATCGTTATATATCGGTATACCATAAGATATACTTTCGCTGTAGTATTGAGTTTAATAGCAATGGCGTCGAGTCCTGAATTTATTCCAATGAAACGCGTGAAGAGGTCTGCGCCTTCTGCCAGCGAAAAAATTATTGTGCTCAATGTGTACAATTATTTGAAATGTCATATTGAAAAAAAGGTGAAGAGACAGTTGGAATGTGTACACATATGACTGGCATTAGAAAAACAACAATATTCAGACTTTTAAGTGAAGACAAAATTTCTGTGCATGAGCCTCGTTTATCTCATGGTAGAATAATGTTGTGGCAACTTTTGCACGAATGGAATTTTTATAGGAAAACATGAATAGAAAATCAGCACTCATTGATAAGGAAGAAATTGTATGTTGGAGAAGAAATTACCTACGAAATATCTCTAAATTACGTCCTGAAGGCAAGAAAATTTATTTAGACGAAACGTGGGCGAATGAAGGTTATACTGTGGAAAAAATGTGGCAAGATAAAGATATAACCAGTGGACGACAGTCTTTTTGGAAGGATTATCTACTGGTTTAAAACCTCCTTCAGGAAAAGGGCGACGCTTAATTGGAAGTGACGAAGGCTTTATAGAGGGAGGTTTACTGCTATTTGAGTCGCAAAATACCGGTGATTACCACGAATGCGATGTTTTTGAGGAATATTTTGAACAAATGTTAGATTTAATACCAAAGGGTGCGTAATTATTATGAACAATGCGAAATCGAAGGTTTATCTACAACTTCCTGGAAAAAAGGTGCTATAAAGGAATGGATTTCCTCAAAAAATATTGCTTTCGAACATGATATGGTAAGTCTAGTATAAGGTGTTAGGACAAAGTTTAAAACATATGAAGTTGACGAGATGGCAGCCAAACGTGATATTTTTGTTCTACGCTTACGGCCCTACCATTGCGAATTGAACGCTATTGAATTAATATGGGCGTAGATTAAGAGTGCAGTAGCAAGAAATAATACCAAGTTTAAATTAAGTGACGTTCGACAACTTTCAATGACTTCCTTAAGTGAGGTGACTGAGAAAAATGGAAAAAGTGTATAGAACAGGTAATGAAAGAGGAACAAAAAAATGTAGGAACTTGACACTATGATAGAAGTTACTGTAGAGCCTATTGTAGTTTCAATAGGGCCAAATGTAGTTATTCCGAAGAAACAGATGAATTTTCAGAATAACTGAATTTTAAAATTGTATATTTATTATTTTTCTGATAAATTTTGTTTGTTCTTAATTATTAATTTGATTAAATACATAAATAAAAAGTTTACCTCGAGTAGGATTTGAACCTACGACCTGTACTTTTACCTTTGAACTTATTCGTTCATAACAAAAGCTTACAATAATTTGTTTGTTCTTGTTTAACATAGGTAATAAGGAGTTCAGATATGTAGGAGTATATTAGATAATAATTGTTGCCTTACCTTACACTTGTTTGTCTGCAAAACCCATATACACGCCTATAATCTTTACTTTAAAACTCAACAACAGGCACGCCCGATTCTTAAAGGATTAGCAGCTATTGATAAATAACTTACGCTGTAACGCTATAGTATGGAAGCGATATACCCTAAAACTAGTTTAGAAATCTATTAAGTACTTAATACAAAACCGTGCACTGCTTATATGTAAAATAAATGAACTATTTTAACTTATTTCTTCGTTTCTTTTCTGGACAGACTTTAACGTGTATTTATGTCTATTAATCTCTATCTGACATAAAGTTTTAAACGTTATTCTGACGTAGATTATTGTTTGCCTGTTTTGTTTTGGTTCTGAACGTATAAAAAAGAGGTTACATAAGCAGAATGAGGACAGTTTGGTCCCTGATGTCATCAGTGGTGGAGGTGGTCACGCCCACGTGGCCGTGGTCATTTTCCACCCTTATGACTTCTTTTCGGGGTCGTTTTGGACCTCTAGACGGAATTTTCAACCCTAGATGGTATTTTCACCCCTTTGATGGTGTCTTCACCACTAATTAAGGCCTGTTTGGCTGTATTAAGAGCCTTTTTGTCAGTTCACACTAAGTTTAGGGTTGTGGGAGTAGTCACGTCACATATTCACCCTAACTAATCCCTTTTTGACAGCCTCTGGATGGTAGTCACGCCCCACTTAGTTTCTGATTGATCTACAGACTCCGCCCCGTGGATTCTGATTTGTTGCGGGGCGTGCCTTGCAGGTCATTTTGTCGGCCATTTTGTGGGTGTAAATTAACAGCCATTTTGGTTTGGCTGCCATTTTGTCTTGACCTAGTCTAAAAACCGTCCGTTTATTAATCTAACCTAATATTATACGTGTATTGAAATGGGAGGGTCGAGAGAGATGAGAGAAGCGCGAGAAAAGAGGGAGAGGAGAGAGACGAGAGAGCGCGAATCGTGGTGAACGAGAGGTGCGAGAGAGACGGGCGAAATCATGATGTGAACAGAAACGCGAGTGATGGAAACATGCCCTGGTTTAAAAATACACCACCAGATGACGTCACAAACAATCACGTCTGCTTATAAAAATAAGTGTAATCTAATTAGAGGGATTTTCGCACACAAACAACGTGAACGTTATATCTCCATTTTCAAGGACAGTTCGACTTGCACGTAATTAGCTAATTAGGGTTTTTCCAAATACACTAGATGTACTTGAATAGTGAAAGGTTGTTATTGTTTACTTGTCCCCGGGCATTTGTCCATTTTCCAAAACGAAATAGTGCATTCAAGCTTGTTTATAAATCTAGGGCCCTTTTGCAAGAGGTATTTACGAATTTGAGTGATATTATTATTATGGCTGGTTTGGTAAAATAAAACACATAGTCCTATAGTTGCCTTACGAGATGAAATCGTTGTTAGGTTTCAAATCACATGTGTATTATCAAAATTGGAAATGTAAGTCAGCTTGTTTATTTATCCCAAGGCAATTGGTTATTTTCAAAAATGAAATAGGGCGTTCGATCTTGATTACAAATCTAGAGTCCTTTTTACCAGGGGTATTTCCGATAAGACATTCCTTGTATGTAAAATAATATAGCGGCCTGATTTCGAGTTTGGCACGGCAATAGTGTTACAAGCTAATTTGATTCTCGTATATTGACAATAATGCGAAGGCTACCTCATGTATTCTTAAATTGTGGTTGGTTTTAGCAAGTTTTAAGTTAATCTAAACAAGTACTTTTGGATCGTAAGGTGATTTTTGCAAGTTATGATTAGGTTGATTGAGATTGAATTGATTGAGATTGATTTACGAGTGATCGACTACTTACCCACGCTGGTACCCTCCCGTTTAAGGAGAGTATCAGCTCTGAGTGTTGGTTCGACTTATCTAGCTCATAGGAGCTAGGTATATACAGTAGGAGAATCGTTACCTGAAGGTTATGAAGGATTGTTAGCACAACTTCTTGTTTGATTGGATTGAGATTGATTGATTTGACTGATTTGGCTAATTGCTTTGATATTTGATTTGATCTAGAGTGATATGTTTGAGATTGATTTGCTTAATTGATTTGTTTAATTTGACCGAGATTGTTTAATTTCGTTTAATATGCTTCGGCTGATTTGATTAATTTCTGTCTTTTGGCAAGGGGACGAAGGCGTCCTATACTTTTCTTGTAAGTTAGCGTTAGAGCCTCTTATTAGAATACAATTTCAAACCTCGCGCCAAGGGGCGAAAACCCTAGACCAAGTTCAGGAGTCTTGCAACTGTCTTATGAGTTAGTATGAGGGCACCTTCTAGTAAGAAGTGCAATTTCAATTTTCCATTTTCAAAAATGGCCTCCAAGATGGCGTCAAAACAAGTTAGCCTACAAAATTTAATTATGACTCATAATTAAAAGCAAGCTGACTGTGGAATTTTAGGGGCAAAGACTGTTGAATTAATTTACAGATTGAAACAATTCATAATACTGTGTTATCTATAAAAAATATCTAAGGAATTTTAGTTCAGTTAATTAGACAAACATGTGAAAGTTGAAAGGACCTTGAAAATATGATTACGCTGTTGCCATTGTTATTTGTTTTCCTGTTTTAATCTAGGAATTTTACAAAGTCAGTTAATTAAGCAAATATGTGAAAGGTTGAACGGCCTTGAAAATGTAACTACGGTGTTGCCATTGTTGGAGCCACTTGTTTTGCCTGTTTTAAACAGGTTTTGCGGAAAAACCCCCTGGAATTTACTTATGCCTAACAATTACAGGGTTCTGCATGCATTTATCGCTAGGTAGAGCCAAGATCAATCTCTATTACAGAAAACATTACTTAGTTTTAAAAATATACCGCTAAATGGCGTCAGAAACAGTCAAATATACCTTTAAAGATATACTACTGGGTTGGGTCCCGATTACAGAAAACATTCATTAGCTTTGAAAATATACCGGTAGATGGCAATCAGGGCCCTGGCCAGAGACGAAGAATCAACAGGGTTGAAGACTATAGAAGTTCAGGAAACCTATATCTGACTTATGAGATAGTATAACCCCTTATCAGAATGCAATTTAAAACATTCCGCCAATTTCAAAAATGGCCAACAAACACCGCTACTATTTCAAAATCCCCGCCAACGGGACCTTAACAGAGGGCTATGATACGTGAACAAGTTCCTTCCAGAACAAAAATGGCCGACAAAACAAGTTAGTCTGCACAATTTAATTATGACTAAATTAAAAGCAAAATGATGGATGACCTCATAATTAAAAACAATAAAATGGCGGCCTTCAGAGATCTATAGCGGACAAAAGGGCGAAGACTAAGAACAAGTTTCGGAGTCCTATACAGGGGGCTAAGGCCTGAGGACAAGCTCTGGAGTATTATACATGTTTTATGAGATAGTGTGAGGATCCTCTCATTAGAATACAATTTCAAATTTCCTGTCATAGCCGACAAGATGGCAGCCAAATCAAAATGGCGGATAAAACAAAATGGGTGTCAATCCAGACCCACAAAATGGCCGACAAAATGAGCTGCAAGCCATCAGAACACACGGGGCGGAGTCCGTGGACTAATCAGGACACTGCATGCGAGAGCACTTGCCTACCCTACATGGACTGTCAAAAAGACCTTAATTAGAGTGAAAATATCACGTGACCACCCCCACATCACTAAACTTAGAGTAAACTACAAAAAGGCTCTTAATACAGCCAAAAAGGCCTTAATTTGGGGTGAAAATACAATCATAGGGGTAAAAATTCCATAAAAGAGTTGAAAATCGCAACCGAAAAAAAACTGACCCCCGGCCAAAAGATCACTAACTAATTTTACCAAGGGTTAAAAATTCCGACTAAAGGTTCAAAAAGGCCCCCGAAAAGAAACCATAGGGATGCTACTTAAGGGTAAAAAAACATCAAGGGTTGAAAATTCTATCTAGGGGTTAAAAAACGACCCCGAAAAGATTCCAAAGGAGTAGTAAATGGTCACAGCAACGAGGTCGTGACCTCCCCCACCACTGATGACGCCAGGGGCAAACTTTTCTTTTAATATAAGTTAGCATACAGATGCACATTAATCTCTGTCTGTCATGAAGTTTTAAACGTTTGTTTGATATAGATTATTGTTTTTGCATTTACAGTGTTGTATATTTTCGTAATGAACTTGTTATAAAGGAGGTGTCTAATTATCCTAAAAAATGTTCTTGAAACTATTTCATTCCTTTTAACTTCCACTTTGTAGGTTGGAAGGTCGTGTGGAGTCACACACCGGAGACTTAGTTGTTACTTTCCAATGTATATTAACATATGTAGGTATAGAAGGCTAAGTACTAGACACTTTTACTATCGCTAAATCGACTTGTTAGCTCAAGTTTCGCCAAGATTGACCATATTTCGATGAGTGTGTGTATGCGCATGGGTGCGGTCGTGCGTGTGTGTATCTGTGTGTCTGTGTGTCTGTGTGTCTGTGTGTCTGTGTATCTGTGTGTCTGTGTGTCTGTGTGTCTGTATGTATGTGTGTCTGTGTGTCTGTGTGTCTGTGTGTCTGTGTGTCTGTGTGTCTGTGTGTCTGTGTGCCTGTGTGTCTGTGTGTCTGTGTGTCTGTGTGTCTGTGTGTCTGTGTGTCTGTGTGTTTGTGTGTCTGTGTGTCTGTGTGTCTGTGTATCTGTGTGTCTGTGTGTCTGTGTGTCTGTGTGTCTGTGTGTATGTGTGTCTGTGTGTATGTGTGTCTGTGTGTCTATGTGTGTTTGTCTTTGTCTTTGTCTTTGCCTTTGTCTTTGTCTTCGTCTTCGTCTTCGTCTTCGTCTTCGTCTTCGTCTTCGTCTTCGTCTTCCTCTTCGTCTTCGTCTTCGTCTTCGTCTTCGTCTTCGTCTTCGTCTTCGTCTTCGTCTTCGTCTTCGTCTTCGTCTTCGTCTTCGTCTTCGTCTTCGTCTTCGTCTTCGTCTTCGTCTTCGTCTTCGTCTTCGTCTTCGTCTTCGTCTTCGTCTTCGTCTTCGTCTTCGTCTTCGTCTTCGTCTTCGTCTTCGTCTTCGTCTTCGTCTTCGTCTTCGTCTTCGTCTTCGTCTTCGTCTTCGTCTTCGTCTTCGTCTTCGTCTTCGTCTTCGTCTTCGTCTTCGTCTTCGTCTTCGTCTTCGTCTTCGTCTTCGTCTTCGTCTTCGTCTTCGTCTTCGTCTTCGTCTTCGTCTTCGTCTTCGTCTTCGTCTTCGTCTTCGTCTTCGTCTTCGTCTTCGTCTTCGTCTTCGTCTTCGTCTTCGTCTTCGTCTTCGTCTTCGTCTTCGTCTTCGTCTTCGTCTTCGTCTTCGTCTTCGTCTTCGTCTTCGTCTTCGTCTTCGTCTTCGTCTTCGTCTTCGCCTTCGTCTTCGTCTTCGTCTTCGTCTTCGTCTTCGTCTTCGTCTTCGTCTTCTTCTTCGTCTTTTTCTTTTTCTTTGTCTTTGTCTTTGTCTTTGTCTTTGTCTTTGTCTTTGTCTTTGTCTTTGTCTTTGTCTTTGTCTTTGTCTTTGTCTTTGTCTTTGTCTTTGTCTTTGTCTTTGTCTTTGTCTTTGTCTTTGTCTTTGTCTTTGTCTTTGTCTTTGTCTTTGTCTTTGTCTTTGTCTTTGTCTTTGTCTTTGTCTGTGTCTGTGTCTGTGTCTGTGTCTGTGTCTGTGAATGTGTCTGTGTCTGTTGTCTGTGTCTGTTCTGTCTGTGTCTTGTCTTGTCTGTGTCTGTCTTCTGTCTTGTGTCTGTCTTGTCTGTCGTCTTGTCGTCTTCGTCTTCGTCTGTCGTCTGTCGTCTGTCGTCTTCGTCTGTCGTCTTCGTGCTGTCTGTGCTGTGCGTGCTGTCGTCTGTCGTCTGTCGTCTGTCGTCTGTCGTCTGTCGTCTTGTCTGTCGTCTGTCGTCTGTCGTCTTCGTCTTCGTCTTCGTCTGTGTCTGTCGTCTGTGTCTTCGTCTTCGTCTTGTCTTCGTCGTGTCTGTCTTCGTCTTGTCTTCTGTCTTCGTCTGTCTGTCTTCTGTCTTCTGTCTGTCGTCTGTCTGTCTGTCGTCTTCGTTCTTCGTCTGTCGTCTGTGTCGTCTGTCGTGTCTGTCGTCTTCTGTCTTGTCTGTCGTGTCGTCTTGTCGTCTTGTCTTGTCTGTCGTCTTGTCTTTGTCTTGTCTTGTCTGTGTCTTGTCTTGTCTTGTCTTGTCTTCGTCTTTGTCTTGTCTTTCGTCTTGTCTTCTGTCTTGTCTTCGTCTTTGTCTTTGTCTTTTGTCTTTGTCTGTGTCTGTGTCTTGTCTTGTGTCTTGTCGTGTTGTCTTTGTCTGTGTCTGTGTCTGTTGTCTGTGTCTTTGTCTGTGTCTGTGTCTGTGTCTGTGTCTGTCTTGTCTGTGTCTGTTGTCTGTGCTCTGTCTGTGTCTGTGTCTGTGTCTTTGTCTGTGTCTTGTCTGTGCTGTGTGTCTGTGTCTGTGTCTGTGTCTGTGTCTGTGTCTGTGTCTGTGTCTGTGCTGTGTCTGTGCTGTGTCTGTGTCTGTGTCTGTATTGTCTGTGTCTGTCTGTCTGTGTCTGTGTCTTGTCTGTGTCTGTGTCTGTGTCTGTGTCTGTCTGTGTCTGTCTGTGTTGTCTGTGTCTGTGTCTGTGTGTGTCTGTGCTGTGTGTCTGTGTCTGTCTGTGTCTGTGTCTGTGTCTGTGTCTGTGTCTGTACTGTGTCTGTGTCTGCTGTGTCTGTGTCTTGTTGTGTCTGTGCTGATGTCTGTGTCTGTGTCTGTGTCTGTGTCGTGTCGTGTCTGTGTCTGTGTTGTGTGTCTGTCTGTGTTGTGTCTGTGTGTGTTGTGTCTGTGTTGTGTCTGTTCTGTGTGTGTCTGTCTTGTCTGTGTCTGTGTTGTGCTGTGTCTGTGTCTGTGTTGTGTGTGTGTGTGTGTGTGTCGTCGTGTCGTGCTGTGTCGTGTGTTGTGTGTGTGTGTGTGTTGTGTGTGTGTGTGTTGTGTTGTGTCTGTGTTATGTGTTGTCTGTGTATGTCTGTGTTTGTTGTGTTGTGTGTGTGTGTGTGTGTGTGTGTGTTGTGTGTGTGTGTGTGTGTGTGTGTGTGTGTGTGTGTGTGTGTGTGTGTGTATATGTTGTGTGTTGTGTGTGTGTGTGTGTGTGTGTGTGTGTGTGTGTGTGTGTGTGTGTGTGTTGTGTGTGTGTGTGTATGTGTGTGTGTGTGTGTGTGTGTATGTGTGTGTTATATATTGTGTGTGTTTTGTTTGTTTTGTGTGTTGTGTGTTGTGTGTTTGTGTGTGATGTGTGTATATTATGTATGTATGTGTGTGTGTGGTGTGCGTATGTGTGTGTGTTATGGTGTGTATGTGTGATGTGTGTGTGTGTGTGTGTTGTGTGTATGTATTATGTTGTGTGTGTATATATGTATATATATGTATATTGTGTGTGTCTGTTGTTGTCTGTTGTATGTCGTGTGCTGTGTGCTGTTGTGCGTATGTCGTGTCGCTGTGCGTTGCTGTGTGTCGTTGCGTGTATGCGTGTGCGTGTGTGTGTTGCGTATGCGTGTTGCGTGTGCGTGTGCGTGTTGCGTATGCTGTGCGTATGTGCTGTAGCGTATGCGTCGTGCGTGTGCGTTGCGTATGCGTATGCGTTGCGTGTCGTATGCGTGTGCTCAGTGTGCGTGTGCTGTGTGCGTATGCTGTCGTTGCGTGTGTATCGTATGCGTGTGCGTGTGCGTGTGCGTGTGCGTGTGCGTAGCTGTATGCGTGTGCGTATGCGTGTGCGTGTGCGTGTGCGTATGTCGTGTATGCGTGTGCGTGTGCGTGTGCGTGTGCGTGTGCGTGTGCGTGTTGCGTTGCGTGTGTGTCGTGTCGTGTGCGTGTGCGTGTCGTGTGCGTTGCGTGTGCGTGTGTCGTGTGCGTTGCGTGTGCGTGTGCGTGTGCGTGTGCGTGTGCGTTGCGTGTCGTGTGCGTGTCGTGTGCGTATGCGTGTGCGTGATTGCGTGTGCGTGTGCGTGTGCGTGTGCGTTTGTGCGTGTTGTGCGTGTGCGTGTGCGTGTCGTGTGCGTGTGCGTGTTGCGTGTGCGTGTGCGTGTGCGTGTGCGTGTGCGTGTGCGTGTGCGTGTGTAAGTGTGTGTGTGTGTGTGTGTGTGTGTGTGTGTGTGTCTGTGTGTGTGTGTGTGTGTATGTGTGTGTGTGTGTGTGTGTATGCGTAGCATCCGTGCGTGCGTGCGTGTGCGTGTGTTTGTTTGATGCATTTTGTATACATAATAAAACAACGAGATAAATACTCATTTTACCTTATATTTGTATGTTATTTATAGTAAGAAGTACATATACAATAAATACACAAAAAATAGTAAACAATCTCACTTGCCTGTGCTTATTCCACTCACTTGTAATATAATCTACTATTAAATAATACTATATTTTAAATTATAACCCTTTATTATATTACCTTTATTTATTTCTGTTGAAACAATAATACTATTAAGTGTTTTTCTAAGTTGTCTAAAGTAAAACTTTTAACTGTTAGCACTAATTTGTAGGCGGAAAAAGTGCGTTTTTTTGTGGTGTTATGGTTATTGTGAGATTCAGAAAATTTATTATATTATTTTCGCTAAACTCCATAGTGAACTTAATTTTAGGATGGATGTTATTAAAAAATGCCAACAAATTCTGTCAATGGTTGTTTGTTTCCTTGAAAATGATTAGAATATCGTCTACATACCTAACATAGTAAACCACGTGGCGTTTAAACAAATGATTGTTAGTTACGTACGTCTTTTCCAAATTATTAAGATAAATTTCGGCCAATAACGGACTAAGTGGATTTCCCATTGCTATACCTTCTTTTTCTTTGAAGAAGTTGTTAAAAACAAAAACATTTTGGTCAAAACATAAATTAGTCCACAAGACTAGTTGTTTGGTGTTCTTTATACTAAGTTGTGAGTTGAACTGTAAAAGTTGAAATAAATATTTACTTAACCATCTTGCTAACCTGCATGCTGGGGAATCAATGCAAGAAACAACCGGTCTTGAAAAGGTATTTCATCTCATTTTTTAGCTGGTTGGGTTTTTGTGTATTTTCGGTAGGCAATATCAGCGAGGAGTAAGTACATTTTCAAGGTTAGATTCTTAGCCTCAATTTCTAATAGAGTATTTTCGCATTTTTTTAATTCTTTTTAGTTTTACATTATTAGTTAGTGTAGCCTTATTTTTAAGTTTTTCATAGTTATACTTAGTGATAAAAGCATCAACTTTGTTAAATTAATTTTGTTTATCTACCGCAAGTACACAGTTATCTTTATCAGCTTCTACTAACGTTATGTTATTTGTTTTTAGATTATTGACTAACACTTTAAAGTTTTTATAATGATTGGATAAGTTGTATTTACCTGATTATTTTGATTTTCAAATTTGGTTGCCTTGTGACAACTGCTCCTAATGATATCCAGATTAACCTAAGGTCTTTTGTGCTAACTCTAACTTATTAGGGGAAGGTCGGCTATATTGGATCACTATTCGGTTTTAGGGCTATAACTTTAACAAAACAAATCAAAACACTTTCAAATTTATACACCAAATACTTTAATGTGTTGTACACTTCCAGTAATTTTATCGGAATTTTTGGTTGAATAATGTCTCGTAGAAAAATATAATCCGGAACCCTTGCAGCTGGTCCATTACAGGCGATTGGTTGCCTAAATTGAACCAGTGGGTTCCTATATTGGACCATCTATTTCACTTACGTAAAATTAAAACTTTAAGTATACATTAGAGGAACAAGAGAATATAATTTTTATTTAAAAACCAAATATCAAAATACAACAATTTATTAAATAAACATTAAGAAAAGTCAAATCCTACCAGTCTCTGCATTCTAGGCACTAAATCATGTCTTCAACAATGCTCTCAGAGCAAAATTTGCAGGACCATTCTTTGACATGACTGTTTTTTTTTCTTACAAATGCCGGAGCTTAATTTTATTTTCCGCTTGACAGTTTTCTTTTTGAAATATTTTATGATGTTTGTTTAACTTCAAGATCATCTTTGTAGGGTGTGGATGTATTGATTTGTGCTCAAAAAGTGTGGATTTTCAAAAACACCCTGTAATTTATAAACGAAAAAAGTTAGGCAAAATCCGTTCAGGCCATCTTGAGTTTCACAAAAAAAGTGGCACAGGACCGTGGAAACCGCAAGGTTCTATCTTCAACAACAACCGAGATACTTGGCTGTCTCAACCAAAATGGGATGCACTGTACAATAGGGTGGAGCGAAAAATCGATGTTTTTTTCATTTGATACGTGTAAATTGTGGTTTATGAATTTATGGTCTTTAAGTTACGACTCACCTTGTATGTTGTTGGAAAATGGCAACATTGCCACGAAAAATCGTTTTAAAATTTAAAAGGTTTCAAACATGTGATTACTTTAAAATCTTTGGATTGGTGAAAATAATCAGGCTATGGTTTTTTTTTGGTTTTCTGGTACCTTCAGATAAGAAGGAAAACGCCATTTTGGCAAAAAGAAATTGAATGCGTAGTTAGAAGCACATGTAAAATTTGGAAAAGGTGTTCTTAAAAATTTGATTGAATTTTTCAAGTAAAATTTTAACTCAGCCTGTTGCTGGTTTTAATCTTTTCCATATAAATAAATCCTGTTGGGATTTCGAATTTTAGTTCGGCTTTAATTTTTTTGTTTCTACTACACCTTAGCTTCGATTAAGAGGTAAGCTACTCACTTTCATTTCTTATTTACTAGACATAGCTTTGAAATGCATGCATACATGTTTTGAAATTTTTAATACAGCATAAAGATCATATTTTATAAAATTTGGGTATCGATTTAAAATTCTAACACAGTTATCTTATATTAGGTTCTTTTTGGTCCTTTACACATTCACTCAAGATTAACATATTTCGTGCTTCCATAAGGAATAATTAAACCGTTTCTGACAGCACATTTGGATATCATTGGTCCGAGGTGTGAAATATTAATTATGGGTCTTCGAGCCTGAATGGAAACAGTCTACGATTACTCCTTCTCATAGTATCTTCCGAATTAACTGAACAAATAGACGTTACACCTACGACTAGTTTCTGATAAGTATTATTGTTACATGCATACAAAATTTACCTATGGTGAGTGACTTTTGATTGCTTTTCTACATAACGAAGCTCTCGTTATCTGTACTTTACTGAAAGTCTTAACCATTACATTACCGTGCTTGCTACTTGTATTAGTGTGTTTCCGCAATTATCTTAATCCTGAAATTAATGCTTATGCTTTATTGTTAAACATTTTCTTAGTAATCGAGAGTAATACTATACATTTGTACCTGTAAAAGATAATTTGGGTTATTCCAAAGTTTTGCTTATACTTACATTTAACTTTGCAATAGAATTTATATTTTATCTATCAACTTTTCTTATATACTAGCTTTATTCTGATAAATAACCGTAATTGTTCAACCGTTAGAACTACCTGTGTTTACTGTACATATGCAACAGCTGTTTGTCGACTGAATGCTACTCATTGAGTTTAAATATACAATGTATGTCAAAAAATTATGTTAACTGCTGGGGTTTCAATTACTGTGTAAATCAAATTGAATATTTATTTATTATCATTGGGGTTGTATAACATTTGTTATTTTTTTTTTCTGATTACAATTTTAATATTGGTTTAGTATAAAACTGTTTGAAGTAGGATTTGCTAATTTGAATTTTTTGTTGGTAGCCCTATGCTTACCAACAAATGGGTTATTTTGTGTTGCGCTTTATTTAATTCCTGTATTGCAATTGCCAAATCAGTAATAAACTTGGCCTTTCTAAATCTTCTAAATGCTTCATGCTTATTATTTTGCCTGCAATGCTCATAGTAATTTTACTGAAGAATATTTTATGCTTACATAAGTAAACAACAGGGTAGACATCTAGTGCTAATTTTCGCTTTATATTTGGGGTTTATTTGCGTCCGGTTGATTGAAAACTGATAAATTAGTCCAACGGAGAGCTCTTCGTGGAATATCGGTATACAAGAATTCAATTTTGGATAATTATAGATATATGTTTGGGTATTCTTTTCTTTTAGGGTCAACACTAGATGCCGAACCGTATTGTGTCTGAGTATGTAAATTTTGTTTTCAGTTGTGGTGGAAAGGTAAGTTGATTACTGCTGGTTTATTTCGTAGATATATTGTCTCTGATTATATTTTTGTGTTAGATATTTACGAAAAGTTAATTATTATTATAACATTTATACTATTTTACGTTGGGGTATATTAAATAAGTGGTGTTAAACGATTGTAAGTTCTTTCATTAATTCTGTGATCTACGATCAAATTCCTAGCCAGTCCTTTGTCAGTGTGGACCATTTTCTTTTAGCTGTCTCTTTTGTCCTATGTGGCCGTAGCCCTTTTCTTGATAGAGGGGCGATAAAAAATTAAATCAAGTGGTGCCCTTTTTAAATTTTATGTATCTCTTTTCTCCTGCCAAAACGCCCATGCATCCAAGTGCTTAACATACCGACTGAGCTTCCGGCTAATTCCTTATTCCTTGTTACAGCACCTTAGCCACAATTTCTACCAATATTCTTTTCTGTACGTAACACATTTATTTGTAATACGTGGGAAAAGTTGTCTATACATATAAGATGCCTTTTCCTAAAATTTCAGTTGAAAAAAAAACGTCTTCAGGGCTCTACCATGCATCAAAGAATCCAAAATATTTGATTTTATTTTTTCTTTTACTTTTACAAAACGTTAGCTTACTAATAGTAAGCTATTTTCTGAAATTTTAATTAAATATAAAAAGTTCATCTTACCTTCCACTCAAGTGACAATAAAATATGTAAATTTCTTGTAAATAAGATAAACTAAATGAATCTTATCTCAAGAATGCCCGAGATCAACTTAGTTTATTAAGCAAAGCAATGCATATTTGGAAATGGCCGTTTTCTAACATGTTTTAACCAGTTCAAACTAGTTTCTGAACATTTTATGCTCGACCGCTAAACTCGGCGAATTAAGTCAGTCCTGTCCAGTTGTGACAGCCGCAGAGTTAAGATAGTTATTGTAATTAATATTCAGTACGTAATGAGTTTGTCAGTAAAAGATACTAGGGGCACTACTAATTTTTCCTATATTTGGTGCACCAGTAACTATACCGTCTAATGTTTTGCCAACTGTAGAAGATATTATGAAGCGATATCTACTTATTAGAAATCAACTAAAGGTCAGGAATTCCGGTAAAGATCCTAGTGTTCTATAAATTTCTCAGATGCTTACCAATGAAATCGAAGCCATCTGGCAAACAGCTTCAGTTCCCACTGTGTCAACAAATCGGATTATTCAATTAATTCGTGATATCCTGAGTAAGTACCAAACCCTTATCAGATATCCCAAAGAAAAGCGTAATGAGAATTTAAAAGTAAAGAAATTTAAAGACGATTCAAAAAAATTGTTTGATATCGCTGCTTGTAAATGTGTCTCATTTGATTCATACGTGCGTATTAAAAAACGTAAAATACCACTACTAGAACGTGAATTTCCCCAAGATCAACGATCTAAGAGAAAATTTGTCATTGGGAAAGTTGATGCAATTGAAACACAAAAACTTCAAGCTAAAGAAGAACGACAATTGAAGACCAAGGTGTATGAAAGAACTGCAAAAGGCAAAAGTTACCTTACAGATCACACTACTTTTCACTTTGATGTAAATGAAACCATTGCGACATTCGAGGGCGACAATATATCTTATTCATCGGAATCTGAGATGTCAGTAGAACTTGAGAATTATACAAAAAACAAGAAGTCAAACCTGAATCTTCAACATCAATATCAGGTTGCAGTACAAGCTAACAAATGAGATTGCCTATTCCCAATGTAGCCCGGATTTCGGATCAATTTGGCATTTCAGACCGTTCCGCAGCAACACCTGCATCCGCCCTTTTGCAAGACATGGGGGTTATTTCGAAAGAAGACACCGTTCTGCCTTACAAAGTAAAATTGAAACATCAACGATACAGATAAGAGGATTATACTTCGACGGCAGAAAGGATAAAACGCTGTACCAAGAAAAAATTGGAGACAAATTTCATCGCAAAATAATATCTGAAAAACACATATCCTTACTTGAAGAACCAGGTTCAAAATACATGGGCCACATTACACCAACAACTACACCTTTTCAAATTTTATACGAGAAAGCATAAAGTTAATTTGAGAAAGTATCAATTGTATTTGAGAATAGTCAAATGTATTTGAGAAAACAACAAATGTAATTCAGAATAGTCAGTTGAATTTGAGAAGGCATCAAATGAATTTGAGAATAGTAAATTGTATTCAAGAAATGGTCAAATGTATTTGAGAAGATATCAATTGAAAATGAGAAAAACAAAATCACATGTGTAACATAGCCTGTTGCTGCTGCTGTAGTGGGACTACTGTAGCGGGACTCGGAGTGACGGGTGGTGGTCGGGGCCTGCGTTGTGATATAAGCGAATAATGATTGTATGATGAGCCTGTCTGGTGTGTGTGTTTGTTTGTTTGTTTGTTTGTTTGTTTGTTTGTTTGTTTGTTTGTTTGTTTGTTTGTTTGTTACATAGTGATTATTTTTGAATAAATATTTTTATTTTTATTTTGAAGCTATAAAAATTTGATCCTTTATAATAATTAATTAGTAATAATTTATGTTTAGGTTAATTTGTATTAATTTAGTTAGCTTAATTTTTTCTTACAATTTGTAAGTCTTTTTTGTAACTGGTTTGATGTATTTTTTTGTTCTCAAAGGTTAAGTGGTAGAGAGGATTAAATATGTAGTCTTAACTTTTCCTGTTTAATAAGACATTTTTCACATTTTAGCCATATCATTAGGATTGATGAATACTGTGAACACAATAATAAGTATGAGTCTACCTCCGTATTCCACAATATTTATTCACATAATTCAATAAGAACGTAAAATCAAATGAAAAAAAAACAAGAAACTGTTCCCTTCCGAACTTTTTACCTTCCCACTTGCATGTCTTCCATTGCTAAAGCTGCAGGATGGAAGGTTGTAGTGTGCTAAACTGCACTTGCACAATCACCGCCGACAATAGTGGTTTTTGCTTCATCAATCACATTTTCTAAGTAGGTGAGTCTTTGTTCTCCAACACCTGGAGGTTGAACTTGTGGAATTCGCAGATTTTCCTTTACAAACGCCTTCGCTTTGGGCCATATTATTTCAACGGAATTCAACATTGGTGAGTAAGGAGCTAACCACAGTAGTGTTGCTGGTGTCCTATCAAGAACTGCTTCTACCCGGCTGTGTCAAGGAGCGTTGTCGACAACAACTACCAGATCCTCAAGCCGATTACCAGTATCTTCCCATCTCTGCATAAGCGTTTCGACCCATGCGTTCGCTATTTCATTAGTAAACGATCCTCTTCTTCGCGCCACAGCTAACAAGCCTGCTGCCGAGATTGCACAAATTAAGTGTATATTCGGACCTTTGCTTGCAGGTAGCTTTTGCACTGATCTGATTCCAGCTTCAGCACGTCCTCTTTTACGCCTACAGAACAGATTGAAGTTGGTCTCGTCAAGCCAAACGATTTGTTTTCCTTGTTGTATAAATTGGTTTAAGGTTCGAACATATTCGGCTCGCCTAGCCTTATTTTCAATTGAGTTCATTGTTACAGGTTCATAATGGACCTGTTTTAATGTCAATACTCTGTTCTCGAGGTAGTTTCCGATTGTTGATTTAGAAACAGTTTTTTGGAAAGTAGTCAAAATCTTACTTTTAATTTGTTCTAGGGTAAGACCAGCATCGTCCTCTATCCAGCTTGCAATCACATCCATTTCCTCTTCTGCGATAACTTTTGGCTTCTTTCCCCCTTTGGCTATAGGTGTATCATCTCCGGATCTGACCCACCGGTATGCTATTTTGTAGGGCACATTCAGTTGAGTGCTCAACGCCACCCAATCTTCTCCTCTGTTAGCAGTAGTCACAATCCTTCGCCGATCTTGGACGGAATGCTTGTGATATTTTTTTCTTTCAATGTTTTCCACTGTCTCGATAGTTTGTCGGCAAATAGGACATTGTTCTGCATTCAAAAACTGTAATTGACGCTGGTTTTCTAAGCAAGCCTCATGTAACAAATGTCTACACGGTAACATTCTTGTTACTTGTCTCCTCAACATGGTAAATCGGCAAATGCTACAAGTAGTATAGCTACCCCACTTCTAACTCACTTTTCGACTACGGGAGGGAACAGTTAGGAGAAGGGTGTTTTGCGATGTGCATCATCCTAACGGTTTTAACCAAAAGTCACTAGATTTCTAGGTTGGTAACATTACCTATTTCGAGGTCACCTCAGACCACGTGGTAGGAAAGGTTTGTACTCCTGCTCTTCAAGGTCACCTCAGGCTACGCGTAGGAAAGGTACCCCTGCTAAGTCAAGGCCACAGGTGTGTAACTCTCTTCAAGGTTATGGTAAGCCTCTTCGAGATCCCCGCTTCAAGCTCATTATAGTCCTGAAGGTCATTGCCCTCAAGCAAGTCTATGCATGTTTCAAGGCCACGCCCTATTCTGAGAAACAAAGGGGCCCATTGTTTAAAGTCTATGCTGTCACATGAGAGAACAAAGACGATCTATTGTTTTGGCTGAGTCATTCTAGGAAATCAATAACAAAGACGATGCATTGTTCAAAGTCTATCCTTTCAAGGCCACATGAAAGAACAAAGACTATCTCTTGTTCCGTTAGAAATAGATTGTTATCTCAATTCTAGGAAATCAAGAAACGCTTCAAAGTCTATGCTTACAATTTTCAAGGTAAAAGAACAAAAGCGATTCATTCTTCTGGTCGAGTTATAAAAATAAATTGTTATCTCAATTCTGAGAAATCATGAATAATGTATTGTTCAAAGTCTATGCTTATAATTTTCAAGGTAAATGAACAAAGACGATTCATTGTTCAGTTAGAAATAGATTGTTATCTAAAGACATCTCTTTCAGGAACAAAGACAATCCATTGTCAACGATTTAAAGTTTATGCTTAGAAGGTCACACCTCTGCAAAGACGATCCATTCATCTCAATTCTAGGAAATCAAGAGCCCTGAGGTGCATGTTTCAAAGCCACGCCCTCTAAACAGGTGGCCGTTCCCCTAAACAGGTAGCCGTTTCCTAAAAACAGGTAGCCGTTTCCTAAAAACAGGTACCGTTTCCTAAAACAGGTAGCCGTTTCCTAAAACAGGGGTCCGTTTCAAAACAGGTAGCTGTTTCACAGCCGTTTCAAAAAGGCGGTCCATTGTTCAAAGTCTATGCTTATAAGGTCACACTCTGATAACAAAGGTGATTCATTGTTTTGGTTGAGTCATAGCTTCTGAAATTCTAGGAAATCAATAACAAAGACGATGCATTGTTCAAAGTCTATGCTTTCAAGGCCACATGAGAGAACAAAGACTATCCATTGTTCCGTTATTTTAAAAATAAATTGTTATCTCAATTCTAGGAAATCAAGAATAAAGGCGATCCATTGTCAACGCTTCAAAGTCTATGCTTACAATTTTCAAGGTAAAAGAACAAAAGCGATTCATTCTTCTGGTCGAGTTATAAAAATAAATTGTTATCTCAATTCTGAGAATCATGAACAAAGACGATGTATTGTTCAAAGTCTATGCTTATAATTTTCAAGGTAAATGAATAAAGACGATTCATTGTTCTGGTTGATTTATAAAAATAGAGTGTTATCTAAATACATCTCTTTCAAGAACAAAGGCAATCCATTGTCAACGATTTAAAGTTTATGCTTATAAGGTCACACCTCTGATAACAAAGACGATCCATTGTTCAGTTAGAAATAGATTGTTATCTCAATTCTAGGAAATCAAGAGCCCTGACGTGCATGTTTCAAAGCCACGCCCCTCAAGTGCTCTAAACAGGTAGCCGTTTCTAAAACAGGTACCCGTTTCTAAAAACAGGTAGCGGTTTCCTAAAACAGGTAGCCGTTTCCTAAAACAGGTAGCCGTTTTCTAAAACAGGTAGCCGTTTCCCAAAACAGATAGCTGTTTCGCAACCGTTTCCCCATGTTCAGGTCGAAAATAGATTCCGCATCTCAATTCCAGGAAATCAAAAGGGGCCCATTGTTCAAAGTCTATGCTTACAATTTTCAAGGTTAAAGAACAAAGACATTCCATTGTACAGGTTGAGTTATAAAAATAGATTGTTATCTCAATTCTAGGAAATCAATAACAAAGGCGATGCATTGTTCAAAGTCTATGCTTACAATTTTCAAGGCCACATGAAAGAACAAAGACTATCTATTGTTCTAGTTGATTTATAAAATAGATTGTTATCTAAATACATCTCTTTCAAGAATAAAGGTGAACCATTATCAACGATTTAAAGTTTATGCTTATAAGGTCACTCCTCTGAGAACAAAGACGATTCATTGTTCAGTTAGAAAATATTGTTATCTCAATTCTAGGAAATCAAGAACAAAGACGATGCATTGTCAACGCTTCAAAGTCTATGTTTACAAGGCCACATGAGAGAACAAAGACGATTCATTGTTTTGGCGAGTCATAGCTTCTTAAATTCTAGGAAATCAAGAATAAAGGGGGCCCATTGTACAAAGTCTATGCTTACAATTTGCAAGGTAAAAGATCAAAGACGATTCATTGTTTTGGCTCTGTCGTAGCTTCTAAAATTCCGAGAACAAAGACGATGCATTGTTCAGACTGATTAGGACATCTAACAAGTAAAATATTTTTTATAAGACTACCACAATATATAGATTTAAGTATTATGGGAAATAGTCACTTTTGTAATACCTCTGCTGGAGCATATCTATTTACTATTTGTTTTTCACATTCAATTTCCTTCAACTGATTCTCGTTTAATGCGGACCACATCATCTTTCCTAATAGGTTCATTATATTGTATACTAGCCATACATTCAGCTTCCCTTAAAAGTCTTCATATCAGAATCTACTTTGAGACATTGTTCGAGACTTATTACAATAAGCAATGTCACGCCTCCCAAGTGCCCTCAAGTGGTCTAAACAGCTAGACGTTTCCTAAAACAGGGGGCCCGTTTCACAAAACAGGGTGTCCGTTTTCCAAAACAGATGGCTGTTTCTCAACACAGGTAACCGTTTCACCAAGGTTACACGAGAACATAAGCGTTCTGATTCCTAAAAATAGATTGTTATCCAGCTACCACCCCACCTCAATTCTAGGAAGTCAAGAATAAAGGAGGGTCCATTGTTCAAGCCGACGGTTCAAAGTCTATTCTTACAGTTTTCAAGGTCACATCTATGAGAAATGAACAAAGACGATCCATTATTCCGTTATAATTTCTAAAAATAGATTGTCATCTAAATACATCTCAATTCTGGGAAATCAAGAAACGCTTCAAAGTCTATGCTTATAAGGCCACACCTCTGATAACAAAGGCGATTCATTGTTGAGTCATAGCTTCTGAAATTCTGAGAACACACAGACGATGCATTATTCAGACTGATTAGGTCATCTAACAAGAAAATATATTTTTTTTTTTATAAAACTTATAATTTATTAACCACAATATTCATCTATATATAGATAAAAGATCGATTTAAGTAAATATACATATTATGGGAAGTTTGATGTACTTAACATTTTGTAATACCTTTGCCGGATCATATCTATTTTATTTATTATTTGTTTTCACATTCAATTTCCTTCAACTGATTCTCGTTTAATGTGGTCCACGATACATCATCATCTTTCCTAATAGGTATTTTCATCGCTTCATTATAATGTTTACTGGCCATACATTCAGCTTTCCTTAACGCCTTCATATCAGGATCTGTGATCCTTTACTTTGAGACATTTTCCGTGACTTATTACAAACCTACGTCTCTTAAACTTATATGCAAAACACAAATTAAAATCTTTTAATTATACAGTTACGTAAATTTCAAAGTTAATTCCGAGAAATCTATTTTCAAGGTGATCCAACCTTACCTGACTATCAAATAGATTGTCAATGGCTACTATAAATTTTCCAGGTCCTACAAATCAACCTACAGAGGTATCCTGATATATGACCGGTAAATCTATATGGAGGATGCCCGCTTGAAGCAACATCTTGATACGCTGCTTCTAAAAATTTTAGGTTGTCCGGCGAAATCTCAAAGGGGGTCCATTGTTCAAAGTCTATGCTTACAATTTTCAAGGTCACATGAGAAATGAACAAAAGTGATTCATTGTTTTGGTCGAGTTATAAAATAGTTTCTTATCTAAATACCCTTCGATTCTAAGAAATCAACTTTCAAGAACAAAGGCGATGTATTGTTCAAAGTCTATGCTTACAAGGTCACACCTCTGAGAAAAGAACAAAGGCGATCCATTGTTCCATCATAATTTTAAAGATAGATTATTATCCACCCACCCCCCACCTCAATTCTAGGAAATCAAGAACAAAGGCGATCCATTGTTCAAGTCGATGCTTCAGGGATATATAAGTAACAGTGAGATCAGTCGGTTAGTAAGTTGTTAAACATGGAATTAGCAGGGTTAAACCAAAGCACCTATTGCAAACTCTATAAAAATACATGTGACCTAGAGATATCGAAAAATATAAAGTTATTAATGTTACAGTAATCAATACGAAGTATGGTGAACGTATAGTGTTAGAAACAGAGGAGTTTAAATGTGTTTTACCTCAGCGCTTTTACGAGTATTTCAAACAAGAAGAAAATCGAATTGAAGAATTTAAAACGATGCTAAACACAAAGGATGTATTCATGAGTAGTCTGGGTGCAGTCGGAAAAACGATAAACATAACATTTAGTGCATCCAACCGTATTAAACATGCTCATTTCTAAATTAGTGTTTAGTTGTGGAAAAGTCATGCAAGCAGCAATAAAATCACTCCTGGAACGATGTTTACTGCCGGATACTTAATACCACTGTAATAACAATATGATGATTAAAAAATAAATACTGTTGTTAATATGGTGTTCTTTTTAAGACACGTAGATATCACCAGCCACCATTTGTCAAGGTCACGTCATATAACTATTCAGGAAATAATTTTCATGGTCCCAATCCTGTTCAATCCATATTTTAACCCGAATGCAACTGGTGCATCTATATAGGGATGAATAATTTTACGGTAAACCTAAAGTGCTGTGAAGAGCAATTAGATATTAGTCAAAGTTATGTGCGGTTTAACTACACATGCGTTCTTGTGCATTTTAAATTCTAAAATTGTGTTTTGAAAATTGTGCATATGTTTTGCGGGGTCACGCTACAGAGACAATGATTGTAATAGTTGATGTACAGGGATTCAAAACGGCAAAACATGTATTTACCCAAAGCGCTAGCAATATACAATGGAAATCAAGCTGCCCATTTTGTGTTCAAACCACCATTTCCTTGGCACCTCTTAGATGTAGAATTTCAACGACAAGCTGTTTGGTTAATCAATAATCATCACTGCATCAAATGGGGATCTGAATATACCTCTACACATCTCTTTCCACATATACTTCGTGAACTAATATCGGTAACAGATCATGTGTACGTTAAAGGGCGAGAAAAAGCCGATTACATTCGAAAACTGTTGAGACAGTCAGTTATAGAAATTGAAGAGCAACCATCTTTACCCAAAATGAAAACAACTTGTTTCTTTCATACACAAACCACCTGTAATTGTGCTTTGACGAATGTACACTTTTTATATAATAACTATGTAAGACAATATCAGTAAAAGGTTTCATAAAATGTGTGTGCTTACAAGTAAAGGAGGAAAAGTTTGTAATATTTACAATAAAACGCTATTATTTTAAGTGTATTATTTTATATAAAAGCCCTCTGATGCAAACTATTTCTCAGGTTATAACCCAGCCTATCCATCTAGGTCAACAAGTCAACTTTTAACATTCCTTGAAGGTAAAATTCTAGGAAATAGCAAATAAGAGTTCCTATTACTGAATTCTAGCAATAGAATCAGTTCGTGGAAACAAGAGGGTTGTTGTCTATACTGAATGTTTATCAAGGTTCCTGCATTGGTTAAACGTTATGCTTACAGTATCTGGTTGTTGGAAATTCTCAAGGTCTCCAAGAAATTTTCAAAGACCATATGTCCTACAGGCCGATCTTACCCGACATCATCCGATCGAAATGTAGTCGAAACCTGCAGGACCAATTCTAAACGAGTCATGGAAACAAGAAGGGGGTCTATGCTAATAAGCGTGGGCTCATACTATGGTCCGCCAGGATGTTCCCCAAAGACAGATAACCGTTTCCCAAAACAGGGAGCCGTCACTCAACACAGGTTTGCCCTCCAGAGCCTAATAGCTGAGGCTAAATTGAACTAGGTCAGATCCATTTATCTTAGAAATCTAAACATGGAATATGGTTGTGAGGGTTAGAAATCCCAATTCGTGGAAGGTCCAAGTACAATTCTTAGAAATCTGAAAGTAGAACTAGTTTAATATCATAGAAAAAGCTAATCACCTACTTTGGGGTTTATGGGCCAAGGTGGTAGTTTCTATAAATCACCTACTTTTAGGGTAAAGGGTAGCTTTTCAATAGTTATAGGTACTGTGTCAACGAGGCTTATCATCTAGGGGTGCAATTCTGACCCCGAGAAAATGATGAATTCTGCGTCGCTTTTGAGAAGAATGACTATGTTTGAAAAAGCTAGAATAGAAAGTAGTGTTGGCAACCATGACTGTTAGGGTTTAAAAGTCCCCATTGTGTGCACAGTAGACTCTTGATTAGCAGCAATGACGAAAGTAGTAGTACGTAAGGTAGAAAGTACAGAAAAAGCAGTAAGTGTGGAGGAGCGAAAGAAGAGGTTGGAGACATTAATAAAACAAGTAAAAGAAATAAAACTCGATTTGGAGTGTTATATAGTGAAAACAAAAATGATGAAGCTGCGTATTAGCAATATGTAAAATAGTGTAGTAAAACATGAAATTTTGGGAAGGATGAGTTTAAATACCTATTTTAAAGAAGAAGAAAAGACGCTGCTATGTGTTGTTATAAGTATCTCACAATTGTATTAGGTTTAAGTAACTGTATCATTAAAAAATAAAGACTTTAAAAGTTAAAGAGACGGTTTTCGGTATTCTCTTCTCCCATAATGGTTCCTTATTGGCTATGCATATCTGGGTGTGGTTCGATATCCACCTTTACCGAAATCTCCCATAAGGAAATGGAACCCCTGCCGTACGTTGGGCTTTAAATTGGCCTATATACAACGTATAAAAGAAGATTTATTGGAAAAGATCAATGGCAGTAAAATGATCCCTAAATAAAAGCAATTTACTGGTTTTAATGCAGATCGTTATTGTTTTTAATCATTAAATGGCGCTTATGCATATGTGAACTAAAATTTATTAGTAAAGCGTTATAATGAAAAATACAATGACTTTCCTTTGTATAAGGGAGATTTAAATTGATTTTTTTTTTGCAAGAACCTAAAAAATTAAATGTCAGCCCTATTCCTAAATTGGCTACCCTTGGACTTAAAAGAGTAAACAGTGACAGCTTGCAGTATAGAAATGGAGTTAATTTGATGTAATTTTTATATAAAAGGTTAAGAAAATCGATTTATAGTTTTAATGTTGCAGGATAAGGAGACCTGACTGTTTTTATATGAATAGTTTTCATTGTGTTAAAGGGGATACAATAGGCTTGCATGTAATTTTTAAAAAATGTTTACACCTCTGAGAAAAGAACAAAGGCGATTCATTGTTTTGGTTGAGTTATAAAAAAAATAGATTGTTATCCAGCTACCCCCATTCTGAGAAATCAAGAACAAAGGCGATCCATTGTTCAAAGTCTATGCTTTCAAGGTCACATCTCTAATAACAAATGCGATCCATTGTTTTGGCTGAGTCATAATTGCTAAGAAATCATTTCAGGCTCAATTCTAGGAAATCAAGGACAAAAAGGATCCATTGCCGACGCTTCAAGGTCAAAGTTGTATTGCCCAAGGCCATCATACACATTGCTTACGTATATTTCTCAAGGTTCTTGGCTGAGCTAAGGTGTTAATTCTTATAAACCAATTCTCAGGAGTACTAAATAAAATTTTCAAGGCGTGGGGGGATTCTACCTTTCAGGGTCAAGCAATTAGAAGACATTAGACTGAGCAAAGAAACAACTCAACAACTGCTAACTACATTACAAAACCTAGAAGTGTAACATCTATATACTTACATCTCATTTTATTCTATTTAAAAGATTGCGAAATTTTATTGATGGTCTAGAGATATGTAGTTAGGATAAATAATCTAGAATAAACATTTTTATTAATATAAACATATATTGTTATACACATTCCTTTACTAAAACACAGCTCTTTAACCACCTTACGTTTCTTTGACCTTATGTTGATATCATCTTACTACATCAGCAAACATTTATTTATCTGTGTGACACTTGCTTCCAACCTAGTACTTTTTACAAATGTAGCAGATAAATAAAAGTTTTCAGGATATTTTATTTCAATAATAAGTAAAATTCTATATATTACATTATCGGTAAGGCACCAAAAGTATACCAGGACAGTAACTAAGACATAAATTGTCCTACCTGTATGATTAGTTGAATGATATATTAGCAATGAAAATATTCTTAAGCTTGAAAACAACTAAAATGCATACGACTGAAACAATCAAGAAACACTTTTAGGTAGAGGGTAATCTATAAATGTTAATATGGCCATCGGTTAGGGGAATAGGAATTATATTATCAATTTATTATTGTTATTAATTCAAAAAAAACGTTCATTAAAGGAATGCATAGTAAAAGGTTACTCTTTTAATGTATATAAAACCTTTATGTAAGCTTTAAATTATCTAATTCAATGAAGTATACTAAAGTAGATTTTACATATAATTAAAAGCGTGTTTACAAATGTTATTTAAGCAACATCTTAACAAAAAATATTGCACACGTTATCCAAATACGAATGGGGGGCTCTGTATGAATGCAAGCCTATTGTATCCCCTTTAACACAATGAAAACTATTCATATAAAACAGTCAGGTCTCCTTATCCTGCAACATTAAAACTATAAATCGATTTTCTTAACCTTTTATATAAAAATTACATCAAATTAACTCCATTTCTATACTGCAAGCTGTCACTGTTTACTCTTTTAAGTCCAAGGGTAGCCAATTTAGGAATAGGGCTGACATTTAATTTTTAGGTTCTTGCAAAAAAATCAATTTAAATCTCCCTTATACAAAGGAAAGTCATTGTATTTTTCATTATAACGCTTTACTAATAAATTTTAGTTCACATATGCATAAGCGCCATTTAATGATTAAAAACAATAACGATCTGCATTAAAACCAGTAAATTGCTTTTATTTAGGGATCATTTTACTGCCATTGATCTTTTCCAATAAATCTTCTTTATACGTTGTATATAGGCCAATTTAAAGCCCAACGTACGGCAGGGGTTCCATTTCCTTATGGGAGATTTCGGTAAAGGTGGATATCGAACCACACCCAGATATGCATAGCCAATAAGGAACCATTATGGGAGAAGAGAATACCGAAAACCGTCTCTTTAACTTTTAAAGTCTTTATTTTTAATGATACAGTTACTTAAACCTAATACAATTGTGAGATACTTATAACAACACATAGCAGCGTCTTTTCTTCTTCTTTAAAATAGGTATTTAAACTCATCCTTCCCAAAATTTCATGTTTTACTACACTATTTTACATATTGCTAATACGCAGCTTCATCATTTTGTTTTCACTATATAACACTCCAAATCGAGTTTTATTTCTTTTACTTGTTTTATTAATGTCTCCAACCTCTTCTTTCGCTCCTCCACACTTACTGCTTTTTCTGTACTTTCTACCTTACGTACTACTACTTTCGTCATTGCTGCTAATCAAGAGTCTACTGTGCACACAATGGGGACTTTTAAACCCTAACAGTCATGGTTGCCAACACTACTTTCTATTCTAGCTTTTTCAAACATAGTCATTCTTCTCAAAAGCGACGCAGAATTCATCAGTTTTCTCGGGGTCAGAATTGCACCCCTAGATGATAAGCCTCGTTGACACAGTACCTATAACTATTGAAAAGCTACCCTTTACCCCTAAAAGTAGGTGATTTATAGAAACTACCACCTTGGCCCATAAACCCCAAAGTAGGTGATTAGCTTTTTCTATGATATTAAACTAGTTCTACTTTCAGATTTCTAAGAATTGTACTTGGACCTTCCCACGAATTGGGATTTCTAACCCCTCACAACCATATTCCATGTTTAGATTTCTAAGATAAATGGATCTGACCTAGTTCAATTTAGCCTCAGCTATTAGGCTCTGGAGGGGAAACCTGTGTTGAGTGACGGCTCCCTGTTTTGGGAAACGGTTATCTGTCTTTGGGGGAACATCCTGGCGGACCATAGTATGAGCCCACGCTTATTAGCATAGACCCCCTTCTTGTTTCCATGACTCGTTTAGAATTGGTCCTGCAGGTTTCGACTACATTTCGATCGGATGATGTCGGGTAAGATCGGCCTGTAGGACATATGGTCTTTGAAAATTTCTTGGAGACCTTGAGAATTTCCAACAACCAGATACTGTAAGCATAACGTTTAACCAATGCAGGAACCTTGATAAACATTCAGTATAGACAACAACCCTCTTGTTTCCACGAACTGATTCTATTGCTAGAATTCAGTAATAGGAACTCTTATTTGCTATTTCCTAGAATTTTACCTTCAAGGAATGTTAAAAGTTGACTTGTTGACCTAGATGGATAGGCTGGGTTATAACCTGAGAAATAGTTTGCATCAGAGGGCTTTTATATAAAATAATACACTTAAAATAATAGCGTTTTATTGTAAATATTACAAACTTTTCCTCCTTTACTTGTAAGCACACACATTTTATGAAACCTTTTACTGATATTGTCTTACATAGTTATTATATAAAAGTGTACATTCGTCAAAGCACAATTACAGGTGGTTTGTGTATGAAAGAAACAAGTTGTTTTCATTTTGGGTAAAGATGGTTGCTCTTCAATTTCTATAACTGACTGTCTCAACAGTTTTCGAATGTAATCGGCTTTTCTCGCCCTTTAACGTACACATGATCTGTTACCGATATTAGTTCACGAAGTATATGTGGAAAGAGATGTGTAGAGGTATATTCAGATCCCCATTTGATGCAGTGATGATTATTGATTAACCAAACAGCTTGTCGTTGAAATTCTACATCTAAGAGGTGCCAAGGAAATGGTGGTTTGAACACAAAATGGGCAGCTTGATTTCCATTGTATATTGCTAGCTCTTTGGGTGTAAATACATGTTTTGCCGTTTTGAATCCCTGTACATCAACTATTACAATCATTGTCTCTGTAGCGTGACCCCGCAAAACATATGCACAATTTTCAAAACACAATTTTAGAATTTAAAATGCACAAGAACGCATGTGTAGTTAAACCGCACATAACTTTGACTAATATCTAATTGCTCTTCACAGCACTTTAGGTTTACCGTAAAATTATTCATCCCTATATAGATGCACCAGTTGCATTCGGGGTTAAAATATGGATTGAACAGGATTGGGACCATGAAAATTATTTCCTGAATAGTTATATGACGTGACCTTGACAAATGGTGGCTGGTGATATCTACGTGTCTTAAAAAGAACACCATATTAACAACAGTATTTATTTTTAATCATCATATTGTTATTACAGTGGTATTAAGTATCCGGCAGTAAACATCGTTCCAGGAGTGATTTTATTGCTTTGCATGACTTTTCCACAACTAAACACTAATTTAGAAATGAGCATGTTTACATACGGTTGGATGCACTAAATGTTATGTTTATCGTTTTCCGACTGCACCCAGACTACTCATGAATACATCCTTTGTGTTTAGCATCGTTTTAAATTCTTCAATTCGATTTTCTTCTTGTTTGAAATACTCGTAAAAGCGCTGAGGTAAAACACATTTAAACTCCTCTGTTTCTAACACTATACGTTCACCATACTTCGTATTGATTACTGTAACATTAATAACTTTATATTTTTCGATATCTCTAGGTCACATGTATTTTATAGAGTTTGCAATAGGTGCTTTGGTTTAACCCTGCTAATTCCATGTTTAACAACTTACTAACCGACTGATCTCACTGTTACTTATATATCCCTGAAGCATCGACTTGAACAATGGATCGCCTTTGTTCTTGATTTCCTAGAATTGAGGTGGGGTGGGTGGATAATAATCTATCTTTAAAAATTATGATGGAACAATGGATCGCCTTTGTTCTTTTCTCAGAGGTGTGACCTTGTAAGCATAGACTTTGAACAATACATCGCCTTTGTTCTTGAAAGTTGATTTCTTAGAATCGAAGGGTATTTAGATAAGAAACTATTTTTATAACTCGACCAAAACAATGAATCACTTTTGTTCATTTCTCATGTGACCTTGAAAATTGTAAGCATAGACTTTGAACAATGGACCCCTTTGAGATTTCTGGACAACCTAAAATTTTAGAAGCAGCGTATCAAGATGTTGCTTCAAGCCGGGGCATCCTCCTATATAGATTTACCGGTCATATATCAGGATACCTCTGTAGGTTGATTTGTAGGACCTGGAAAATTTATAGTAGCCATTGACAATCTATTTGATAGTCAGGTAAGGTTGGATCACCTTGAAAATAGATTTCTCGGAATTAACTTTGAAATTTACGTAACTGTATAATTAAAAGATTTTAATTTGTGTTTTTGCATATAAGTTTAAGAGACGTAGGTTTGTAATAAGTCACGGAAAATGTCTCAAAGTAAAGGATCACAGATCCTGATATGAAGGCGTTAAGGAAAGCTGAATGTATGGCCAGTAAACATTATAATGAAGCGATGAAAATACCTATTAGGAAAGATGATGATGTATCGTGGACCACATTAAACGAGAATCAGTTGAAGGAAATTGAATGTGAAAACAAATAATAAATAAAATAGATATGATCCGGCAAAGGTATTACAAAATGTTAAGTACATCAAACTTCCCATAATAGGTATATTTACTTAAATCGATCTTTTATCTATATATAGATGAATATTGTGGTTAATAAATTATAAGTTTTATAAAAAAAATATATTTTCTTGTTAGATGACCTAATCAGTCTGAATAATGCATCGTCTGTGTGTTCTCAGAATTTCAGAAGCTATGACTCAACAATGAATCGCCTTTGTTATCAGAGGTGTGGCCTTATAAGCATAGACTTTGAAGCGTTTCTTGATTTCCCAGAATTGAGATGTATTTAGATGACAATCTATTTTAGAAATTATAACGGAATAATGGATCGTCTTTGTTCATTTCTCATAGGTGTGACCTTGAAAACTGTAAGAATAGACTTTGAACCGTCGGCTTGAACAATGGACCCTCCTTTATTCTTGACTTCCTAGAATTGAGGTGGGGTGGTAGCTGGATAACAATCTATTTTTAGGAATCAGAACGCTTATGTTCTCTCGTGTAACCTTGGTGAAACGGTTACCTGTGTTGAGAAACAGCCATCTGTTTTGGAAAACGGACCCCCTGTTTTGTGAAACGGGCCCCCTGTTTTAGGAAACGTCTAGCTGTTTAGACCACTTGAGGGCACTTGGGAGGCGTGACATTGCTTATTGTAATAAGTCTCGAACAATGTCTCAAAGTAGATTCTGATATGAAGACTTTTAAGGAAGCTGAATGTATGGCTAGTATACAATATAATGAACCTATTAGGAAAGATGATGTGGTCCGCATTAAACGAGAATCAGTTGAAGGAAATTGAATGTGAAAACAAATAGTAAATAGATATGCTCCAGCAGAGGTATTACAAAAGTGACTATTTCCCATAATACTTAAATCTATATATTGTGGTAGTCTTATAAAAAATATTTTACTTGTTAGATGTCCTAATCAGTCTGAACAATGCATCGTCTTTGTTCTCGGAATTTTAGAAGCTACGACAGAGCCAAAACAATGAATCGTCTTTGATCTTTTACCTTGCAAATTGTAAGATAGACTTTGTACAATGGGCCCCTTTATTCTTGATTTCCTAGAATTTAAGAAGCTATGACTCGGCCAAAACAATGAATCGTCTTTGTTCTCTCATGTGGCCTTGTAAACATAGACTTTGAAGCGTTGACAATGCATCGTCTTTGTTCTTGCTTTCCTAGAATTGAGATAACAATATATTTCTAACTGAACAATGAATCGTCTTTGTTCTCAGAGGAGTGACCTTATAAGCATAAACTTTAAATCGTTGATAATGGTTCACCTTTATTCTTGAAAGAGATGTATTTAGATAACAATCTATTTTTATAAATCAACTAGAACAATAGATAGTCTTTGTTCTTTCATGTGGCCTTGAAAATTGTAAGCATAGACTTTGAACAATGCATCGCCTTTGTTATTGATTTCCTAGAATTGAGATAACAATCTATTTTATAACTCAACCTGTACAATGGAATGTCTTTGTTCTTTAACCTTGAAAATTGTAAGCATAGACTTTGAACAATGGGCCCCCCTTTTTTGATTTCCTGGAATTGAGATGCGGAATCTATTTTCGACCTGAACATGGGGAAACGGTTGCGAAACAGCTATCTGTTTTGGGAAACGGCTACCTGTTTTAGAAAACGGCTACCTGTTTTAGGAAACGGCTACCTGTTTTAGGAAACCGCTACCTGTTTTAGGAAACGGTACCTGTTTTTAGAAACGGCTACCTGTTTAGAGCACTTGAGGGGCGTGGCTTTGAAACATGCACGTCAGGGCTCTTGATTTCCTAGAATTGAGATAACAATCTATTTCTAACTGAACAATGGATCGTCTTTGTTATCAGAGGTGTGACCTTATAAGCATAAACTTTAAATCGTTGACAATGGATTGCCTTTGTTCTTGAAAGAGATGTATTTAGATAACACTCTATTTTTATAAATCAACCAGAACAATGAATCGTCTTTATTCATTTACCTTGAAAATTATAAGCATAGACTTTGAACAATACATCGTCTTTGTTCATGATTTCTCAGAATTGAGATAACAATTTATTTTTATAACTCGACCAGAAGAATGAATCGCTTTTGTTCTTTTACCTTGAAAATTGTAAGCATAGACTTTGAAGCGTTGACAATGGATCGCCTTTATTCTTGATTTCCTAGAATTGAGATAACAATTTATTTTTAAAATAACGGAACAATGGATAGTCTTTGTTCTCTCATGTGGCCTTGAAAGCATAGACTTTGAACAATGCATCGTCTTTGTTATTGATTTCCTAGAATTTCAGAAGCTATGACTCAACCAAAACAATGAATCACCTTTGTTATCAGAGGTGTGACCTTATAAGCATAGACTTTGAACAATGGACCGCCTTTTTCGGGGGAAACGGCTGTGAAACAGCTACCTGTTTTGGGAAACGGACCCCCTGTTTTAGGAAACGGCTACCTGTTTTTAGGAAACGGGTACCTGTTTTTAGGAAACGGCTACCTGTTTTTAGGAAACGGCTACCTGTTTAGGGGAACGGCCACCTGTTTAGAGGGCGTGGCTTTGAAACATGCACCTCAGGGCTCTTGATTTCCTAGAATTGAGATGAATGGATCGTCTTTGCAGAGGTGTGACCTTCTAAGCATAAACTTTAAATCGTTGACAATGGATTGTCTTTGTTCCTGAAAGAGATGTCTTTAGATAACAATCTATTTCTAACTGAACAATGAATCGTCTTTGTTCATTTACCTTGAAAATTATAAGCATAGACTTTGAACAATACATTATTCATGATTTCTCAGAATTGAGATAACAATTTATTTTTATAACTCGACCAGAAGAATGAATCGCTTTTGTTCTTTTACCTTGAAAATTGTAAGCATAGACTTTGAAGCGTTTCTTGATTTCCTAGAATTGAGATAACAATCTATTTCTAACGGAACAAGAGATAGTCTTTGTTCTTTCATGTGGCCTTGAAAGGATAGACTTTGAACAATGCATCGTCTTTGTTATTGATTTCCTAGAATGACTCAGCCAAAAACAATAGATCGTCTTTGTTCTCTCATGTGACAGCATAGACTTTAAACAATGGGCCCCCTTTGTTTCTCAGAATAGGGCGTGGCCTTGAAACATGCATAGACTTGCTTGAGGGCAATGACCTTCAGGACTATAATGAGCTTGAAGCGGGGGATCTCGAAGAGGCTTACCACATAACCTTGAAGAGAGTTACACACCTGTGGCCTTGACTTAGCAGGGGGTACCTTTCCTACCGCGTAGCCTGAGGTGACCTTGAAGAGGCAGGAGTACAAACCTTTCCTACCACGTGGTCTGAGGTGACCTCGAAATAGGTAATGTTACCAACCTAGAAATCTAGTGACTTTTTTGGTTAAAACCGTTAGGATGATGCACATCGCAAAACACCCTTCTCCTAACTGTTCCCTCCCGTAGTCGAAAAGTGAGTTAGAAGTGGGGTAGCTATACTACTGCTACAGTTGTCTGTGAGCTCCATATTACAAGTAATTAACATAAATTACATCAATATTTTCTTTCAAAAGTGCAAAACACATCCACTACCAGTACAAATAAAACATAACCTTATTTGTTATTTATTTGCAAGTAAACAAACAAACAATACAATAATCATAACACCGAACAGCTGATTTTAATTTGGATATTCTTCTCAAATACAATTGACAACTTCTCGAATTCAAATCACACATTCTGAAATACAATTAAGGACTTCTTAAAATGAAATGATACTTTCTCAAATACAATTGACTATTCTCAACTACATTTGTTGTTTTCTCAAATTCAACTGACTATTCTCATCTACTTTTCATGTTTTCTCAAATACAAGTAACAATTCTCAAATACAATTAACAACTTCTCGAATAAAACTACAAAAGGTGTAGTACAGGGAAACATATTGCCACATCTATACTTAATTTTTTTCACGAATCTGATGTTGGTACACAAAATCTGTTAGTAATAGGCTGGGACGGTACAGCGGTCAATACAGGAAAGAAAAATGGAGTTTTGCGTCTTTTAGAAACAAAACTGAAACGTCCTCTGCAATGGTCGATGTGCCAGTTACATATGAATGAATTACCCCTTCGTCATATTTTTGAATGTCTTGATGGAGAGACTTCAGGACCTTGTGAATACTCTGGAACTATAGGAAAACTATTGGAGGCATGAGAAAAGTTTAGAGTTATAAATTTTGTTCCTATTGATAACACTGTACCAGTACTAGATGCGACAGTTATCAAGAATCTGAGCAGTGACCAAAAGTATTGGTACGAAATAGTTCATACAGTTTCTAGTGGAAAGTGCTCACTGGATTTAGCAGCTCGTAATCCAGGTAAATTATCGCACGCACGATGGCCTACCAAGGCAAATCGAATAGCGCGTAGTTACGTCGGAAGTGAAAATCCGTCTACGGCTTTAAAATCTTTGGCAGAATTTGTGGTAAAAGTGTATGCGCCAGTGTGGTTTAATATTAAAACAAAGCCATCGTGTAGAGAAGGAGCAAGACACGTCCTCAAAATGATACAGTTGTCACGCTACCTGAATAACGAGTTGAAGGCAGTCATCGATCCTGTTATCAAAAGAAATGCATATTTTTGTCGTCCGGAGAACCTTCTTTTAGCAATCCTCTCTGATGATCGTCCTGCTATAACACAACTAGGCTTACGCAGAATCTTGAAGGCGCGCACAAAAAAACCTACGGACACGAATGTAAGAGTATTTGTTATTCCTGATTTAAATTTCGATGCCAGTGAATATTATGAGCTTATTGATTGACAAAATTGCTCAGTTACAACACCACCTCTTTTAAGTGCTACAACTGATGAAGACATCAAAAAATTTATAGATGACGCAGGAACTTGTCCCATAGATTTTTTGTCGTTTCCCTGTCACGCTTAGGCAGTCGAGAGGTGTGTGAAGGTTGTAACAGAAGCTTCCAATTCTGTCCTCGGCTATGACTCCAGAGATGGATTTATTCGAGCAAGGATACATTCAAGAACAATATTATCTCGATTTAATACTAAGGCCGAATACAGTGCATAATTTTTTTTGAGTTTTAAAAATATTATTTTTTAACCCCTTTATTTTCATTTATTTTCTACGTCATAATACTATGTTACAAACTTTGTTTGTAAAAAAATACTTTTAGATTGTTTATTTTTGTTTCTGATATTAAAAGTTTTACAATAATAACAGATTTTCATTCTTCATGTTAAATACGATGTATTTGTATAAATTTAATGGGAACAAAAAAGTAGGTAAAAAATTCTATTTAATCATTCATATATTTGGCAACATTTATGCCGTATTACGTTTCGAAAAAAAAATTAAAATTTTTCCTTGTTTCATCCTGTAGAGCCCTGAAGATGACATTTGAAAGCAAAATAAAAAAAACCTGTTTATCATTAACACATTAGGTAACTTTTACGCACTATTACGTTTTAATCAAAAATTGAATTTTTTTGTTGTTTGTTTCACTCTGTAGAGCCCTGAAGATAATATTTTAAAAAAAAATAAAAAAAACCTGTTAACCACTTATACATTTAGTAACTTTTCCGCACTATTACGTTTTAAATAATAAAAAAAAATATATAGAATTTTTCGCTCCACCCTAATGTACAATAAAATTTTTTTTCAATATTCCATTTCAAAATCAACAACTAAACAAATTGATAGGTACTGAGGGCAAAATGTTGGTAAAACCTAATCTTTACGGAGCAATTTCCTATAAAATAGCGAGTATTTCAATGTAACGGTTTCAGTACCAGGTAAAGAATCCACATCATTCGTTCGCATCAAATATAAAATCCAACCCTTTCACCAATCAGGGATTTACAAACTAACTTGCACAACCAGCAATAAAAAATGGTTATCCTCAAGTTTATGTGGGTATGACGTTAAGAAACATTTAAATGAAACAAAAAATATACAAAAGTGCTTAATTAATCCTGACAACATTAAATCAAACTTTGGCCGACATTTACTTGAGTTTAACCACCAGTTTGATGAGGAATTGGATTTTCAAATTATAGAAAGAAGTAACTACTATAAAGAAACCCAAATTAAAGAAATAATTCAAATTAAACCAGAATGAAGGGTGCCTTAATGATCACACGGATTTTACAAATTACACAAAAACGTGCAATTTTATTTTAAACTTAAAACCGTCTCGAGTTAATATTAAATAGACTGTATAACAATTAAAAATGCCATGCAATCATACTAGCAACCCTATCGCGTTAATGTTAAATAAAAACTGTCTCACTCTCACTTTATTTTTGTTGGTATGCTCATGCTTATAGTTAGTATTGACTTATTTATAGCTTATATACATCTTAGTCGTAGATTGTTCAGGAATCCTTCTCCTCTTCAGCCTTGGCCAATCAATTCTTGTTGGTGTTACGCTGTTTTGTGTTATTTTATAGTTTACAATCATGAGATATGGTTATTTTTGGTGTAAAAAAAAAGAAAGAGAAGATTTAGATTTATTTGAATATTTGTGATAGTTGGTTTAAGTGTGCGTATTGTTTAGTGAGGTGTATCGTGCTTAGTGTGGTTAATCCGATTCGTTTGCCGGTATCGTGCTAAGTCGTCATCGAACAGATGGGGGGATGCGGAACGCATATGAAACATTATCTAGGGATTATGCTATCTCATCGCGGAAGTCGTCAAGGAGTGGGATTGCGGAAATTTAGTTTAGGTTTTTTCCATGGGAACTGAGGAACGTGTTTTTTGTACATCGGGGAGCCAAATAAGGGTTTTAGGGAAGAGTATTCCTCGGTAGGTACCTTCGCGTTGGAGTGGGAGTCTTTCTTGATTTAGTCTGAGAGAAACATTTCAGTCGGCTAGCTTTGGACATTTATCTTTGATGTAATTAGGATGTCGGAAGAGGATTGTTTGGGTTTTGGTGGGATTGACGGTAACTCTCCACCGGTTAGCCCAGTTGTAGAAGTTCCGGAGGGTTTTATATATGAGGCAGGAAGCCGTTCCGCTATTCCGATTAACCGCCCAGACGGCGATGTCATCCGCAAACTGCGTTACGACAAGTCCGATTTGTGATACTTCGGAAATGTCGGATGCGAAGATTGCTGTACGCCTGATGTAGGTTGAAAAAGATCGGAGAAGGTATATCCTACTTTGACACTAACTGAACGATTGATGAGGTACGAGAGCAGGAATTTGGAAAAGGGGTCGGATATGTTAAGGTTGCGGATCTTGCATAGGAGACCGGCATGCCAGACCCTATTAAATGCCTGCTTAATGTCCAGAAACACATCCAGGTTGCATTGCTTGTGATTAAATGTCCGGGTGGTATCTGTAAGCAGCTTCAAAAAGGGATTGCGACACGTTAGGTTGGCACGGAAGCCTAATTGACTGCTGGGAAGGGGGTCGTTGAATTCTAGGTGATCCCTGAGTGGCCTGGCTAGAATCTGTTGGAAGCATTTTCCGAGGCAACTCAGGAGGAAATGGGTCTGTAGGAGGAGGGTGTGGTTACGTCGGAGTGGGGTTTGGATATCATTACGGTGAAGGCCGATTTCCAGTCCGTAGGCGAGTGAGATGAGATTAGTCATTTATTGTAAATGTCCTAAAGTAATCGGAGGGCTGGGTCAGGTAGGTCCTGGAGGATTTTTCGATTAAGGCCTTTTTTAAAGTACGAGTTGACCTGTCGGGCGTGATGGGGCAAAGAAAGGATTCTCATTATCTAGTTGGATTGCAGGAAGGTTAAGGTTGCGTAATTCTTCAAGGCGACTCTCAGGGAGCGTTTTGAACCGGTTGTCGAACTGGGAATCGTCTGGGGATCGAAAAATGGATTGAGGTGGAAACCAAAGAAATCGGCCTTTTATGGGTCGGGGGAGATTAGGTTGTCCTGAAGGTCGATTAGGTAGTATTTAGGGTTTACTTTCCTTCTGATGAGTCTATCGAACTGTTTCCATAAGAGTTTTCCATTTCTGTAATCTAATTGGGAGGTGGCTTTGGTCCAGGAGTCTTCGGGGTGTTTGTTTGCATCTCACCTGATTAAGGCGATTGTAATCGGTTTTGAGAGCCGGATCGCAAGATCGCAAGAATTGACGATAGATTCGTCATTTCTCTTTGATCCAGTTAACGATGTGCCATGGAAGCGGTTTGCGGGAAATGTGGATGTATTTTAACGGGACAGAGATATCGACCGCTTCCGTAATTACGCAGGTTAGGTCTTAAATAGGTTTTTCGAGATCTTGGGTCGTTTGAAAATTGGGCGTTGGAAGGTTGTTGGAGATGTGTTCGGAGAACACATTCAAGTCTGCTTTCGATAAATCTTTAAGGACTGTCCTGAGGAGGTGCTGGGGGAAGTGAACAAAATGAAGTTTTGACCAGTAGTGGTAGATGATCTGAAGTGATCGTGGTGCCTATAAAGCACTCACGATCAAAATAGTGAGCTATGTGTTCTGAAACAATGATGTGGTCTACTATTAAGGCACCTAGATGTTCTAAATAGGTTGGCCGTGTGTTGGCGACTCGCAAAATCGGAAACTTCAACAAAGCTGATAGTCTGTTACCGTTGCCGTTAATTTCGGAGTTACCGAATTGGATGTGACGGTCATTCAAGTCTGCTTTCGATAAATCTTTAAGGACTGTCCTGAGGAGGTGCTGGGGGAAGTGAACAAAATGAAGTTTTGACCAGTAGTGGTAGATGATCTGAAGTGATCGTGGTGCCTATAAAGCACTCACGATCAAAATAGTGAGCTATGTGTTCTGAAACAATGATGTGGTCTACTATTAAGGCACCTAGATGTTCTAAATAGGTTGGCCGTGTGTTGGCGACTCGCAAAATCGGAAACTTCAACAAAGCTGATAGTCTGTTACCGTTGCCGTTAATTTCGGAGTTACCGAATTAGATGTGACGGTCATTAAAGTCACCTAGGATGACAGCATTTGGAAGGCCGGAGGCGTAAATTAAAAGGTCATCGGATAAGGTGTTGTGGCCGGACTCGTAATATGAAAAGAAGGCTATCGGAGTGGGGAAGTGTACCGTCACAGCAACGTATTCGAGATGCTGTAGGTGCGCAGGAAGTTGAAAAGGAGTGGAAGGGAAGCAATTTTAATTAAGAGGGCGGTTCCGTGGTGGCTATTGTTTAGTAAGGTGTGATATGTGCTGAAGCTAAGTGAACATCTGTTTGTGAGTTTCGTTTCCGTAATGGAAAGAATGTGTATATTGTGTTGTAGGGAGTGCATAACCTTCACTCACCATAACAAGCACAATGATAATTACACAATAGTACTGTGCCGTAACACCGCCACTACGACACAGCAAAGAGCTATAGGCTTCGAACCAAAAACAGGGTAGGCAGCAACCCACCCTGGTTTGGCCATAGAGCGATCGAGTACCATGGAGACAGTCGGTCACAAATTCGTGGGACCGCAAAAGCGGTATATTGTTATAACTTTCGAGTTTTCGCTTCGTGATTGGTAAGGTATATCTCACAATAACCACTACGTACGACACATTCGCTTAAACGTGAAGGACAATACCCTCTGGCGCTGAGAGGTCTAGTAGCCGTGCCCCAGGTAACTCGTCCTAATCCAACGCTCACCTCCTGGTGCCGACCTCATTCATGTAAATATAAAATAAACACATTCAACCAAAAAAAAACAAATAGCGTCAAATCCGGTACCATAAGTCATAAATCGATAAGTACTCAATTCACTAATTAAAAATTTAAGGATTGTAAAAATATGCTCATCCTCAATCAGTATCATAATCAAAATTCCTAACCAAGTTAACCTAATCTAAGTGACCTAAATCCAATTTATGTAAGTGGCTAAATGTGCAATACAACATAACTGTAATGACCAAAAATTAAATCAGGGTGCTACCAAAACAATTTAACTTAAATATACGAAAATGTGAGGTGAGGAAAAGGAAAGCAACTAAACTAACATTGACAACCCAGTTATATAGTTTCCCGCAACAAAATAAAATATGACATAAACAAAACGCCCGCCAAACGCATCACTCCGGAATGAAAGAGTGATAAATCATCAATGGTCATCAGGTACGGTATCTCCTACTGCACTCTTCCTAGCCGTGATAGGTACCGTTCCTAATCGCTCCTTCCACGCAGCACCAAACGAAATAACGGCACGCTTTGTTTGATATAAACTCAATATTAAATAAAATGGAGAAAATGTTTAATTCAGGATAACAAAAACAAAACAATGTAACAAAAAGGTATTTTACGTCACCCAACCATCATATCTGCCAATTACACAAACATTCATTTACTCACTAAACCACCAACCCTTAGGAGAATAGCTTGCAGTAAGTTAATGTTGCCGCTAGCTTTTATCAGGCGAGAGTCGAAATTCTTAAAGACATCGAAGCAAACACCATAGACACCACCGAGCTGTAATCGCAGCTTCAGTTTTTTTTATAGTGAACCTTAACTTGAATTTGAAAAAATACCTTAAAACACTTATTGGATAAACCAATAACTAAAAGCGACAAGCAAAAGCATTTATTAAGAATTCAAATACAAATCCGTTATAATGACAAGCCGATTGTAAACAATGATCTTAAAATTTCAATTACTTTAAAATTTTTGTTTTATTTTGGGTATTTACGTCTGACTTTAATACAATAGTGGTGATTAGGGGCCGGTTCTGGAGCAGTTCGTTACTCGCCCTCTGGTGGTGAGAAATATAAGCTTTTGGATCTCTTCAAGGTCAAACCTTTGGCGGGAAATTTAAATTTTTGGAGCTTGCTAAAAATAGAAATTGCAATGTCATCATCATAATTCTATTACAATGTCACTCTGCGGTCCAACATTTTGGCGGAAAATTTGTATGTCAAGGTCAAAAGCTAAAAATAGAAATTGCAATGTCATCATCATATTACAATTCTTAGAAGTCTAAAAATAGAGTGGTCAAGGTCAAAAATTATTGACCTGTAGGGGTATCGTATGACATTTCTTAGAAGTATACAAATAGAATAAGTTTATGGAACGGATAAGAAATTTTTGTTTAGGTTAGCGGTTTTGAAGGATGTGGATTTATAATAAAAGGCTTCCTTGGATGCGCACGATTAAGTACACTTGCATTAGCAGAAATGACGAAAATGGTAGTATGCAAGATAAGAAGCGCAAGAAAAGAACAAGTATTAACTATTGTTGAGGGAAAGAAGAGGTTGGAGGTGTTGATACGAAAAACTAAGAATTAAAAGTAGATTTAGAGGTGTATGAAATAAATAGAAGAATGAGGCAGCTTCGAGTTTGAAAATAAAAAAAACATTTAAACATATTTGGTATTTATATGTTGTAGTATTTAAATGAATTATTGTATTTATATGTAATAAATAATCAAAATTGTGACGTTAGGAAAAGCTTTTAATTTTAAAATGTACCATACTTAAAGTGATGTATGATGTAGTGAAATTTTGTATTTAACTTTAAATGAAATAAATGTGTACACTAATATGCAATAGTGAATGATTAAGAATGAATAAAAATTGTAACATTAGAAAAAGCTGTTAAGTGTAATGATGGAAATGGTAGTACGCATAAGATAGAAAGAGCATAATAATAAATAAGTTTTAATCCTGAAATGTTACGCAACTAACAATACTCTCGTGATATTTTGCGTAAATTTATATTTAGATTTTAATAATGTACAAAATTAACTGATTATTAAGATAAATACTGATGAAAAATAAAATCCTTTATTTATTTCGGAAATATTTGTAATATGTTGTTTATCTAAAAAATTCTAACGATTTTTTTATTAAAGAAAGCCTTCCTTAACTCTGAAATCTTATACATCACAATTCGATATAAAACGTAAATGTATCTTATCATTTTTAATATTTTTCAAATAAATTGAGTATTAATAGTAAATGTGATGTAATATAATAAATATTTAATGTATTTGTAATATGCTTTTTTCTAAAAAAAATTCTAAAGATTTTTTATGAAATAAAGTATTCCTAACTCTCACGATGTATCTTCGGACATTTTACATTTATATATGCAAGTACAACCCATTTTAAATGGATTGTACTCAGAATCAGTAAAAAGTTTGCAATTGTAAAATGCATTGCCCATATAGTATGATCAGTATGATTTGTAATATTATATTTAACTTGAAATACAAGTATTGTTCTAGAATGAAATGTATAATTGCAATTATTGTTGTGTAAACAATAGACGTGTACTTGAACTTTAAAAGCGATGTATGTTTGAAGGTGTGATGGAAGTAAAGATATATGTGTATATCTGTGGAAAGAAATAAAAGACGACTCGATGTGGACGTCTGTATTATCAGTGGGTAGGTGGGGATCCGGGGGAGGGCATAAATAAGGTCCTACAAAAGATGTGGTCCTGGAAATTTAAAATTTGCACCTAATTCTCAGAAAAAAATTTTTTTCAACGCAATTGTGTTTTATAAGTGGGAATTCATCCATTTCATGTATAAATTTATCAAAATATGACTCTTAAATTAACCTATTCCATTTTGAAACAACAAAGAGCACTTAAAACACAATTTTTTGTACTTACGTAAACTCATGTATAAATCTATCAAAATGGTGCTTAACTCAACTAATTCAATTTTGAAACAACAAACAGCGCTTAAAACATGACTTGTTTTTTAATTTAGTTGATTAGGGCTCCAAATCTACAATTTTCGATGGAGCGTGAATATTACTGCTTCAAGAATTGTAGGATAATGAATTTTGCTTTGAAACCATTGTATGCAGGTGTGAATGCAAACATTCTATATTTATCTTAGTCGCAAATGCACATTACAATTTTGAAACGGGATTTGCAAATATATGAATGCAATTGTGTCATTTGTATTGCATAAATACATGGCGTAAGGTTTTCAGATCTACATACTTTTGGGAACTGTTTTGACTTTTGTTTAACGCAAAGTTTTTTCACTTTTAACTGTACTATATTTTCACACTTTCTTTATATGGATGATATTTTACAATAACCTTTTTAGTATATTTTTAAGTTATCATTTCATATAATTATAAAATTATTTGAAATTAACATTTTGTATTCAACACTTACTTAAGGATTCAACTATTTCCTTAACTTATTATATGTTTTGTTATGAACGAATAAGTTCAAAAGTAAATAGGTAATTGAAAATTATTATTAATTTTATTAAATACATAAATAAAAAGTTTACCTCGAGTAGGATTTGAACTTACGACCTGTACTTTGCTAGGTAAACTTTTTATTTATGTACTTAACAAAATTAACAATAATTTTCAATTTCCTTAACTTATTTGTTTTCACTTTTTAACCTTTAAATAAAACAACTGTTAAATAGTTTCACACTCGTTTTCTCTTTCTTTCTTTATATATGTGATAGAGATATTTCATAAGAAATAAAACAATTACACATTTATTTATTTATTATAATACGTAAACGTATAATGTGTAAAAAATACGAACAATTTCCACATTTTTATTAACTTCAACCAACTCACTGGTTAAACATTCCACTTTTGACACAATTTTCAGAGTCTATGTATGTTGACAAAATGTCCTGCAACCACCTAACACTTTTGATTTTTAGTCCATGCAGGTTTGTGGGATCCACCGTTCGGAGGGTAGGGTCTTGAGTTATGGGTGGTTGTGGTGGTGAACCCCTTGGTCTGATTAATTTTTTCCCTCCATATTGGAGTAAAGGTGGCTGCAGTAATGCTGGTGGTGGTGGTGGTGAATGTTTTTATACTCCCATTTTATTAACTAGTATTAACACTTAGGGATGTTTTATGATAAATAAATGATAAAGGACAAAAATAATTAAACATTAATTTATTATATATACATATCTAACAAAAATTATAACTATTATCACATCCTAAATTACTACCGACAAAAAATAAATTACATTCTAAGAAAATTACTACTAATAAAAAGAAAACCTAATTACTAGCTTACATACAGATAACACACCCATCATAGATCAATCCCCTCCAACGTACGCAAAATGTTTTCCCTATTTTTAATATTACGACGCAACCATTATAACTCCCGATTTGCCTTAGCGAGTTCTTCGGTAAGTCTTTCAATTAGCTCCATTCCCATCATATTAACATAGTCGTAAATTTTACGTAACCACGCAACACCTTTTTCCTTAAACGCCTGCAGGGTTGGTGGTGGGTCTCGCTCTTTGCGCTGAGTAAAGTACTTACATATTAGCGATAAATTTTTACCTCGGTCTTGGAGGTTCTGCAGCGGTTGCGATGTTGCTATCACCGTAGTTGCTGGTATGCTGAAACGATAAATAAATTTGGTTGTACTAAATACTCTATGAATTAATAAAGGGAAACAATAATTTTAATGAAATAAAATTATACCTACTTTGAAAATACCTCGATAAATCATCCTCTGCATCGCTATCTCTAATTGAAATTATTGGGATGGATTCTTCGAATAGTGCCTGGATTGGTTTAAATCTCTTCGTTGGTGGTCGCACTAAAACATCATGCAATATGCATGTTTTTTCTTTTTTTAATGACAGTTTTGATCTTTTGTTTGCCGAAGCCATGACTAATTGTATGTAATGAATGAGTACTCAATTAAAACTTTAAGATTATATACATGTAGACATGTTGACGTTAACAAAATTGCTAACAAGTGGAAGTGGTTGGTTGTTTCAACGAACTATAAAGAAAGTGTGGTGTATGCATCCATCTGAACTGAAGTTCTTGCGACAAGTTATAACCAGTTTGCAATATTTGACCTTGAATATCGGTTTATATGACTATACAAACAAATAAAGAGCAGTTTTATACCAGTCAGTACATTGCACTTGTAGCTAGAATTGTAATTGTAATTGTATACCTAAAGTACTTTTATGGTTACCTGAATTATTAATTTTTACATATCAGTTATAATAAATAAAATATTTCCTACAAGTCTATTACTGCATAATCGTCAGTTTGTACTTCATATTTTTGCATTGTTGGATACAGTTTTGAAGGTAACTATGAGTAAGGTTTTACCAAGTAGTAGTGATATTGCTAATTTGACAAGACGGATTATTCCAGTGTTGAAAACCAAAAATGAATTTGTAAAGCACATCCGTATAATTAACACTAATATTAAGCTATTCCAAGATATAATTCAAAATAAAATTTATTTAGAGGCAAGTGAAAATTTGCTTAAACTCGAAAGTAATTTATCATTGTTAAAGTGCTACCTTGTAAGACTTGAACAGTTAAAGAACGCTTCAGAGAAAACACGTACTGGAATTGTCAATGTCGCTAAAAAGCGTACACGCAAATTATGTTGGTACTCTCTAGATTCATGTTTTAATGGTAGGTTACTTACAGGAATTATAGTCAATATAGCAAACAACAAGGACCTTCTTATTTTTTTTACAAAATGCATACAATGGTTTTGTACGAAAGGTTAAAGTAATGCTAAGGCAAACGGTGTTAGAGGTGAATGTTCTTTTAGTTTGCAATTTTATGCACCCTCAAAATCATGTTATCCAGTTGAAGACTTTTGCAATAAAAAATTATGTCATCGATATTGCGACCAATTTTGTGGTATAATGAAAACATTTATTATAAATTACAAAGAAAATTAGAGGAGTTTTCCGAAAGGCATTCTGGTTGGCCATTACATTTGAAGGTGAATATTAATAAATGTCCCATTTAGAGGTAGTCCTTCAACTTACGTTAAAGTTCCTTACTTCATAGCAGTAAAGCATGCCGTAGTGAATGTTACATATAGCGATGCGTATTGCTTCCTGTGGGCCGTTATTTCGGTATTATATCCCGTGCAACATCATTCAGATAGAGTTTGCAGTTGTCCTCATCTTATGGATGTTTTGAATTATGATTCAATTCCCTTCCCCTTTAAACTAGATCATGTAAAAAAATTTGAGCAGTTAAACAACCTCTCCATTAATTTGTTTTACATTCGGGGGAAAGTTACATTACCATTTGTATTAAGTGAAAATCGAAAGGGAACCTATAAATCTTTTAGTACTTTCTGCTAATTATCAATCTGCAGGTGATATTAACACAAAAAATAATACTGTTTATCGTTTCACGTGGATTAAAGATATGTCGGCTCTTTTTTCTAAACAGCTATCAAATAAGGAGCACAAGAAATTCATTTATTAGCGATGTTTGAACAATTTTTCTTCCGATCACGTTCTACAAAAATAAATCACTCACCGTCATCAACTTAATCGATGTTCAGTCAAGCCACCTACGGAAGCAGAAAAGTTTATTCAGTTCAAAAATTTCACATTCTAGGAAAAGGTGCCGTTTGTAATTTATGCAGATTTAGAAAGTATTTTGGAAAAGTGTACAAATTTAACGGACATAGATAATAATACTATATTTCACTCCAAACATTTACCCTTCAGCATTTCTTACTACTTGAAGTGTTCATACAATGATTCTTTATCACGATTTAGACTATATAGAAGAAACGATTGCATGCAATGATTTGTTAAAGAGCTTCAAAGTATTGCACATTGGTCTACCGAAATAATCAATAAAATAATTCCTATGGATACTTTAACTCCCAATCAGGTTGAGCACTTTGAAGGCACCACGATTTGGCACATTTGCGAAAAACCATTACTGATTATGATATAAAAGTTAGGGATCATAACCACTTTACTGGTGCATTTCAGGGAGCATCCACCAGAATTGTAACCTAAATTATAAACACTCCCACATTCTACCAGTCGTATTTCATAATTTGTCAGGTTATGATTATCATTTCCTCGTTAGAGAATTGGCTTCTGTTCCTGGTGCCATTTTAATGCTACAAATAAACAAAAAAGAATATATTTGTTTCACGAAAGTAATACAAGGCACTAAAATTAGGTTTAGATTTATTGACTCTTTCAGATTCATGAGTAGCAGTATTGAAAAGTTGTCGGACTATTTGGAAATACAGGGTGTCCCAAGATATTTGGACACATTTTGATCATGAATGCTGCCTAAACGGAAAACGATAGAAACGTGTAGTTTTCACTGGTGTACTTGATTTAGCCCAAAGTTTTATTTTAGCTATAAAATAATTTTTTCCCACGAATACAAGGTGTTTTAAAAAAATTGCCATTTTTTAAAGCGAAAATAATGAAATTTTTTAAATATAACACTCTGTATTTATTTTGCTGTCATCTAGAAGATGTAATCTTCTACTTTATAAAAATGTATAATATGGTACTATTTATTACAAAAACAAAAGAGTTATATAAGTTTATATAGGTACGCCTACTGTATACACGTAGGTTAGATATACGTTTTGCTGATTAATGCTTCTAAACCAAAAATTATAAAAATATGCCCTTGCTCGGATTCAAAGGGCTCTGTAAGAGGTCAATGACGTCACTGTAAAAAAAGTATTATGTAAGGTACTATTGTCTAAATGTACTGGGTTGTTCATTTAAAAAACCTAAAACTTTTGGCAAATTGTATCTGACTGTGCTGATTAAAATGTATGCAGTCGGTGCATAAAAACTTACATAACTCTTCTGTTTTTGGAGTAAACAGTACCATATTTACATTTTTAGAAAGTAGAAGATTACATCTTCAAGATAACAGCAAAATATACAGGGTGTTATATTTAAAAAACTTCATTAGTTTCGCTTTAAAAAATGGCAATTTTTTTAAAACACCTTGTATTCGTGGGAAAAAATTATTTTATAGCTAAAATAAAACTTTGGGCTAAATCAAGTACACCAGTGAAAACTACACGTTTCTATCGTTTTCCGTTTAGGCAGCATTCATGATCAAAATGTGTCCAAATATCTTGGGACACCCTGTATTTCCAAATAGTCCGACAACTTTTCAATACTGCTACTCATGAACCTGAAAGGGTCAATAAATCTAAACCTAATTTTAGTGCCTTGTATTACTTTCGTGAAAGAAATATATCCTTTTTTGTTTATTTGTAGCATTAAAATGGCACCAGGAACAGTAGCCAATTCTCTAACGAGGAAATGATAATCATAACCTGACAAATTATGATATACGATGGTAGAATGTGGGAGTCTTTATAATTTAGGTTACAATTCTGGTGGATGCTCCCTGAATGCACCAGTAAAGTGGTTATGATCCCTAACTTTTATATCATAATCAGTAATGGTTTTTCGCAAATGTGGCAAATCGTGGTGCCTTCAAAGTGCTCAACCTGATTGGGAGTTAAAGTATCCATAGGAATTATTTTATTGATTATTTCGGTAGTCCAATGTGCAATCCCGTTGTTAAAAAAATATATAGATTTAAATGCCACCATGCGCCAGCAATCTCAAAATGAATTGGATAAAGATTTTTATAAATCAATGAATAATAGCGTTTTTGGGAAGCTGATGGAAAATGTACGTAACCATAAGGATATATACGTTTAACAACGAAATGGGAGAGTCGCTATGGTGCTCGTGCATACATAGCAAAACCAAATTTTCATAGTTGTGCAATATTTGATAATGATATGCTTATCATCAGTAGTATACTTCAATAAACCTATATATGCAGGATTCAGTGTTTTAGACGTTTCAAAAACAAGTTTCATAATAATACTAAGCTCTTGTACATGGATACGGATAGCCTCATATATGCCTTTTCAGTTCCCGATATCTGTGAATGCATTAAAGAGGACATTGATAAATTCGATACATCTGATTATAGCCCCAGCAATATCTTTGGAATTCCATTAATAAATAAAAAAGTCCCTGGCTTAATGAAAGATGAAAATCATGGCGCAATTAAGTTGGAATTTGTAGGACGTGCAAAAATGTATGCTTACATGGTTGATGAAAAAGTTGTAAAAAAATCAAACGTCAAACACACGACGATAAATGATTATAAACATGTTTTGTTTGATGCTGACGTAATAAGGCGTTATCAGCATCTGATAAGGTCAAATAAACATGATGTGTTTACAATCAAACAGAATAAAGTAGTACTTAATCCTTGTGATGATAAACGATTAGTAAATTTCAATTTCACCGATACTAGACCTTGGGAATTTAACGTTACATAGCATTTTATTCGTCTTCTGTTTCAGAAAACAATTTTATCATTATGAACAGTCTTGAAGACAAATTGCAGGAAGAGCTATGGTACAGTAGAGATAAAATCTACAGAAAATACCTGAAGCGTTCTTTGATGGGGAAGTCCTCCCCCGAAAGCTATTTATTTGTACTGAATATATTACAATATATTGTTATTCCTGATGAGTGTTTTTAGTGGTGTGCTATAAACTCAAAGTGTGCAAATGAAATTATTAAAACATTATTTGATAAAAAAATTAAATTAGACGATACCATTAAAAGTTTTATGAAATTGTGTACCGATAAAGGCTACAATTCATTAACTTTTGATGAAGTAGATAGGATCTTAGACGATATGAATGTTCTTGGTGACATATCGCTTAAAACGTATATAAACAATTTATTATGGGTTGATGATTCAACAAATGTTAAATCTACCTTAGAAAATATTGCTTATAAAGGCACTTTATTTATTATGACTGAATGTACTGAGAAAGCGGCATATTATGCTAAGTACAAGTGCCTTGATATTTTGATTGAAATATTATTAGAAACAAATAACAACTATAAGTTTCAACCGCGGGAAATTATGAGCGCCACATAATTTATTACTGGACGATAGACAACATCAATGAAGGTGAAACAAATTCAAATTTCTGCTTGGGATGGAGGTGTGGGCCAGATTCGGTGATACGGCCATCCAGTAATTTAAGTGATTATAGAAGTACTTTAGGTTCACTTTTAAGATAATAAAATTTTAAAAACAAATGTAATATTTATATTTAAAAAATAAAATACTATTATTTTTTTGTGCGTTTTATTTCATCTAAGAGCTACATCCTTTTATACAAACTATATAACTATGAAAAACTTTATCATTTTCCGGAGTATGTTATCTTGTTCATGTGGAAAAGTATACATCGGAACCACAAAACGTAGCTTTGATATAAGACGCAAAGAACGTATGAGATTTTATAGATTAGGTCAACCAGAGAGGTCTGCTGTGGCTGACCATGCCCTGAATAATCTAAATCGTGACATTCAATTTGACAATATGGAAATATTGTCAAGACTAGCTCATTACGATGTTTGTTTACATATGTGAAGCTATTGAGATATGTAAACACCCTAATAATTTTAATAGACAAGAAGAGAATTTCCGTTTAAATAGGTTTTGGCATCTTATAATTAAAAAAAGGCACTTAACCACATTAAGCTACTAAAATGTAAACTTTCACCATCAACACTCATAATAAAATACCTATCTTTTTTGGGGTTTTTAATAGTGTATTTTAAATTATACAATCTAAACGTTTCGATAACACTTACAGTTATCTTCGTCAGTAGTAATATTTGTTAAAAATTGTTAAAGGTGTTGTAAAAAATGTTGTCAAAGTTGAAAAATTAAAACATAAACACCAGCCTGCTATTAATACAACAGTTTGAGAAACGTATAAAGCCAACTATAAAATTAAATTTTAGTAAAGAATAACTAGGTCATAAAAAACTAAATATTGTTAAACTGCCTTAAAGATGACAAATAAGTGTAAAGTTGTGAAAAACTTCAATTTGAAAATGATAGAAGCATTCTCAAATACAAACATCACATCAAATAAAATAAAGTAACCCAGTTAAACCTAACAAGGAGATATCTTTATCAATAAGTGGAAGTGTTATTAACAATGAAAAGCATAATGCAGAACGTTTTTTGTAATTCTTAATTTTAATTTAATTTCAACTACTTATGTTAAATTATAGTGCTCATTATTATGCTGGTTTGCAACATGAAGCTATTGAAATATATAAACACCCTAATAATTTTAATAGACAAGAAGAAAATCTCCGTTTAACTAGGTTTTGGCATCTTATAATTAAAAAAAAGCATATTCGTACGTCTTAATTTTGGTTTTAATTTCAACTTTTGGTATGTCTAGGTTTTTTGCTGTTTTTCCTAGACCTTGAAGCAAATGCTTTACCAATTATATGTTAAATTACCACAGCACTATAATTTAACATAAGTAGTTGAAATTAAATTAAAATTAAAAATTACAAAAAACGTTCTGCATTACGCTTTTCATTGTTAATAACACTTCCACTTATTGTTAGATTGAACTAGGTTATTTTATTTGATATGATGTTTGGATTTGTGAATGCTTCTATTATTTTCAAATTGAAGTTTTTCAGAACTTTACACTTACATTATAAGTCGATTAAATTTTGTTAAATTTGTTTCTTGGCTGACAAATTTCATTGTTAGCTTTCGCCGTAGAGTGTTCTGATTTGTCATTTTTAAGGCAGTTTAACAATATTTAATTTTTAATGACCTAGTTATTCTTTACTAAAATTTAATTTTATAGTTGGCTTTATACGTTTCTCAAACTGTTATATTAATTGCAGGCTGGTTTTAATTTTTCAACTTTGGCAAAATTGTTTACAACATTTTTAACAATTTTTAACAAATATTACTACTGACAAAGATAGCTGTAAGTGTTATCGAAACGTTTAGATTGTATAATTTAAAATACACCATTAAAAAACCCAAAAAAGATAAGTATTTTAAACTTTATAACTAATATAAGTATTTCACAAATTACAAGTTTAATGTTATAAAACAATATCATCCTTATTAATCCATGATCTTTCATCCAATCCCCATCGCTTTACGGATAACTTATTATTCTTGGAGCGAAGCACTTTTTCTACTAGATACACATCAGGATATTTTGTTTTCTGTAATTCATGTTCATAAAAAGTACCTGTTTTCCCTTCATGTCTTCCAGCATGCACGTAGTGGGGTTAGTAATGTGAACTTTCACAATCTGAAGTAGTTAACTAGACCAATTGGGTCTGCTTCCTTTGACGAAAATACTTTTAAATTTATTGATTCGTACTATATGACCCACAGAATATCGATTCCTATCGTATACTTTTATGTGAGTGTAAGCGTATAGCTTTGTTTGATAACCGACATATTTGGGCTTCATTCAAGTAGTTCTATGCTTACGTTTGTTATAATCCATGGTTATGGTATCAATTGTATCAATCCATTGGTATTTACCTTGTAGGCTGAATGACTTATGTAGAGCACCCTTCATGGTTCTAATAACACGTTCCGCAATTTCAGCCTTCATTGTGCTATAGGTGGAGTAATGATTGACTCCATAACGCCGCATTAGTTTAGTAAAATGCTCATTGTAGAATTCTTTTCCTGCATCTGTCTGCAAATTAGTAAGTTTCCGTCCTTTTTTGAATTGTTTGCATGGCTATGGTAACTTCTTGAACTATTTTCGTTTTTAATCCTTTAGTCCATACGTATTTCGAAAAACAGTCGATAACCACTAATATATACTTATAACCCTTATTTTGTTTGGTATATGTGTTAAATTCAGCCAAATCTGCTTGCCAAAGGTCATCAAACCCTCTAATTGTTGTGCGTCTTCGTTTAAAACTTTTTCGTACAGGTTTGTGCATTTCGTTGACGAGTTGTAATTTGAACATGGTACCAATTCATCAACAATTTCTTTAAAATGATATAGTTTTTGTTCCAACGCCAGATAAGCGTTAGAGTTTCCTTTAAAAGCTTTCTGAACTGCTTGAAGACAAAAATCAAAATTTCCTTTACTTACAGCATCACCATCTTCTTCAGGGTCTGCTAACTGTGTCAAACGGTTTCCATCAATTGAACCTTGTTGATAAATAGTATTGATTCGTGGTGACATCTTGAGGGTCTATTTGATTGACAACATTGCAGAGTCTCTTATTCTCGATATCAAATTGATTATCATCAAACGCTTTAAACTGAGGGGTAAATTTCGTGAATTGATGCTAGACATGCGAACGTCCAAATTTGTCAAGGGGCATTTTAGTTGTGATATGTCGACATCAATGCATTTGCATTTATACTGTTTAAAAATCGATTGTTTGGTTTTTCAATGTATCCATCTTCATATATTTCTTCTACAATTGATATTATGTCATTTACGACACCTGTGTTCCCCGCTAATTTTTCTGCCCACAATACCTCTAGATCACGAATTAGTTCATGCATATCATTCCAATATTTATATTCAATGGGTCTGTTTGTTAATTCGTTAAAAACATAGCTCCACGTCCTCCGATTGTGGGTGATGATAATGATAGCAATGGTCTCATTATTTGTTTATACTTTTTGCTGCGGCTTCCTCGAATTTGTCCACCACATCATAATCTCGCTTTGCAACATGTGTAGCTTATAAAATACTTCAATGATTTTTTCTATCTTTTGAATTTACTAGCTTTAAATTTGGTTCATTTGTAATAAATAAATAAACCTGAACTCCCTTTGTATGTGACACCTTTAATAATTATATCATCCCCATTAATTGTAACGGGAGTATTACCAATTGTCCATTTGTTTGTTTTTGTATCATACTGGACTCCATATGTATGATCAATAGAACCTTCAGGATCCCTCATAATACGTTCAACGTATATACGAGGCAATTCATTGTTCTTCTTGAGAAAGATGGGTTCATTATGGGTAGCAGAATCATTTGCAATACTAACAAGTTCTTCCTTGAAAAAACGGAAGCTGACGTAATGGGCTAGTAGCATCCTTATCACTAGTGACACCGGTTGTCTTTTGAACTAGCGGACTAGTGGGGGTAGTAGCGTGCTTTTTTGGAAATATGAATGGGGCTGGTTTTTTGGGTTTAACATCGATCGGCTCCTTATTAGGTGGTTTTTTATCTGGATGTATTTTATTTACTGTTTCAGTTAGAGGATCTATTAGGCGCTTATAAGTACTGTCAAATGTTCTTTCATTATAACGCGAGCAGTTTTAATACTGTTACATTTCTACTGTATTATTTTACTAGCCTGAATCATTTTTTTCTTCAATATCATCTCATTGTTATCCATTGTAGCAAAACAGTTTTACTGAGCAGGTACCGGTTTACCTTGAACAGGTAGCTATTAATACCTAAACAGACCAGTTACTACTACACATGTTTTAGTTTAATTCATCTTGCTCAAATAATATAATTAGATTCGCATTATCACGAATTAGTTGCTTTGGAACTTTACTGTAAGTTTGACCCAAATAGGAACAGTCAATATCGTTATGCCTGCCCATAGAAAATATGCCCTTATGTTATTTTGCTTTTCACAAGCGATATCATCGAATACAAAAATAGAGTTTGATTTTGCACAACTAGGCTAAATCACATCCTGATTGTTACTGAAGTTAAAGTAACCTACATCCTTCATTGGAAGGAAGATTTCCTGTAAAAGTTTGTACTTGTTTTGATTCAATGACTTAGAGTATACGTATACATGTTTAAATTTCAAGCCATTTTTCTCGGTAATCAGACTGATCATTGCGTTTGTTTTACCGCAATTGGATGGGCCGCATATAATTCCACGTGTACTATTAGAAAGTAAATCACATGTTTGGAGTAGTCGACTTTTCTTCAAAGTCATGATTTTCACTTGGAAGTTTTTGCTTCTGAGCAACTACTTTCATCGTTAGTGGATGAAATAAAACTAAGGAATAATTTTAACATTTTTATTTATACACTAGAAATATACAGTGTATATTACAATTATTATAATTTTTTCACTTCTCCAGTGAGCGGGCTGTACTGCACAATAGCATAATGAAGAATAAAACCATAGGCAACAATTCCATTATCGAAAGGTGTTAGAGATTCCATTTCCAATTTGATGTCTACTGTTGAGTTTTTTAGGGATTCATTTTGTTTAGAGCAGTCCATTACGAATACTGGACATGATTTGAATTCGGAATAGTTGAATAATGCGTCTTTATCATTTTCACCATAGTAATCACGTCGGAATTTAAAAAATTGTGATAGGCAGGTATGTATTGGTTGGCACCGAAGTTCAAATGCATTGCTTCATATGGATAATACTCTGAATTCAGGTGTACTTTAAGGTTTGTAACAACCTTTTTTTGTGGTTGTATTAAAAAGTACATTAATTTAAGAATCGTTCATTTGTTTGGCGTAATATTAGAAAAGTTTTAATTATTAATATGTAGAATTGAGAATGGCAATTTAATTGGCATTTCCTAGAACAAATCTTTTGGGTGTAATATTTCATATAGTTATAGTTCCCTTTCTTAAAAATTGGATTAATATTATGGTATCCGCGCAACGCAAGAAAATTTTATGGAATACACTTGAGTTATTCTGAAAGTTTTTTTTTAATTCACTTAATGCTGAATGTTACACCATTAAGCATGATTTTTAGCTAGTTTTTTTATATTTTGTGCCATCATTGATGGTAAATTATTTTCCAATTCATTTTATTTAAAACTAAAGCCTTTGCTTTTTTTACGCACTTTTTAAGTACTGACCTTTTAAGTACTCACCTTTTAAGTACTAACCTTTTAAGTACTTTTTTTCAAGTACTCACTTTGCACTTACTTTTCAATTATTTTACTCATATTTTTTAAAGCATACTTTTATATGGGATTTTTATAATAATTATTTTTAATGGCACGTATAAGTCAGTAATTTTACTATTCTATTATTTTAAATGGCAAGTTTTACTTGAATTACATTTTACAACGCAAGTTCTACATACTTTTATAAATAAATTTGGCGAATTAAACTTCAAAGAAATTCAATAAAGTTATGGATACAATATTTTAAGGATAAATAAGCAAGACATTGACCTCACCAAGTTCACCATTCCGCTTCATAGTTACCAGTTACAGTGTATGTACAGAACCGTTAAAAGGTAATGTTTTTTTATATAATTTAGAATAGTATATGACTTCTGATTTTTTTACGTTTTCAATCATATATTGAATAAACTTATGTATATCATGTTATTTTCTTTTCATTTTGATAAATTGTTTATTATTATTCATTAACTAGGTTTTGTTGTTCCTATATAGATATATAAAAAAAAGACAACATGGCGCTCGAGATTTTATCATTTTTTCATAATTTATAGATAACATTTTTTTATGAATTAAGTATAAGTGAAAATAATTAAGCTTATGAGAAGCAGGCAGTATTTCAGGTATGTTAATTAAACTCTAAATTAGAATCCACCCTATCTCAATTTACCGATGAGCCGACGGCAGTAGCGATTGATATTTGGTAATTTTTTTATTAATTAAAATTATTCGATCAATTACAATCAATTCATTACATCATCGCTTTTGTTTTAATATTATAAGTTGCTTTTAGTGTTTATACATTTGCAGCTATTTGTTGTTATAGGTTTCTGATATTAATGTGATCAAAATTCCCTGCCCTTGCTGACTTTGTGTACCTTTTACCTTGTTGAAATGCAACAATTATGCAACGTAGTTTTTTCAGTTCTGTTAACATTTTTATTGGCCATATGTCTGAGGTTGCTTGTTTTAAAGGAGGTAATTCATATAACTGCCATTGACGAAATGGGACAGTAATAATAGAATTTTTATTGATTCCTTGAAACAAGTTAAGTTTCGCAGCATCACTAAGTGTTAAGTGTGTACTTTCCATTGAATTTTATTTAAGGTTATTGCGGCATCAACTTCGCCTAGTAACAGTTTGTGTCGCTTCTAGATCGAATTAAAACCAACTCTTGGCGCATATTCACTATTACCTGACGATTATCCTCCATTATTCCAAATATGTAGTTCAATGGTATGCATACTGTGAAAGATGTTGCTCATCGAATTCTACTTTTAATGGTTCTTCATTCTTTGGTGACCATCACAAATGGCTTAGTGCTTTGATTTTGCTTACCGTATAAGAAATATATTCCTTAAGCGTAGATGTTATACCTGGATTTCTGCATACATCCATTCTTTGATCACCTAACTCATAACGAATTTCTACGAAAAGAAAGTTCGGAAAATTGTTGGTTAAGCTGCATGCTTTTCTTTCATCTTCTTTTTTGAGCTCAAGTTTACCTTCTATGTACAGAAAACTATCATAAGTAGCCGTAAGCAGATCTTGACTTTGAATTAAGATGCGTATTTCTTCGGATAGGTCCATATTTTTAAGATCCATACGGAAGATAAGTGTGAATATCTGATTTAATTATAGTATCATCAAAATTTACGTTTTGAAAGACGTTTAACGATTCTGCCATTGTAGGTGAGAACTTTTAAACCAATTGACGTTAAAAAGTTTTTCTCTGCAGATGTTACCCTCAATGAAGGTTGATGCCTAATTAATGACGTACTGTAGGGATAATGTCCTTTATGTGAATTTTTGAAAGATGGAATAGGCCCTTGATTAATTTTCAGACCCATGTTCTTTTAGTTCTAAGCGTACTGTGAATGGTTCACTTTCACCAAAGTCTATTAATTCACCCTTTCGATTAGTCAAATTAATTATTATATTACTAATTATGTCAGTGTTTACTTCTAAATATTGAGTATTGCTTGGAGTTTTATCTGGACCATAACCTGGTTGAACTGAAACATCAATCTCATATAATATCCCTTGATAATGTTGCACTCTACGTGTAGATCAGTGTGTTTAAGTATTTGGATGTCTAACGCAGATGTAAAATATTTGGTTCTAATATTTTAGACTCAAACCCTAACATGCGGTCAATGCAATACATTTAAGTTTATTGTTGTTTGCTCTAATGGTAAACTTTTCTGTTGGTATTTTAGATTTTAGATAATCGCTAATTTCATCTAACTCATATGCACTGTGTGGAACATTAATCAAAGCAAATGAGATGGATTTATTCTAAAATAAAATCTATCGTTGCCTGTATAAACGTTTCTAATCCTATTGCAGCCGTAAAATCCAACCAATCCAATAACGTATTCCTTCCTCAAATCTAGCTCTATCGGTGGATAGAAGTTGTAGCTAGCTGTGTTACCAACACTTTCTAAACTGAATGTTATTGACATAACTGAGAAAATTTGATGTTGTGCTGATTATTTACATAAAAATTGTGGGCATAGGTGTCCGCAAATAATTGTATTGAACTCCTGACCTTGGCTGTAATTATAATGTATTTTGCACTCCTGAAAGTAGTTAATCACTTCGATTGACGGTCGAAGATTACCGAAACTATTGTAATACCATACCTTTTTAATACGGTTTTTGTAGCGAACCCAATCTGTACCTGATCCTCTTTGGCTATCTAAGTTAATAATTCCAGATTCATTTTTCCGTGGTAACTTAGGCATGCTATCTCTCATAAAAATATTCCTAAAGTAGGGTACATTTTTAGGGAATTTCTTTAAATCAATATCCGTTAACGGTCTTTCGGGTAATCTATTCAGTTTTTTGGAAACGATTTTAAGTATAATGCACCATCACCAGATTTTTTTGGTTTTAGATATAGTGCACCGCCTTTCTTATTCACGAAGCCCATAGCGATCGATTCCATCATGCGATTATAGCGCGATGTTTCTTCATGCAATTTTTTAGCAATTTTAGTATCATTAAATGCTTTAGCGATTCCTGATGCACCACCAGCTAAAGCACCGATTGCTGATAATCCTGCGAATAACGGAATAAGAAATGGTGAAAACCCTCCTTGTTTAGGTAGGGGAATTACTCTAGGAACTTGAATGTTTTTCTTTCCTCCTAAACTTTTTACCACACGTTTTGCCGTTAAAATCGCTGACTTCTTGCGTCTGTGAAATTTCCGTTAGGTTTAATTTTTTTAGTTACTGTTTTTTGTAAGTGCAATAAATTTCAGCCATTGCATTTTTTATTCTTCTTCAGATTAGATCGACGTTTACACCCCATTCCTAATTTTCTCTTTGCTTTCATGGCGGTACTGACTGATAAAGCTGCAGTTCATTCACCTAATGTTGCGTCTGATGATTTAAAGCATTTTTTTGTAAAATTTTACCCGCTTTATGTCTACTATCTGAATTTCTGTAATCTCTGTAACTGATATCGTGAAGTTTACACTGAGCATCTAATTGATTAATACCGGGGCCACCGCGTGCGAGTCGTTTTTCTAACTTTGTACCAGGACTGCAATACTGGCAACCAGGTAAATGCAATTCAACCGGAAGCTTATTAATTAGAGTATTCACTAAACCGCCACCACTTGCACTCTTTCGCTTCTTAACTAACATTGTTTACCTGGATGGATAGAACGGGGTATTTATACCTAAATTGAGAAAAACAAATCATAGTTATTTCTTTATTTAGTAAATGCTATACATTAGATAAGTAGGACGATACTACAATATTTCCATTAAACGTACAGTGTTATGTGAATTAATAGTATACTTAGCATTTATAACATCATCAATGTCTGTAAATCTCATCACCCTCACGGAATTCTTTCTCACGAAAACGACGGTGGTCCACAACTTGTAGTATGAGCTTTTCATAAAAACACACCAGATTGTAAGATTCAAGAAATTTCAATCTATAGCTTATTATATCCTTTGAATTGAATAGCAGTTGTAGTTTTGTACTTGTACCATATCAGTTTTCAAAATTCATATCCTTTAATCAATTCCCAATTGTAATAAATACCAAGATTGCAAGATAGAGATTCATAATCTTGATCATAGATTATATCTTCATCCTCGTTTACATTTGACCAATCAATTTTATTTTCAATTTATTGGAATCGGATAAATTGTAATTCTACATATGAATGCCATCTTAGAAGCTCATGCCATTCCTTCATATCCAATACTACATTATTGCTTTGATCACAGTTACCACACCCACTACGCACTACTGGTGCAAGCTTGAGGTGCGTACTGTATCCAATTTCCATATGTTTTGCATGATGAGTATCGTTCGATAGTTTATAATAAATATAATCGATTAAGTATTCTTTAGCTGCTTGTTTATACACTTCAGATAAATCATATGGCTGCATGTCAGTGTTAGAAGAATAACCTTCATCATGTTTCCCTTCATTTTTAGTGCTACTACCACTATCACTATTTTGGCAGCACCAAAAACACAAGGTAAAATTGTTATTCATATAGTTACTGCAACTATGTGGGGTATCCATGTATAACGGTGAACTTCTCAATTCGTTCCAGAAATGATGTTATTACTGCCTGCATTATAACGACTGTACTTGCTTGCAATTGCACTAGGACTAAACGCTGTTTAAGAAATGATTCTAATTAAATCATGTGGTGGGGTTGTGGCACCAATATTAAAAACAAAATGTTGTGTTTGTTGTTTTCTCGACTGCACCGAAACTACTCATGAAGACATCCCTCATGTTTAGCTGCGTTTTAAATTCTTCAATTCGAGTTTCTTCTTTCAAATACTCATAAAAACGTTTAAGTAATATACATTTAAAATCATCCGTTTCATCACTATACGTTCACCATACTTAGTATTAATACTGCCATATTAATCACTTTATACTTTTGATATCTCGAGGTAACATGCACTTTTAAAAAGTTTCCAATAGGTGCTTTGGTTTAACCCTGCTAATTCTATGTTTAACAATTACAAGTTGCTAACTGACTTATCTCAACACAACTCGCTGTGGTTTGTATCACAAAAATGTGTCCTTGACTTGAGTACCTATCACAACATGTTTAAACTTGTTAAATACCCACCTACTTTTAGTTTAGTAAATTATTTCACCTTGACTCAATTTAGTCAAATTAAGCACCATTTGACCTTGGTCTACTTTTTATCATAGACAACAACCCGCATTCTTCTTGTTTCCATGAATTGATTCTATTTATATACTTCTAAGAAATGTCATACGATATCCCTACAGGTCAACAGCCTTTGACCTTGACCACTCTATTTTTAGACTTCTAAGAATTGTAATATGATGCTGACATTGTAATTTCTATTTATAGTTTTGACCTTGACATACAAATTTTCCGTCAAAACGTTTGACCGCAGAGTGACCTTGTAATGTGATGATAATGACATTGCAATTTCTATTTTTAGAGAGCTTCAAAAATGTAAATTTCCCGCCAAAAGTTTAACCTTGAAGAGATCCAAAAGCTTACATTTCTCACCACCAGAGGGAGAGTGACCTTGAACTGGTCCAGAATCGGCCCCTAATCACTACTTACAATCAATGTTAATTTTTGTCGAGGATTTAATACCTGCAAACACAAACGTTAATGGAAGACAGAAATTCGACCTGATCGTTCGCTTAGTAAAAAAGGAATGAAACTAATACATAGGTACACTGAACAGTGCTCCTTTACATTCACATTACTCCATGATTTTGGGGGATTGTCTAGAAAGTGCGATTTTCACTCATGAGTTTAGAAATGATGGAGATGTAATTAACAGAACAAAGCTTGATCTTAAGACGACTAAGTGGTATATGAATTTAAGTTGCATACCTTTCAGGGGTGTACATTTTATTACATATTGAGTATTACATTGGGGAGGTTGTGGTGTGCTTTTCTTTACTTTGTCCTTTTTTTACAGTACAGTTTCCTTTATATTATGGTCCTCGGTCATTTTTTATCTTTAGTAGCTATAAACATTACGAAGAAACAGCTAATATTACTCTTTCCGAATACAAACTCTGGTACTACCCTGACTAAGCAACACTTACTGAATTCCGAAATGACGTGATTGCTTTGATCACAACTGTGCCAAGCGACATTACGAGTAAGTGTCAATAAGTAAGTAGCTCGGCAAAACAGCAAACGTGGTCTATTAGTATATTCTTAACTGCCTCTTGAGGTGTTGGCCACATTTTATGCACAAGCAGCATTGTTCGTGAAAAACCTAGTCCAGCTTCTACTCAAAGGAGTTTTTAGAGACGAACTGAGCTTTCTGACGATTAAACCGCTCTTACTTTCTGCCAGTTGAAAATAGAAAAACTCGTTATCCGTTTACATACAAATAAATCTGTGCAACAGTTAATATTAATTTCTTGTGGTAATGAATGAAAAGTTTTAATGCAATATACAATAGGAGACTTTAATAGTAAATTAGTTCTAGGTGTAGCATAGTGAAAAATAACGCTATTATGAGATGGATAGGAAGGAACATGAAATATGAGTAATGACAGTAAGCATGGGCAATCTATTCAGTTGCGTAACAATTTATAGAGAAAGTGCACTGCTTTACGCCTACTGTCTAAAGAGTATGCACTAAACCTTTGAAGCAACAAGTCGTGATTAAGTCCTCGGACGGGGTAAGAAAGATGTAATTTGTATGCTAAATACTTCAAAAATTTTCGTTGGATGGATTCGAGTAAATCTTTTTGATTTTTAAAAATGGGATTCCAAACGAGAACACAATACTCAAGTTTAGTGCGTATCAAACAGAAGAATAAAGATTTAAGCGCATTTATAATCAAGAAAGATCTACAATTACGAAAAATAAAATCCAATATAGAATATGCTGAACGTGACATCTTAATGTGATAACTAAAGCTAAATTCTCTATCAAGTACACACCTAAGTCCTTAACAGTATGAGTCATCTCTAACTCAACAGAGTTTACACAATAAGTAAACTCAACAGGTTTGCTTTTACGTGTAAACGTTACAATCTTGCATTTTGGGATATTTAATTGCCAAAAGTTAGCAACTATGCAAAGCATCAATTTGACACTATAAGAAGTGACAATCATTCATGTTGGTTATTGAAGTAAACATTTTTAAATCATCCGCGAAAAGTAATTTATTGCAAGCTATTATAGGAGCTAAGTTATTTATAAATAACTAGAATAAAAGTGGTCCAAGGTTGAACCCTTGTGGAACACCTGAAATTACGCGAATACACGATGAAGTGAAGTTATTGTTAGTGACTTGTTGAACACGGTCCTGTAAGTAGGATTATAATGAACGCAACAGCGATTGACTAAAACCAAACGCATCTAATTTAGCTAATAAAAGATGATGGAAATACTATCAAAACCCTTCTGGAAGTCTGTATAAACGACATCCACTTGGCCATGATTATCAAGTGCAGTGGCAGTAAACTGTGTAAATGTGACTAGTTAGTCATAGTTCATCTCTTGCCCATGAATCCATGTTCTTCAGAAGAGATTGAACTTTTAACTAAAGGGTATATTTTTGAGTACAAAACCATTTCAAAAATTTTACCAAAGTTGTTTAAAATACTTATTGGACGATAGTTTATGATTTCACTGGGGTCTCCACTTTTCAATATAGGGCATATATAGCAAGTTTCCAAATATTCGGATAAACAACACATTTAATTGAGATATTAAATACATGAGAGAGTGATTGTGAAAAAATATAGATGCAGTCTTTAACTATAAAACTTGGTATTTGATCATTCCCAGAAGTGTTAGAATTTTTTAATTTACGTATGGCATGTAATACTTCTTCAGACGTAATGACAATAACGTTGACAGTAGTAGAATGATGGATACTACGTATATGAGAGGTGTTTCTAACAATGAAAGGTGAGTATACACTACTGAAATAATCCGCAAAAACATTCACAATATCTTGGGGATTGGTGTATCTAAATATGTAACTCTACCCGGAATACGTGAAAAGCCCTTGTTTTGATTATTGAATAAATGCTGTTCTAATTTGGTATTTAACTAATTTGCGAAGACGCTTGTATTCGCTTAGATAATAATTGCTGGCATACCTTTTTATTTTTTTAAAATGATAATACTTGAGAAGAGTATATTCACTCGTAGTTCGTGTGTAAACCATTTGGGATCGAGATGATTTGTATCTATATGTGGGGATCCATGAATCAAAAAGTGTATACATGTATATTTTTATAAAATTGTTCACATGCTACATTAGGATCAGATGTATCTTCAAAAATGCCCAATCAATTAACAAAAAGTTATGGTATAGATTCATATAATCAGCTTTCTTAAAATTGAATCGTCTGCCGCCATTAACATCTATTAAAAATTGATTAGGACTTCTGGTTAAGTACATGAGATTAATGTGTACTGCTGGACGATAAAGATCCTCATTAACAATTGGATAATCATCATGAGATACAGAACAATCTGAATTTGATGTAATTAAATCAGGTAACCTATAGTGAGAATTTACAACAGTATTGTATTGTTTTAAATGCAATAAATGCATGAAATTATACAATGTTGACGATTTTCCATCTTCAATGTGACTGTTATTAAAATGTGGGACATTGAAATCGCCCATAATCAATATTTTTATTTAAAAAAAATTCTTGCTGTTGAAAGATATTAAAGAATCATTTAAAGTCATCGCTAGATACGTTCGGCGGTACATATATTACAATTACATAAAACAAACTGCAACTGAAAATACATTTAATCTCTATTATATCAATGGATGGTTTATAAATGGGGCCATGTACAATTTTTAACGCACAAAATTATTTTTCGCGGCAATAACAGCATCACCTCGCCACTTTTTATTGATTTTTTTTTAAGATTGTGGACCTGAACAGGCTAAATTTGGCCTATGGTGCTAAACTACTTGGAGGATGGATAGAGGAATAATGAATTGCCATGATGCCTATGAACAGCTACCTTAAATTTTCTCATATCATAAGTGAGAGGAAAGCAGGAACTGGAGATCATTCCAGAGTTTACAAGCCGTGTGAAAATGTGGATTGCGCCCGTTTGGTACGAAGTGGAGATTTGTTCATACTGATGATGTGAATGAGCGAACGAGTGTTTCTGAAGATAGCCCGAGATGGTATCAATATAATTCAGCAGCACAAAAGCCGTTGTAATAACGATAATACAAAGAAAGAGCTGAAACCATCCTTCTATGCTCAAGGGACTGTGGAGAAGCTGGACGGTCATTTATGCCTAATCGCTCTTTGTACGATCAACGATATCGAGAGCGTATTAACCCAAGAGGTGAGAATTATATTCCAGATGAGGCCAATTTGGGCCTTATCAGCAGAAAGAGTTGTCGAGAGGTGTACTGTGATCTATACAAAAACCTATTTTACAAGCAGCTGTTTTGGTGCTGACAGAATATGGTCAACCCTGAGATTTGAAGAACAGTCATACCAACAGAGTAATAGAGTCTGAAAACTTAAGAACTGAGCCATTCATACTACAACTGGAAATGATCAATCTTTTTACATAGGCAACACTGAGTTTTGTTAGCATTAAATTTAACTGATTATTGCTTCATTCGAGAATACGTTGAATGTCTTGTTGATTGAATTGCCTATTCAGCTTTAATTTCTTGATTTGACATAGAAGGTGGATTATCACTATGAGTGGACTGAGATGCACAGTGTGCTATCGTCAGCAAAGCAATGGATGGGTTAGTTGTTGAAGAAATAAGGCATTTATGTACAGGAAAAAGTGGCGCTATAACGGATCTGTGGTACGCCCGTTAATGCTAACTTCTTTGGCCATCAACTACGACACGTCTTCGTCTTTTATCCTGCCAGTTGATGAGGTATCTTAACCAAACTGGTGAGTTTGGCAAGTAAATACTTGGGAATAGGTTGAACATTGTCTTCCAGGAAAGAGTTCAGTATTTGAGATATCAGCAAAAAGCGCAGATTCAACACAACAAGCCAAATCGTAATCACATTGTCTTATATGTATCAATTTTCGACCGCAACCCGGTTTTGAAATAAAATAGTAAATCAGATTTGGAGTTATTACGATGGGAAGCGGTATTATTTAGTTTTTTGGCGCAATTGTTGGGATACCGAAATTGTCAAATTGGTTCATTGTTTATACGCTGTGTTCCGTGCGATTGTTTTTCACGGTGATAATTGTTTCATCAGCGGATACTGAAATTCTAGAATTAGAACCCAATTTATGTTCATTTTTTTAAATTAATAGTGCATCAATAATGACGTACCTCATTCGGATCGCGGATGATAAATCGCGTTGGTCAACCCATCACTAGCCTCGGTGTTAGAAATGGATTACCCTCGCCCATTCGCACGATTTGTGCAAAAAAAAATTGTAAGGGGGGTTAGTCACTGTGAGTGTGTTCAGTTAGTGCCTGAACCGGTGGACAAATAGACGCTGTAGCGCAATCTGAGATGGTCTCAGCCAACAGGTGATCACTGTGTTCTGTGACCACACTTTATGTCCATGTGTCCAGCAGTGTTAAACGAACTTTATGTATTCGGGAGGTAATGAGTTTGATTGTTACCGTCTTTGTATGAGCTTTTTCAGGGGTTTCCTTATACATATGGTGTGTCTGGATAATTTCCATAAATAATTAATGTATGTGTGTTCCATGATTGTGCTGTGTGTTGCGTGTCTACCTTTGAGAAAGGAAATGAAACACGTAGCCTTTTCCTTCTTCCTTTTTGTTTATTAAATGGGCTCAACTTTCTAATGTGTGATCAATACTTATTTTAATCTTCTTAAACCTATCCTGCAATGTTACAGTGTCTTGTCTTGCAGGTGTTTTTTGGTTGTTTTGTATTGTGTAATTATTTTATTCCTGGTATGGTGTGAACGCACCTGAGTGAGAAAATAGTGTATTAAAAAACAAGTTTCATAGGACCAGTCTTGATGCACGTAACCTGGTCTTGAGTCTATGTGTCTATGTGTCTATGTGTCTATGTGTCTTGTGTCTGTGTGTCTTGTGTTATGTGTCTATGTGTCTATGTGTATGTGTCTATGTGTCTTGTGTCTATGTGTCTATGTGTCTATGTGTTGTGTCTTGTGTCTATGTGTTTGTGTCTTGTGTTTGTGTCTTGTGTCTATGTGTCTATTGTCTTGTGTCTTGTGTCTATGTGTCTGTGTCTGTGTTCGTGTCTACGTGTCTGTGGTTCATGTGTCTATGTGTCTATGTGTCTATCTATGTGTCTTGTGTCTATGTGTCTATGTGTCTATGTCTGTGTCTGTGTGTCTTGTGTCTATGTGTCTATGTTTGTCTATGTGTCTTTGTCTATGTTGTCTATTGTCTATGTGTCTGTGTCCTGTGTCCTTGTGTCTTGTGTCTATGTGTCTTGTGTCTATGTTTCTTGTGTCTATGTGTATGTATGTGTCTATGTGTCTTGTGTCTATGTGTCTGTGTTCCTGTGTCTATGTGTCTATGTAGTGTCTTGTGTCTATGTGTCTTGTGTCTTGTCTTGTGTCTATGTGTCTGTGTCTGTGTGTCTTATGTCTGTGTGTCTGTGTGTCTGTGTCTGTGTCTGTGTGTCTGTGTGTCTGTGTGTCGTGTCGTGTGTCTGTGTGTGTGTTGTATGTCTGTGTGTCTTGTGTCTGTGTGTGTGTGTGTGTGTGTGTGTGTGTGTGTGTGTTGTGTGTCTGTGTCCGTGTTCCTGTGTGTGTGTCCTGTGTCGTGTGTCCGTGTGTCCGTTTGTCGTGTGTCTGTGTTGTTGTCCTGTGTCCTGTGTCTTGTGTCTTGTGTCTGTGTGTCTGTGTGTCTGTGTGTGTGTGTGTGTGTGTGTGTGTGTGTGTGTGTGTGTGTGTGTGTGTGTGTGTGTTGTGTGTGTGTGTGTGTGTGTGTGTGTGTGTGTGTGTGTGTGTGTGTGTCTGTGTGTTGTGTGTGTGTGTCTGTGTGTCTGTGTGTCTGTGTCTGTGTGTCTGTGTGTCTGTGTGTCTGTGTGTCTGTGTGTCTGTGTGTCTGTTGTCTTGTGTCTGTGTGTCTGTGTTTGTGTCTGTGTGTCTGTGTGTCTGTGTGTCTGTGTGTCTGTGTCTGTGTGTCTGTGTGTCTGTGTGTTTGTGTCTGTGTCTTGTGTCTGTGTGTCTGTTGTCTTGTGTGTCTGTGTGTCTGTGTGTCTGTGTCTGTGTGTCTGTGTCTGTGTGTCTGTGTGTCTGTGTTTGTGTCTGTGTGTCTATGTGTCTATGTTTGTGTCTTGTTGTGTCTGTGTGTCTATGTCTGTGTGTCTTGTGTCTGTGTCTATGTTGTGTCTTGTGTCTGTGTGTCTATGCGTCTGTGTCTTGTGTTGTTGTGTTTGTCTTGTGTCTGTGTGTCTGTGTCTGTGTGTTTGTGTGTCTGTGTGTCTGTGTCTTGTGTCTGTGTGTGTGTGTTGTTGTCTGTGTGTCTGTGTGTCTGTGTGTCTGTGTGTTGTGTGTGTGTGTGTGTGTGTGTGTGTGTGTGTGTGTGTGTGTGTGTGTGTCTGTGTGTCTGTGTTCCGTGTGTCCTGTGTCCGTGTGTCTTGTGTTGTGTGTGTATCCTGTGTCTGTGTGTCTTGTGTCTGTGTGTCTGTGTGTCTGTGTGTCTGTGTGTCTGTGTGTCTGTGTGTTGTGTGTGTGTGTGTGTGTGTTGTGTCGTGTGTTGTGTGTCTGTGTGTCTGTGTGTCTGTGTTCTGTGTGTCTGTGTGTCTGTGTGTTGTGGTTCTTGTCTGTGTGTCTGTGTCTTGTGTCTGTGTGTCTGTGTCTGTGTGTTGTGTCTTGTGTGTCTGTGTGTCTTGTGTCTGTGTGTCTGTGTGTCTGTGTGTCTGTGTCTGTGTGTCTGTGTGTCTGTGTGTCTGTGTTGTGTGTCTGTGTGTCTGTGTGTCTGTGTGTCTTGTGTCTGTGTGTCTGTGTGTCGTGTGTCTGTGTGTTGTGTGTTGTGTGTTGTGTGTTGTGTGTTGTGTGTTGTGTGTCTGTGTGTCTGTGTGTCGTGTGTCTGTGTTCTGTGTGTCTGGTCTGTGTGTCTGTGTGTCTTGTGTCTGTGTGTCTGTGTTGTGTGTCTGTGTTTGTGTTGTGTGTCGTGTCTTGTGTCGTGTCTTGTGTTTGTGTCTGTTGTTTGTGTCTTGTGTCTTTGCTTGTGTCTGTGTCTTGTGTCTGTGTCTTGTGTCTTGTGTCTTGTTCTGTGTGTCTGTTTGTCTTGTGTCTTTGTGTCTGTGTGTCTGTGTGTCTGTGTTTGTGTCTTGTGTCTTGTGTCTGTGTCTTGTGTCTTGTGTCTGTGTGTCTTGTCTTGTGTCTTGTGTCTTGTGTCTTTGTGTCTTGTGTCTTGTTCGTCTTGTGTCTTGTGTCTTGTGTCTTGTTTGTCTGTGTCTTTGTTGTGTCTGGTGTCTGTTGTCTGTGTGTCTTGTGTCTTGTTGTGTCTTGTGTCTGTGTGTCTTGTGTCTGTGTGTCTGTGTGTCTTGTGTGTCTGTGTGTCCTGTGTTTGTGTCTGTGTGTCTGTGTGTGTGTGTGTTGTGTGTGTGTTGTGTGTTGTGTTGTGTTTTGTGTGTTGTGTGTTGTGTGTCTGTGTGTCTGTGTCGTGTGTCTTGTGTTGTGTGTCTGTGTGTTGGTGTGTTGTGTCCGGGTGTGTTGTGTGTTGTGTGTTGTGTTGTGTGTCTTGTGTGTTGTGTGTCTGTGTTGTGTGTCTGTGTGTCTTTGTGTTGTGTGTGTTGTGTTGTGTGTGTGTCTGTGTGTCTGTGTGTCTTTGTTGTGTCTGTGTGTCTGTGTCTTGTGTCTGTGTGTCTGTGTGTCTTTGTGTTTGTGTCTGTGTGTCTGTGTGTCTGTGTTGTGTCTGTGTGTCTTGTTTGTCTGTGTGTCTGTGTGTCTGTGTGTCTGTGTGTCTGTGTGTCTGTGTGTCTGTGTGTTGTTGTTGTGTCTGTGTGTCTTGTGTCTGTGTGTGTCCTGTGTCTGTGTGTCTGTGTGTCTGTGTGTTGTGTGTCTTTGTTGTGTCTGTGTGTCTTGTTTGTGTCTGTGTGTCTGTGTGTCTGTGTGTTTGTGTGTCGTGTGTCGTTGTCTGTGTGTCTTTGTGTGTTGTGTCTGTGTGTCTTGTGTCTGTGTGTTGTTGTGTCTGTGTGTCTTGTTGTGTCTGTGTGTCTGTGTTTGTCTGTGTCTTGTGTCTTGTGTCTTGTGTCTGTGTGTGTTTGTGTGTCTTGTTCTGTGTGTCTTTGTCTGTGTGTCTTGTGTCTGTGTCTTGTTGTGTCTGTTTGTGTCTGTGTCTTGTGTTTTGTCTTGTGTTGTGTCTGTGTGTCTTGTTGTGTCTTGTGTCTGTTTTGTGTTGTGTGTCTGTGTTTGTCTGTGTTCTGTGTTCTGGTTCTTGTGTCTGTGTCTTGTGCTGTGTGTCTTGTTCTGTGTCTGTGTTTGTGGTTTGTGTCTTGTGTTGTGTCTTGTGTCTTGTGTCTTGTGTCTGTGTGTTGTGTTGTGTGTCTGTGTGTCTGTGTCTGTGTGTTTGTGTCTTGTGTCTGTGTTTGTTCTGTGTCTTGTGTCTTGTGTCTTGTGTCTGTGTGTCTTGTGTCTTGTGTCTGTGTTTGTTCTTGTGTTTGTGTCTTGTGTCTTTGTTGTGTCTTGTGTCTTGTGTCTTTGTCTGTGTGTCTGTGTCTTGTTTGTTCTGTGTGTCTTGTGTCTTGTCTGTTTTGTCTATGTGTCTTGTGTTGTGTGTCTTGTGTCTATGTGTCTTGTGTCTGTGTGTCTTGTGTCTGTGTTTCTTGTGTCTTGTGTCTGTGTGTCTGTTGTGTCTGTGTGTTTGTGTGTTGTGTCTTGTGTCTGTGTGTCTGTGTTTGTGTCTGTGTCTGTGTGTTGTGTCTTGTGTTGTGTCGTGTCTGTGTCGTGTTTTTGTGTCTGTGTGTCTATGTGTCTGTGTGTCTTGTGTCTTGTGTCTTGTCTGTGTTCTTGTCTTGTGTCTGGTCTATGTCTTGTGTCTTGTGTCTGTGTGTCTTGTGTCTGTGTTTGTGTTTTGTGTCTTGTGTCTTTGTCTGTGTCTTGTGTCTGTGTCTGTGTGTCTTGTGTCTTGTGTCTTGTGTCTGTGTTCTATGTGTCTGTGTGTCTTGTTCTGTGTGTCTGTGTCTTGTGTTTGTGTTTGTGTCTATGTTCTTGTGTCTATGTGTCTTGTGTCTTTGTTGTGTGTCTTGTGTCTTGTTTGTTGTGTCTGTTCATGTGTCTGTGTCTTGTGTCTATGTTTGTTGTGTCTTGTTCTTGTGTCTGTGTTTGTCTGTGTGTCTTGTGTCTGTCTGTGTGTCTGTGTTCTTGTGTCTATGGTTTGTGTCTTGTGTCTGTGTCTTCATTTGTGTCTTGTGTCTATGTGTCTGTGTTCTGTGTGTCTGTTCTTGTGTTGTGTCATGTGTCTTGTGTGTCTGTGTGCTGTGTGTATGTGTTGGTTGTGTTTGTGTGTGTCTGTGTGAGTGTGTCTGTGTGTCTGTGTGTCTGTGTTTTATATCTGTGTGTCTGTGAGTCTGTGTTCTGTGTGTCTGTGTGTGTGTTCGTGTGTGTTTGTGTGTTGTGTTGGTGTGTCCGTGTGTCCGTGTGTCGTGTCTTGTCCGTGTGTTGGTGTCTGTGTTTGTGTTTGTGTCTGTTGTGTGTGTGTGTGTGTGTGTGTGTGTGTGTGTGTGTGTGTGTGTGTGTGTGTGTCTGTGTCTGTGTCTGTGTGTCTGTGTTTGTGTGTCTGTGTCTGTGGCTTGTGTCTGTGTGTGTTTCGTGTCTGTGTGTCTGTGTGTCTGTGTCTGTGTTCTGTGTGTCTGTGTGTCTGTGTGTCTGTGTTCTGTGTGTCTTGGTGTCTGTGTTCTGTGTGTCTGTGTGTGTTGTTGTGTTCTGTGTGCTGTGTTCTGTGTGTCTGTGTGTCTGTGTGTCTTGTGTCTGTGTGTTTGTGTCCTGTGTCCGTGTGTCGTGTGTCTGTGTGTCTGTGTGTTGTGTGTCTGTGTCTGTGTGTCTGTGTTGTGTATGTGTTCTGTGTTATCTTGTGTTTGTGTTCTGTGTTCTGTGTATGTGTCTGTGTGTCTGTGTGTCTGTGTGGTGTTTTGTGTGTGTGTGTGTGTGTGTGTGTGTGTGTTGTGTGTGTCTGTGTGTCTGTCTGTGTGTCTGTGTGTTGTGTGTCTGTGTGTCTGTGGTCTGTGGTCTGTGTGTCTGTTGTGTGTGTGTGTGTGTGTGTGTGTGTGTGTGTGTGTGTGTTCTGTGTCTTGTGTCTGTGTTCTGTCTGTCTGTGCGTCTGTGTGTTGTGTGTCTGTGTGTCTGTTCATGTGTCTGTGTTCTTGTTGTGTGGCTGTGGGCTGTGTCTATGTCTGTCTTGTCTGTCTGTGTTCCTGTCTGGTTAGTGTCTGCTTCTGTGCCTGTGCCTGTGCCTGTTGTGGTTTTGTGCTTGCCTGTGGTTGCTGCTTTCTTTGTTCTGTTTGTCTTTATGGCTGTGGCTGTTGTCTTTCCTGGCCGTGCGTGTGCCTGTGTCTTCTTTGTGTTTGGCGCGGTGCCAGTGATCATTGTGTTTTCGCCGGAAAACGTCTGTTGGGTAATTTATGTAGTATCCACGATAACTCAAGAACGATATAGCTTAAAATTTTGTTTACTTGTTTTCTTGACTTAACTGATTTTGAAAAAAAAACAGTGAAATTTATTATGGTCATTTTTGGTTTCATCAAAAACTAAAAACAATATTTTCAACGAGTTAAAATACCTAAATAGACTTTAAACATGTATTTTAATTATTTCCATTCAATTTTTTGATGACGCGTAATTTAGCCATAAAAGAATGTAAATTTAATTTAAAATTTTAACATTTGAATGACTTTAATTAATAAAAATGCCAATTTTTAAAGAAAATTTAATTTTGCATTTTCCTATAAAGTTCTTTAATATAACGCAATTTAAAAATGAAAATAAACGAAAATGGTTTGTATTATTGATATCTTATGAATTTTTTTCAAATGTATTTTCCATTAACTTAAATAAGTTTTAAACGTATTCTGACATAATTATTTTTTTTTACCGTCTTTGTTTGGTATAAAGATGATGCAAAATTATTCAAAATTCAATAATAAAAATTAAATTGTTTTTCTTTTAATTTTATTACCTCTTTTAAATTTTAAACATCTATTTGGTTTGTTGTTTTTATTTTTATAATGTTTCCTTTGTAATGAACTTATTATAATTTGTATAAAATATTTCTTGAAATATATATATATATATATATATATATATATATATATATATATATATATATATATATATATATATATATATATATATATATATATATATATATATATTTTATTTCTTTATGTGTTTGCAATGGCGTCGATTCTCCGGGTTGTTTTTCAATGTCAATTTCTAAGAAAACTTTAAAGGGACAGTGTAGCTGAACAAAGTCAACAGGCCAAATAAACTTGAACTAAACTGTAAGATTTTCTTATAGAAATTATACTCTTATCTTTTATCGACACTAACATAACAAAAAAGAAAAGGAAAGTCGGACTCCATCAAACCAAAAGAAAATGGACCAAAAATTGGCAACATTTCCAAAATCAACTGACAAGTAAATTTGGGCAAATTTTCTTTTATACAATTCTTTGAAAAATTGAAAAAAAACTGAGAATACCCGCAATCTACGATAATACGATTAACTATTGAAGAACCAAAAGTGCAATGAAAACGAAATGCACGCATTTAAACCATAATTTAACCAAGAGTTATCTAAGAAAATGATATGGGAAAAACATAAAGATCTGGATTTACAACCATAAAAAAATTACAAGATATAACCCAATAAAAAATGAAGTGAGACATAAAAGAAATTACAGTAACATGGTGTCACAAATGAACGTGATAAAAGGTTTAAACAGCGAAACAAACCAATTTAATGCAAGTAATAAATAATTCTTTGGATATTGATATACAATAAAGATTTTTGTAAGATAAAATCAAAACAACAGAATAACGTCAAATTAATCATTGGATAATTTGAAAACCAGTGATGAATCAAATGACTGAACTCAAAAAACAAGGAGATTTTAAAAACAATTATGCATAATAGATTTAGAATGGGGACCATCCAAAATACTACAAGACTAGGAAAACCGAGACAAACCAAGGAAGAACTAACCCAAAGATATTATCTAAAAACGACAAGGGAAAAAATCATCAAACAAATGGAAGTTAAACACGTACGGAAAAATATCTTTTTTTATACCAACCAAAATTAAAGAAGATCATAATATTTGTAACATAAAAGAATTTAAAAAAACAAAATAATAAAAACACAGAAAGATTGTAAAAAGACATCTACGTCATATCTAGGCATCGGCAATAAATACCTGTTTTAAAATAAGAACGATATTATAAAAGCAAAAAGGACCATAATATTAAATTAAACAACAGAATTAAACAAAAGGTTAAACATTTAGGCGTAATTTAATATAAACATTAAATAAAAAACAAAATCATCTGCAAAAATTAAAAGAAGAATCAAGCCAAGAAAACGGAAAAAAAAACAGAACTGAAAGAAAAAGTAGTAAAATATAAACAAGATATAAAACAATTTAAAGCAGGGCATTGGTTTGGCAAATTAAAATATATATATTATATATATATATATATATATATATATATATATATATATATATATATTTGTTTTTTCGGTCTGCGTGTTCTGCTCCTGGTATCTCGAATGAACTGAGGTCCTTTCTGATGGTCGACGGTATTTGTATGCTGACTATTGGTCGATGCCCTGGTTATTGGTCGTTGCCTGCTACTTATTTCACTTCTACTTTCTCCTTTCTTTTCCTTTCTCTCTGATTTTCCTTTCTCTTTTGTTCGGGACTGCGTGTTTCTAAGAATAGGCATCAGGTCAATAGAAATCTCAGTGTCGTCTCGTGAATTCAAATATTGGTCGTTTTATCTCTATAGCTTCCTGATAGGTACTTATGTTTGCTATTATCCTTGTGTTGTCAAATCTATGGCGTGTGATATCCTTTACTTGTTATGTAGATGTTTCTGTTTTTTGAACTGCGTTACGATGTTTACCGTCTCTCATTGATGCGTCTGTTTGTTTGACCTATGTTGTTCATGAACAATGTTGAATCTGTATACTCATTGATATTCAAGTTCTGTTTTAGTTATCGTGTTTGTAGCACGTTATAATTTTGTTGGTTGTAAAGATGGTTTTGAAGTTATGTCTTTGAAATTTTTATTCTGTCTGTGGCGTTCTACATATGGTAGATAATTTGGCTGCTATTTTATATATTTATTTTTTTTTATATATATATATATATATATATATATATATATATATATATATATATATATATATATATGGGGTGAGTCAGTTTTGTAGACAAACTTTAACAGGAGATAGAACACATGTTTCTAAAAGAAAAGTTCCTATAAACATATGTCGTAGAAGGCTTCGTTTCGAGATACAGGGTGTTGAATATAATTTTTTTCTCAAATTTTCATTATAACTCATAAACGAATGCTTAGATTTTTTCATGTTGGGGGGATAATGTCTATTAATTAAGGGGCATAAAACAAGGGATAAGAATGTTCACAAACTTGCACAGTGGCGGAGTGGAGGGGGTGCTCAACCCTTTCATAAACAGAACTTCTACGCCAATGACTATTTTTTAAAAAACTGTTATTTTCATTATCTACATACAGTTTAACAAAAATAATGTACCTTCTTCTGTTTCGAAATTCCTGTGCGTTTCGAGTTATTTTGATTTTTAGTGTTTGATGTGGTACTAAGTTAAGTAATGTGCTTTATGTGAATAATTGAATATAAAGTTTTAATAAAAAGATATAATAAAACATTTAGAGCCATTTTAGTACCTAACGATCGTTTCTTTAAAATTTCAAATACATTTTCATTTATAAATAGGTAGGTTATCGGTTTTTTAGTATCCATTGTTATTATCCTCGTATAAAAGAAATGCATAATTATTATTGTTATGCGGTCAATACTTTCTGTATAATTATGTATGTATCAATTTCGCCATAAACATGTATGTAGTTTTTAAGTGAGATTCTAATAAGTTATAGACCGCTGCTCACTTGTTCTCATTAAAGAGCCGCCACTGTATCAAGCCATACTCAAATACAAGACTTTTGTAAATTGAAATCTGTTTAGTACACTAATTTTAACAATCCTTATTTATTATTGTAACAATATTTAATTAATAATTGTGAAATTAATAAGAATTCTTAGCAATAACGATTTATAAATAAATAACAATAACACTAGTATAATAAAAATAGACACTTTGTTCAAAATGTAAACCGTTCTTTTCAATACACATTTCACAGCGATGTACAATAGAACGTCTTAAGTTAACTAAATGATGCACCCTTATTTCATTGCAACAAAATATAATACTACTTGGAAAACAAGTAAGTATTAAATTTTATATTTTGAAAACAGTTTGGCTTTTTACAAACACTTGCTTCATCTTGAATAATTTCACTGTTATTAATTATTGTTTTAAGTTCAAAAGTTATTTCATTTGATTTGCCAGCTTTTAATTGGTGTAACATGCCATTTACATTTACAAATAGCGAACAAGCCGACATTCATTTTATTTATGGGTTCGCATTGGAATTCAAGGTACGCAGCTAGGAGTATGGAAAAGATTTCCAAATAGACGACAACCTCATCATTCCGTTTTGTGAGTATCCATCGTCGATTTGTTAACCAGGGTTTGAAAAATGTACATGAGGGCCGACAGAACAACCGTGGACGAGATAGAATTGGAGAGGGTATATTGCGTGAATTTAATAGGAACCACGACAAGTACTCGACGTACTGCTGTTGCTGGTATTTCCCAAAGTAAAGTTTCCGGGTTTTAAAACGGGATCACAGACCCATATCATTTTCAACCTGTTCATGGTTTATGTCCAGGTGACGCCGAACGAAGACTTGATTATTGTAGGTGGGTTCTTAACTCCATTCAAAATAATAGAGATTTCTTATCAACATACTGTGGACTGATGAATCCTGTTTTACTCGTCGTGGTATCATAAACTTTCACAATCTGCATATGGGCACATGAAACCCACATGCCATTCGACCAAGAAGTTTTCAACATGAATTTAGTACAAATGTCTGGATTGGAATTTACGGCAACCACGTGTTTGGACCTTATTTCTTGCCACAACGTGTAATTCAGAAAATTTCCTACAATTTTAGAAGAAGAACATGTTAATATGTGGGAAGACATTCCTTTGATTTAAGAGGACATTCTTGGTTTCAGCTTTATGGATGTCCGGCAATTATGAAATGTAAGAAATTGGCTAAACAAAATTACCAAGGTGGATATCGTGAAGTCCAGTGGGTGACCTTACAATTTAACGCCACTTGACTTTTTGTATGGGATTCATGAAAAAGGTATACCACTCCGGTTAATACACTTGAAGAATTCACAATCGCATCAGAGATGCTTCCAATGAAATAAGTGTGCATCATTTAATTAACTTAAGACGTTCTATTGTACGTCGCTGTGAAAGGTGTATTGAAAAGAACGGTTTACATTTTGAACAAAGTGTCTAATTTTATTATACTAGTGTTATTGTTATTTATTTATAAATCGTTATTGCTAAGAATTCTTATTAATTTCACAATTATTAATTAAGTATTGTTACAATAATAAATAAGGAGTGTTAAAATTAGTGTACTAAACAGATTTCAATTTACAAAAGTCTTGTATTTGAGTATGGCTTGATACAGTGGCGGCTCTTTAATGAGAGCAAGTGAGCAGCGGTCTATAACTTATTAGAATCTCACTTAAAACTACATACATGTTTATGGCGAAATTGATACATACATAATTATACAGAAAGTATTGACCGATAACAATAATAATTATGCATTTTCTTTTATACGAGGATAATAACAATGGATACTAAAAAACCGATAACCTACCTATTTATAAATGAAAATTATTTGAAATTTTAAAGAAACGATCGTTAGGTACTAAAATGGCTAAATGTTTTAATATCTTTTTATTAAAACTTTTATCAATTATTCACAAAGCACATTACTTTTTAAAAAATGGTCATTGGCGTAGAAGTTCTGTTTATGAAAGGGTTGAGCACCCCTCCACTCCGCCACTGTGCAAGTTTGTGAACATTCTTATCGCTTGTTTTATGCCCTTAATTAATAGACATTATCCCCCAACATGAAAAATCTAAGCATTCGTTTATGAGTTATAATGAAAATTTGAGAAAAAAATTATATTCAACACCTGTATCTCAAAACGAAGCCTTCTACGACATATGTTTATAGGAACTTTTCTTTTTAGAAACATGTTTCTATCTCCTGTTAAAGTTTGTCTACAAAAACTGACTCACCCTGTATAATTATAATATATAAATTATATATTTTTAATTTAATGGTAGTTTGAAAATAAACAACTCTTTTTGCTACGCAGCTTTGGATTTTTATCAAGACTAAAATTAATTTAATATGACAACTTTCTGATGTAATGGTACTTACAGTGCAAGTGAATGTTAAATTATTAACATCTCTTTAGATAATTTGGAATTCTTATAATTTAAAAAAAAAACAAAGTATATAAATAATCACCATTAACTACTTTTACAAAGATAGGAAAATTCAAAATACGAACATGTCATTAATTGACAGCTGAAATTGCAATGCGTTGTTAATTGAAAAAGCATGTTTATTTTAGATTTATTTCTTTCTTTGTTTTTAAAAGATATCAAGAATCTGACATTTCGATACTCTATTAACTAATGACAGTAAGTATTAATATGAATTAAGATGTTGATGTCTATTTTTTATTAATTGCATTAGGTTAACGTTTCAAATGTAAAGAATTAATGTTTTGTTGTTGTTTCGTTAAAGATGACTTTAGTTCCATTAAAATTGGCCTTCTCCGTGTTTATATTATGTTCTGCTAATCACATGTTTTTTTTAACTTTAGTCGTCTTTTTAAACCGGTTTTGCCTATATTGTTTGATTGCAATTATGACAAAGAATTGATTTTTCTGTAATGAATATTATTGATTACTTTTGTGTTATGTGTCAACTAGATGTTGTTGGTCCTTAAAACATTAATTTTTATTGATGTATTTTAATAAGGAATAGTTCTGTTAAAATTTTTTGTGTAACTTCTATCTGTTCGATGTTACTGTTGTTAGAATTGTTTCTTTCAATTATATATGTGTATGTAAATTATTATTGAATTAGTATTGAAAATGTTTATTAAGAAAGATGGAGGATATGAATCTTTAATAAAAATATTACATAACTTCTTTAAGTTTTTATCTAATAATGTAGGGTGGCTAATTCTTTGAACTCTAATTTTTTGAGTAAGCACTAGGGTAAATACACCAAAGTAAACACTAATATTCATTCTAACATAAAAGAAAAATATGTTCCACAGAAAAAATCAAGAGTGTTCCTTGCCACAATTGCAAACATATATAGGTCAAACACCTCGTGTTTTAAAGATAGACTGACGTCACATAAAGACATCTTTAACGAAACCAGCAATTCAAAACGATTAATTCTGTCTTTTGAACGTTTTACCTAATGCAATTAAAAAAACAATTTTATTCATATTCATCTTACTGTCATTAGCTAATAGATATCGAGCAATGTCAGTGATTATTGATAGCTGATTTAAAAACAAATAGAAAATTGAAATCTAAATATTAGATATACCTTTCAATTAAACTTTAAATTAGAGTCGAATTAATGAGATGTTCGTATTTTGAATTATATCCTATAAATTTTGTAAAATGTAGTTAATGGTGATTATTTATATACTTCTGTTTTTTTGTAATTATAAGAATTCCAAATTTATCTAAAGAGATGTTAATAATTTAAGAATTCACTTTTCACTGTAAGTACCATTATAATATCATAGAAAGTTGCCATATGTAAATTAATTTATAGCCTTGATAAAGGAAATAAACATTTCGGAAAGCTCAGTGTAGCAAAAACGGGTTGTTTTTTTACAAACCCTACCCATTGACGACTTTCCCAAAAAAAATTTTAATTTTGATTTGCAACTGATCTTCAAAAATTATATATCCATTAGTGACCTGACAAGGATGAGAATAATTATTATAATATTGTACCCATAATCTAAGCCTATGGAAATGAGCTGTGTTGCACTTCCTGCCTAATCAACGCCAAAATGATGAAATATGAAGTGCGTGTCAAGCAAACCAATATCTACCTATCCTCTATTGTTGGTGAATCTGAGGAAATCTACTAATATTGAATTGAAGTTTCTAGATGAAACGTTTGTGTAGGTAATTTCCCGCAACTTGTGACAATGGTTACTAATGAATAAGTATAAATATCGACAACTTTCGTCTAGAATGCTCGTCACCAAGGGATTTCGTAAAAACATTGTACTCGTTCATCGCTAATGATGTATCTTTAATATAATGAGTAAGTATGTAGGCTGGAATTGAACGTGTTGAAATGAGACTGAAAGAAAATCAGGTTGGTTACTTGACCAATATTTTTCCTTCACCCTGTACCTATAACAATATTATTTGTATTACCAGATTTATACCTAAAAAGAGAAAACAAAAAAAAAAAAAATTTAAGATCATGGTTTACATAATTATATTTTGTGTATAATTAACATAGGTTAAAGGGAAACCGCAAGCGTTCGATTTGATAAGAGTGTAAAAAGTTGCCTTTTATACATTAGTCGATCTTGTGGAACGGTGAATTACTTGCTTACAGAATTAAAATAGGTAATCTATACTGCAATTTGTTAGAGTAATAAATTATAATAATTATATTCCCAGGTTAGCCCTTTACTATATGAACATCATCTAGTTACAATTTACTTTCAATATAAATTGTTAACTTTGACCAATAAGAACAGTTCAATGGACCTGATGTTATACTCAGCAAGCTCACAACGTATCTCTGATATCGAGTATTGATACTGGTTTATTAGTAAGTAATGTTTATTTTTAACCTCCAACCTACATATATGTAGGTATAGAAGGTCGACCGTTTTTCACTAACCCTAATCGACGTATTAGCTCATTTTACACGTTTTGGCCAAGTTTAGCCAAGATCGGCCGTGATATCTGGGTGTGTGTCTGTGGATGTATTTTAGTATCCACGATAACTCCAGAACCTACGCATATATAACTTTGTATTTAAGCTTGTTTTCATTTCGCTTGGAGCTGGTTGGATTAGTACATAGAGTATGGAGCAAGTTTGTGATTTTGATCAAACTGATTCTAAAAAGTGCATATTTACAAAGATTGATAACTGAAATACTTAGATATAGACCTTAAACATGTCAATTAATTGTGTTCTATGCAATTTTTTGATATGACGCGTAATTTAGCTGCAAAAGATGTCCTAAGGTAGAAATGTGTTAGTTCAATTTTTTCAATGTCTGAATAACGATTAATTTTATAAGAAAAGGTGTAGTTCATATGGTTAAAGAATTTAATTTCATAACATTTGTTTAAGTTTCTGTAATATAACGAAGGTAAGTCTAAAAATTAATTAAATGTGAATGAAAGTGGTTAAGTTGTATTATTGACGGGCGGCTTCGGAATTTTTTTTAAGTTAACGTGTATTTATGCATATTAATCTCTATATGACATAAAGTTTTAAACGTCAATCTGACATAGATTATTATATGATGCTGCCTTCTTTCGTTATGAACGTATAAAAAAGAGGTTGCATGGTAATCCTAACAAAATTACAATTAAAATTATTTCATTTCTAAGTTTTTAAGTTAGCATCTAGCTGATTATTAACCTCTCTCGGACATGAAGTTTTAAACGTCTGTTTGCTGTGGTCTTCGTTCCAGACTGATTCAAGATTCTATATCTTATCTGATTCGACCTTTGACGGATGTGGGTCAATTATTTTCCTGATTGTAACCCATGCGAATGCGGAGAGCCTTATAGGTAAGAGAGCATTAGATCACTTCCTGAGAACTCATAAGAACGAATATTCACAAAGGCGAAAGATGAAATATAAGAATCGCCAAACGTGTCTGGAACAAAGACTCTAGCGCTATCCATTGGTATAGTCGTACAGATAGTGCTAAGGATCGATGAAACAACTTTGTCGTGAAATTCCAAGCCACTTACATCGTTACTAATGAAAATCCAATATGACACAAGCTTTACGTGTACAAGAAGAAACATTTGGATCCCCGATTATACGTAAAACATAATTGATACGTCGTACAAACTCGGTTGATGAATTTATGGTCTTTTAAGTTACGACTCACTTTGTATGTATGTTGGACATATGGCAATTGCACTAAAATCGTGTTGAAATAAACTGTTGCAAATCATGTGATTACTTTAAATATTTTGGATTGCTGAACCTATAATCAGGCTATTGTTCTTTTGGTTTCTGGTACCTTCAGATAAGTACATGGAAAACGCCATTGAAAATGCGTAGTGAAAAACATGTAAATTTGGAAAAGGTGTTCCTAAAATTGGATTGAATTGTTCAAGGTTAAAATTTAAGTCAGCCGTTGCTGGTTTGTATTCTTTCCAGTATAAATAAGTGCCTGTTGGGGACTTCGATTTAGTTCGGACTTTAATGGTTCTTCTGCTACATTTAGCTTCGTCAATAGGTAAGCTATTGCACATTTTCTTAATAATAAACTTAACATATATTAATACAGGTGTACCATGTTTTGAAATTTTACTACATCATAAACGATCATATTTTATAAAATTTGGTTATTGATTTAAATTCATAACACGATTTTTAAGCAATGTTGCCATATAAGAACATTACAAAGATGATGTCGTATACTAGACCATAAATTCATCAACCGTAGTTTCTGAGTATCGAGTATTAGATAAAACGGATTTATTGCTAACTTTGTATGTTGTTGAATATAACATTGACTAAACATACAAAGTGAGTCGTAATAAAGGTACCTAATTCATCAACCATTTTACGTACTAAATTAGCATCAAATTTTTACGTTTAAATAAGCCATTTACTCACATGAGTCGTAGACCATAAATTCATCAGTTTACGTATCAAATGCAATTACCCAGAATTTAAAGTAGTCGGACCAAAAACGACACCACGCAGAAATCCACGTGGCGGACGTATATAACTTGTCACCTACAGTCACTATGAATCATTCATACTTGACTGAGCTGGACTGGATTCAATCCACCTGAGTTCTAGGCAGTCGGTACTAGGTCATAACTAAAATAAGTCATATTTCAAAGAATAAAAATTAGAAAACCTTAAACCTGAATTCTAATGTACTGTGTTCATGCATTCTATAAATGAGCGAATTAGCATCACAAGAGTTTACCTAAGAAGTAGGCGAAAGTAGCTCTAGAACAGATTGTTGCAATGTCTATACGTTAATTATCCACTAAGAAACTACGGTCGTACGGCATGTGCGTCTTATAGAGACCCAGCATTCTCCCAATGAAACAAGAAAGCAAAAGTAACGACACCAGAACGGTCTAAAAATTACTCAGACTGACTGACAAGGGCTCAGTTGTAAGTTGCACAGTCCGCTTCGTCTAGTATGAATGTATTCTTATGCTGATGATCTGTTGACTCTGAGGTTTAACGTCACGCACGTGGATTATCATCGTGGTGTCGTTTTTCGTTATGTACGTAAATACTGGGTGTGGTTTTTAATTTTCTAGGAATTGATACGTGTAAAACTCGGTTGATGAATTATGAGTCTTTAACGACTCTACTTTGATGTTGTTAATATGGCAACATTGCACTAAAAATCGTGTTAAATTTAAACTGTTGCAAACATGTGATTACTTTAAAATTTTGGATTGGTGAAAATAATCAGGCTATTGTTCTTTGGTTTCTGGTACCTTCAGATAAGAAGGAAAACGCCATTTGAAAAATGCGTAGTGTCACATGATAAAATTTGGAAAAGGTGTTCCTAAAATTGGATTGAATTGTTCAAGAAAATTTTTAATTCAGCCTGTTGCTGGTTTTATTCTTTTCCATATAAATAAGTCCTGTTGGGGACTTCAATTTAGTTCGGCTTTAATTTTTTGGTTGCTTCGCTACACTAGCTTCGTCGGAAAGCTATTCACTTTTCATTACTAAACTTAACATTGTTAATACAGGTGTACATGTTTTGAAATTTTACATACATCATAAAGATCATATTTTATAAAATTTGGTTATGATTTAAATTCTTAAGGTATTTATATAGGTTTTTCCTGGTTCATACACATTTACTGAAGATTAACATCCTTCGTGCTCCCTAAGAGATAGTTAAATCGTTGCTGGCAACACATTTGGATATCATTCGTCAAGGTGTGAAATGTTGGTTATGGGTCTTCGAACCTGAATGAAAACAGTGTACGATTACTTTCTCCTAATATCTTCCGCATTAACAGAAGAAATATATGTTAACCTACGACTCGTTCTGATAAGTATTATTGTTGCGCATACAAAATTTTACCTGGTGAGTGACTTTTGCTAGTTTTCTGTATCAAGAGCTCGTTACTGTACTTTGAAAGTTTTATAACCATTACATTACTGTGTTTGCTACTTGATGTTAGTGTGTTATCACAATTATTTTAAGCCTGAAACTAATGCTTATACTTTATGGTTAAACCTTTGCTTAGTAATCGAGAGTAACATCATACACTTTTACCTGTAAAAGATAAGTTGGTTATTTCAAATTGTTATACATTACATTTGACATTACAATCCAATTTGTACTTTATCTGTCAATCTCTAACGTTTCTTATGTACTAGTTTTACTCTGATAAATAACCATAGTTGTTCAATGGTTAGAACTACTTGTGTTTACTGCACATACAATCAGCTGTTGTTGACTGAAGTGCTAGTCGAGTTTAAATATACCATATATGTCATAAAATTTATGCAAACTGCTGGGGTTTCAATTACTGTGTAAACAAATTGCTTATTTAACTGTTATCATTGGTGTATAACACTGTTATTTTATTTATTTCTGATACAAGTTTAATAATTGTTAGTATAAAACTGTTTGAAATAGGATTTACTAAGTTGATTTTTTGTTGGTTGGTAGCTATGCTTACCAATAACTGTATCAATTTGTGCTGCGCCTTTGCTAACTTCTTGTATTGCAATTGCCGAATCGGTAATGAGCTTCGCCTTTCAATATTTTAAACGCTTCATGCTTACTATTTTGTTTATCATGCTCATGTTAACTAAATTTAATATATTTTGTGCTTGCTAGTAAACAACTGAGGTAGACATCTAGTGCTAATTTTCGCTTTATATTCGGGGTTTAATTGCGTCGGTTGATTGAAACCGATAAACTAATCCGACGTGAGCTCTTCGTGGAATATCGGGTTAAAAGATTTAAATTTCGGATAAATAATATATATATGTTTGGGTATTCTTTTCTTTTAGGGTCAATGCTAGATGCCGAACCGTATGGGGTCTGTGTAGGTACATTTTAAGTAATTAATAGTTTGCTGAATAGGTGTTGATTACTGCGGATTCATGTTGTAGTTATATTATTAAGTATAGTATTATTATTGTATGGGTAATATTTCCTTACGAAGTGGTATTTATGTCAGCGAGTTGTCCTTCATCAAGTTTTGTTTGGTAAAGGTTTACGGATTTAAATTATTAATACCAGTTGTACTATTCAAGTGGGTATATAAAGTGGTGTTAAACAATTGTAAGTTCTTTCATTAATCCTGTGATCTACGATCAAATTCCTAACCAGTTCCTCATCCGTGTGGACTTAGTTCACCATTTTCTTTTGAACTGTCTCTTTTGTCCTATGTGGCCGTAGCCCTTTTCTTGATAGAGGGCGATAAGAAGTCAATCAAGTGGTGCCCTTTTTTAAACTTTATGTATTTCCTTTCTCCTGCCAAAACGCCCATGCATCCAAGTGCTGAACCGACCGACTGAGCTTGGCTAATTCCTCTTTCCTTGTTACTGCACCTTGGTCACAAATTTCTACCAATATCCTTTGTGCACGTAACAAAGAAAGATTTGTATGTTGTTGGAATATGGCAACATTGCACTAAAAATCGTGTTAAATTTAAACTGTTGCAAACATGTGATTACTTTAAAATTTTGGATTGGTGAAAATAATCAGGCTATTGTTCTTTTGGTTTTCTGGTACCTTCAGATAAGAAGGAAAACGCCATTTTGGGAAAAATGCGTAGTGTGAAGCACATGTAAAATTTGGAAAAGGTGTTCCTAAAATTGGATTGAATTGTTCAAGAAAATTTTTAATTCAGCCTGTTGCTGGTTTTATTCTTTTCCATATAAATAAGTCCTGTTGGGGACTTCAATTTAGTTCGGCTTTAATTTTTTGGTTGCTTCTGCTACACTTGGCTTCGATCAAGAGGTAAGCTACTCACTTTCGTTCTTATTTACAAGACATTAGTTTTGAAATGCATGCGTACATGTTTTGAAATTGTTACTACAGCTAAAGATCATATTTTAAAATTGGGTATCGACTTAAATTCTAACACATTTATCTTATATAGGTTCTTTTTGGTCCTTTACACATTCACTCAAGATTAACATATCTCGTGCTTCCATAAGGAATAATTAAACCGTTTCTGACAGCACATTTGGATATTATTCGTCCGAGGTGTGAAATATTAGTTATGGGTCTTCGAGCCTGAATGGAAACCATCTACGATTACTCCTTCTCCTAATATCTTCCGACTTAACAGAAGAAATATACAGTACACCTACGATGTTTCTGATAAGTATTATTGTTACACATACAAAATTTACCTATGGTGAGTGACTTTTTAACGCTTTTTTATATAACGAGGCTCTCGTTATCTGTACTTTACTGAAAGTTTTATAACCATTACATTACTGTGTTTGCTACTTGTGTTAGTGTGTTATCACAATTATTTTAAGCCTGAAACTAATGCTTATACTTTATTGTTAAACCATTGCTTTGTAATCGAGAGTAACATCATACACTTTTACCTGTAAAAGATAAGTTGGGTTATTTCAAAGTTTCGCTTATACTTACATTTGACATTACAATCCAATTTGTACTTTATCTGTCAATCTCTAACGTTTCTTATGTACTAGTTTTACTCTGATAAATAACCATAGTTGTTCAATGGTTAGAACTACTTGTGTTTACTGCACATACAATCAGCTGTTGTTGACTGAATGCTGCTAGTCGAGTTTAAATATACCATATATGTCATAAAATTTATGCAAACTGCTGGGGTTTCAATTACTGTGTAAAACAAATTGCTTATTTAACTGTTATCATTGGGGTGTATAACACTTGTTATTTTATTTATTTCTGAGTACAAGTTTAATAATTGTTAGTATAAAACTGTTTGAAATAGGATTTACTAAGTTGATTTTTTGTTGGTTGGTAGCCCTATGCTTACCAATAACTGTATCAATTTGTGCTGCGCCTTTGCTAACTTCTTGTATTGCAATTGCCGAATCGGTAATGAGCTTCGCCTTTCACATATTTTAAACGCTTCATGCTTACTATTTTGTTTATCATGCTCATGTTAACTAAATTTAATAATATTTTGTGCTTGCATAAGTAAACAACTGAGTAGACATCTAGTGCTAATTTTCGCTTTATATTCGGGGTTTAATTGCGTCCGGTTGATTGGAAACCGATAAACTAATCCGACGTAGAGCTCTTCGTGGAATATCGGGTTAAAAGATTTAAATTTCGGATAAATAATATATATATGTTTGGGTATTCTTTTCTTTTAGGGTCAATGCTAGATGCCGAACCGTATGGGGTCTGTGTAGGTACATTTTTAAGTAATTAATAGTTTGCTGAAAGGTAAGTTGATTACTGCGGATTCATGTTGTAGTTATATTATTAAGTATAGTATTATTTATTGTATGGGTAATATTTCCTTACGAAGTGGTATTTATGTCAGCGAGTTGTCGCTTCATCAAGTTTTGTTTTGGTAAAGGTTTACGGATTTAAATTATTATTTATACCAGTTGTACTATTTCATAGTGGGTATATTAAAAGTGGTGTTAAACAATTGTAAGTTCTTTCATTAATCCTGTGATCTACGATCAAATTCCTAACCAGTTCCTCATCCGTGTGGACTTAGTTCACCATTTTCTTTTAAGCTGTCTCTTTTGTCCTATGTGGCCGTAGCCTTTTCTTGATAGAGGGGCGATAAAAGAAGTCAATCAAGTGGTGCCCTTTTTTAAACTTTATGTATTTCCTTTCTCCTGCCAAAACGCCCATGCATCCAAGTGCTGAACCGACCGACTGAGCTTCCGGCTAATTCCTCTTTTCCTTGTTACTGCACCTTGGTCACAAATTTCTACCAATATCCTTTTGTGCACGTAACAAAGAAAGATTTGTATGTTGTTGGAATATGGCAACATTGCACTAAAAATCGTGTTAAATTTAAACTGTTGCAAACATGTGATTACTTTAAAATTTTGGATTGGTGAAAATAATCAGGCTATTGTTCTTTTGGTTTTCTGGTACCTTCAGATAAGAAGGAAAACGCCATTTTGGGAAAAATGCGTAGTGTGAAGCACATGTAAAATTTGGAAAAGGTGTTCCTAAAAATTGGATTGAATTGTTCAAGAAAATTTTTAATTCAGCCTGTTGCTGGTTTTATTCTTTTTCCATATAAATAAGTCCTGTTGGGGACTTCGAATTTAGTTCGGCTTTAATTTTTTTGGTTGCTTCTGCTACACATTGGCTTCGATCAAGAGGTAAGCTACTCACTTTCGTTACTTATTTACAAGACATTAGTTTTGAAATGCATGCGTACATGTTTTGAAATTGTTACTACAGCTAAAGATCATATTTTAAAATTGGTATCGACTTAAATTCTAACACATTTATCTTATATAGGTTCTTTTTGGTCCTTTACACATTCACTCAAGATTAACATATCTCGTGCTTCCATAAGGAATAATTAAACCGTTTCTGACAGCACATTTGGATATTATTCGTCCGAGGTGTGAAATATTAGTTATGGGTCTTCGAGCCTGAATGGAAACCATCTACGATTACTCCTTCTCCTAATATCTTCCGACTTAACAGAAGAAATATACAGTACACCTACGTTTAGTTTCCGATAAGTATTATTGTTACATACATACAAAATTTACCTATGGTGAGTGACTTTTAATCGCTTTTTTATATAACGAGGCTCTCGTTATCTGTACTTTACTGAAAGTTTTTATAACCATTACATTACTGTGTTTGCTACTTGTGTTAGTGTGTTATCACAATTATTTTAAGCCTGAAACTAATGCTTATACTTTATGGTTAAACTTGCTTAGTAATCGAGAGTAACATCATACACTTTTACCTGTAAAAGATAAGTTGGGTTATTTCAAAGTTTCGCTTATACTTACATTTGACATTACAATCCAATTTGTACTTTATCTGTCAATCTCTAACGTTTCTTATGTACTAGTTTTACTCTGATAAATAACCATAGTTGTTCAATGGTTAGAACTACTTGTGTTTACTGCACATACAATCAGCTGTTGTTGACTGAATGCTGCTAGTCGAGTTTAAATATACCATATAGTCATAAAATTTATGCAAACTGCTGGGGTTTCAATTACTGTGTAAAAGCAAATTGCTTATTTAACTGTTATCATTGGGGTGTATAACACTTGTTATTTTATTTATTTCTGAGTACAAGTTTAATAATTGTTAGTATAAAACTGTTTGAAATAGGATTTACTAAGTTGATTTTTTTTGTTGGTTGGTAGCCCTATGCTTACCAATAACTGTATCAATTTGTGCTGCGCCTTTGCTAACTTCTTGTATTGCAATTGCCGAATCGGTAATGAGCTTCGCCTTTCACATATTTTTAAACGCTTCATGCTTACTATTTTGTTTATCATGCTCATGTTAACTAAATTTAATAATATTTTGTGCTTGCATAAGTAAACAACTGGGTAGACATCTAGTGCTAATTTTCGCTTTATATTCGGGGTTTAATTGCGTCCGGTTGATTGGAAACCGATAAACTAATCCGACGTAGAGCTCTTCGTGGAATATCGGGTTAAAAGATTTAAATTTCGGATAAATAATATATATATATGTTTGGGTATTCTTTTCTTTAGGGTCAACCTAGATGCCGAACCGTATGGGTCTGTGTATACATTTTAAGTAATTAATAGTTTGCTGAAAGGTAAGTTGATTACTGCGGATTCATGTTGTAGTTATATTATTAAGTATAGTATTATTTATTGTATGGGTAATATTTCCTTACGAAATTGTATTTATGTCAGCGAGTTGTCGCTCCATCACGTTCTGTTTTGGGTAAAGGTTTACGGATTTAAATTATTATTTATACCAGTTGTACTATTTCATTTTGGGTATATTAAAAGTGGTGTTAAACGATTGTATGTTCTTTCATTAATCCTGTGATCTACGATCAAATTCCTAACCAGTTCCTCATCCATGTGGACTTAGTTCACCATTTTTTTTTAGCTGTCTCTTTTGTCCTAGGTGGCGTAGCCCTTTTCTTGATAGAGGGGCGATAAAGAAGTCAATCAAGTGGTGCCCTTTTTAAATTTTATGTATTTCCTTCCTCCTGCCAAAACGCCCATGCATCCAAGTGCTGAACCGACCGACTGAGCTTCCGGCTAATTCCTCTTTTCCTTGTTACTGCACCTTGGTCACAAATTTCTACCAATATCCTTTTGTGCACGTAACAATATATATATATATATATATATATATATATATATATATATATATATATATATATATATATATTCCATCCACCAACGCGTCAGTCTCTAGCACCCAAACGACTGAATTTTTCAAAATCTGTTTGGGCGAGAATATGTAAACCTTCTAGGACTACAATCTAAAATTAGTTTGATTTATACAGGGTGATCTACAAACTTGTTACTTATCAAAGTTGTATTATTTTAAATGGAATACCCTCCTTTTTAATTTTTTTTTGAAATTGTAATGCTCCCTTACTTTTAGGTGCAATTTTATATATATAAGTATTGCGCCCTTCTGGTTTGGTAACCCAGCGCGGTTTTACTTTGCCTCGGCTTTGCTCAATCGGGTTTATTTTATAAACGGGGTGTGGTTCGTAGTGATTATTGGATGGGCTTAACACTGTAACCTTAAATAAAATTCGTAAAGCATTTTTAACAGGTATATTAAATAAATATTTACAATAAAGAAAATAAGAACGTATTCAACAAAACATGTACATGCGAACTCCTTGTCCAGGTCCTGGTGTCACTGGGTGCGTAATCGCTTCTGTGAACAAAAATAGTCTTTTAACTTAATCCTTACCTAAAAGATACAGTTTAGGATACGGTCCTGTATGTACGGTAGCGCGAGTGTTGTTCGATGCAGTGGTTGCTCGAAGCGCCAGCGCATTGAACCCGATTCGTTTGAGAAAATCGATATCGTGTTTGTATGCCAGTAACTCTGAAGCGCTGCAAGCAAGGATGTTCTACTCCTGGAAGTAATACACGCGAAATGCTCGTATACGACCTCGATGTATTCGGACAATCTTTCTTGAATTATTACCGGTTTAATGTAGGCAATTAGATTATTTATCTAACTAAATGAATTACTCTCTATACTACTTACTCTATACTAAGGTTAATTATTGATAATTAAACTAGGAACAATAATATTACTTTAATGGTTTACGTAAAGATCGAATAATCTACGTACTCTTTAATTTATTTACAAACGTTCTCGCACCAGGTATTTACGATGGTTATATTTATATACAAATTTATACTACAGGTTATGGAGGTATTCCTCTACTAATCAAAGACACCATATGTGGTTATTACGTGTTATCTGTATGCAGTAAGTGTGTGAGTTTCGAGCGGGTCTCAGTAATTTCCAGAAAACGAAGGCGACGGCCTGTCTTTACTGTATATACTAAGAGAAAGGTCGTAGGTCTTTACAGCCCTGTAACAACCCTTCACCCTCAAGTGGTGACGAGATACGTCGGGATCTACCCTGCGTGCCTCTAGGTGTTTGTGTGCTTTGTAAAACTCCTGGTGCTTAGCCCGGAAGTATTTACGGTCGAGATACGTCGGATCTACCCTGCGTGCCTCTAGGTGTTTGTGTGCTTTGTAAACTCCTGGTGCTTAGCCCGGAAGTATTTACGGTCTGCAGTGTTTGAATGTGAATTGTCAGAATGTATAACTTTACCACTTACGTGTCTTTCAATCGCGGTATTGAGCTTTAGGTTGCCCGATCGCGAAGGACTCTTCGTCGGTGAACAACAGGTCGGTGTTTACTCTAAGCAGACGGAACGGCGGCGGCTACTGGTTTCTGGAACGGTCAACGGTGGCGGCTGCTGGATATCGGCTTAACGGGAATCTACTTGATTCTCTTTTCATTATGCGCGTCGCGAGTTTATAAAGGGGTATCGGTGGGCGGCTTCGCGGCTACCGTGCGGGGAATACCGTTACATGATTGGTTAAAATCGTTCTGACGTGCAGAAACTTACGGTTTCTGTAATACACGTCAGCAGTGATGAATAAATTATTTGTTGTGCAATATCGCGTAAACTTATGAAATTTTACATACAGGATGGTCCGTGCCTAATTTATTCTAAAACATATAAGTATAAGATGCTGGTCCTTTACATACCACCCTTTCCTCTTCTTGCGGAAGATCCGTCCGCTTTACCTTGACCCTCATGCCATCAGGCATGGTGATGCTAACGCGACGGCGATTGCGTCGCTGGCGGCGGCTAAGGCATTCCGGGGCGGCATAAGGCGGGCCGGTTCGGGTATTTCCCGGATATGCAGCTCCCTCATTCCTCCGGTCACCTCGGTTGTCCGGCGCAAATGTTCCGGCGTGGTGGGGTCCTTGGTCTCCCGTCGGTGTGTAGCCGGGCGGTGACCAATACCATGCTGTATCCCTTGCGGATGGTCCTGGAGACGGTGTGCGTGGCGCAGGCGGCGGAGATTGTTCCCGGACCGGAGAATTTCGTCGCGTTAGAACGCGGCGTCCAAGTCTTCGGTCCCGGGTCGGCGGTAGTGGTGTGGCTGCCAGGGCGATATTCTTACCGGGAGTTTTCGGCGGACGCATTGTTTAAATGGGGCCATTTTTGAAAGATATCATTTCTGGTTTTATCCTTTGCTTTATATGATTTTGAACACGCGGGTTTTTCATAGCCGTTAAATTTTCAACGTTCCCATTGGTCGTTGGTCTAGTCTGATCGGTGACGTCAATCGCATTTCTCAAATCTTTTACATGCGCTTCTCCCGCGCTTTCCTACTACCGGGTTCTCGGAGCTCGACAATTACGGGCGATTTTATTTTATACACAAGGTAAGGACCGGCATATTTTTTCGCTAATTTCGCGGAAAATTCTTTTGCTTTGCTGGACAGGTAATGTGTTTTACGATATACAAGATCTCCTTTGCGGGGCGGTAGGCTCGGTGACGCAAGTTGTAATGATACCGTTGTACTTCAAAGGTCTTTGCTAATGAATCTCTAGCAAGTTCTTGTAGATCTTTTAAATACTTCATGTGTTGCGCTTGATCAGCTGCGGTTACGGTGGTTGCTTCTGTTGTCGGCGGTTGTTTCTGGGTTGACCATGCCCTAGGTGGTTCTAATTCTCCCGAGATTAAGTAAGGCAGGGAGAAACCAGTTGATCCATGCTGTACGGTATTGATAGCGAAGGCTATTTCCGGCAGGTGAGCGTCCCACTCTCGCTGGTTGTTTCGCGTAAATTGTGCGATCATCGTCCCGATCACTTTATTGGTTCTTTCCACCGGGTTGGCATGCGGGAGTATGATGGCGTAGAACGATGGTTGATTCCATGTTCCTTTAAGAACGTGCGGAATAGTTTGCTGGTATACTGTGGGCCGTTGTCGGAGATCAGTGTCGGGGAGTTCCAAAGCGGTATATTATTTGTTCTTTTAACGCTTGGATAATCGGCGGACTGGTAGCGTTACGGAGCGGTTTAAGTTCGACCCACTTAGTTAACCGGTCTTGAAAACTAACAGGAATTTATAGCCTTTCTTGGAACGCGGCAGCGGTCCGATAAGGTCGGTACTTACGTTGGTCCACGGATGTCCAGGTCGCGAAAAGTACATTTCTCCTTGCGGCTTTTGCGTACTACTTTTATAAGTCTGACAACTTATACACGTTTTTACGTATTTTATCACGTCGGATTTTATGGTGGGCCAGTAGTAATTACGGTATATGCGGCATAGTGTTTTCGCAATTCCCAGGTGTCCTGCGGTGGGGACATCGTGACATTCTTCCAGGATATCTCGGCGTTTCTCTAGCGGTATACAAAGTTTCCAACTAGGATGGCTTCCCATCTCTTTTCGGGTGTCGGATCAGGGAATGATTTAAATAGTTGTCCTTCCTCTATTTTATATCGAGGGTGGTGATCAGGGTGCTCTCGGACTTGTTGTATTAAGCCTCGATACCATGGACAGGTTATCTCGTCGGTTTCCTCCACCTCTAATGGAGATAGGTCGGCTTTTACTCTATCGTCCTCATGTAAGCGAGATAGCGCGTCGGCCACGTTGTTCAGTGCCCTTTTCGGTACTCCACCTGGAAGTCAAACTGTTGTAGTTCCATTATCCAGCGGGCTAGACGGGATGTCGGTTTCTCTAGCGTGCGAAGCCACTTGAGACTTCTATGATCGGTCAACACGGTGAATTTATAACCCTCTAGGTAACTTTTTAGTTTTGTATGGCCCATACTACGGCCAGGCACTCTTGTTCAATCGTCGAGTAATTCCTTTCCGCTGGGTTCAGTGCCCTGCTGATATATGCTATCACTCGTTCATTCGGTGCTTGTCCTTGTGTTAGCACGGCTCCAATTCCGGTGGTACTTGCGTCGGTTTGTAGTACAAAAGGTTGATTAAAATCCGGACAGGCTAATACAGGGGGCGGTTAAAGCTTGTTTAATGGCTTCAAAGGCGTGATTTTGTGTGTCGGTCCACTGATATCTGGTGTTCTTTTCAAGAGTTCGGTAAGCGGTTGACTTAATTTCGCAAAGCCACTAACATATTTGCGGTACCACGATGCCAGTCCCAAAATTGACGGAGTTGCTTAACGGTACGGGGAGCGGGTATTTGGATGATTGCGTCGATTTTTCTGGATCAGGTAAAATTCCTTTTGCGGTGACGACGTGTCCCAAATATTTGAGTTGGGTTTGACAGAAGTAGCATTTGTCTGGTTGTAGTTGAAGTCCGTTATCACGTAGTCTCTTGAATACTTCCCGTAGGTTATGCAGGTGTTCTTGAAATGTCTTTCCCAGAACTATGATATCATCTAGATATACAAAAGCGCGTCCAATCAGTTCTGGACCAATAATAGAATCTAAGAATCTCTGGAATGTAGCAGGGGCGGAATGAAGTCCAAACGGTAGAACTTTGAATTGGTATAATCCACGGCCGGGTACTGTGAAAGCGGTGATGGATTTACTTCCATCTTCTAAAGGAATTTGCCAGTATCCTTGTTTCAGGTCTAGGGTACTGATATAGCTTGCTTCTCGTAGCTGGTCTAAGATGCCTTGAATATACGGTAACGGGTATGCATCTTTGATGGTGACCTGGTTAACTTTTCGAAGTCGACGCAGAATCGATATGAACCAGTTGGTTTCTTAACCAACACTACGGGAGAACTCCACGGGCTGTGTGACGGTTCTATTATGTCTTCGGCAAGCATATTATCAACCTCTTGATTGATAAGTTCTTGCATTGCTGGATTGCGGGATAGTATCGCTGTTTGATCGGTTTAGCATCGGGCATGAGCGTGATCTTATGTATAACATCTTTAGCTTTTCCTGTTACCTTTGAATTTCCTCATCTCGGTTTCCAGGAATTTATTTAACTCGGGCAGCTGGTCTACGTCTGGTCCATGTATTCCACTCAATCCTCCTTGTACGGAACTTTGCAAGGGGTACGTATTCCGGCGATTTCTAGTTGTTTCTGGTGTATGTGTAGAGTGGCCTGAAGATGTTCCAGCGCGTCTAATCCAATCACAATGTCGGTGGACAGTTGGGGTATGTAATAGCCCGGTAACTGGAGAGTTTTCCTGCCTATCTTGGCGGGGAAAATGTACAAAGCCGCGGGTTTCAGTCATGGAACTGTCGGCAAGACGTACAGTTGCAGCTTTTAGCGTGCTCGGATATATACGGTTGTTAATTAGTAAATTCTTTACTTTCTCGCCTATATATGTTCGGGATGCTCCGGTATCAATTAAAGCATTGATGGTTTTGTTAAAGACCATAATCTCTAGGAAGAGTCTATCATCGTAGGAACGATCTAATCTTTTATCGGGTTTCCTTCGTGAAAACTGCGCTACGGTTTGTAGCCAAGTGGTCCACTCGCTGGCGGTTGTTTTGTTTCCAGGTGTAAAAGCCGGGGTAGTAAAAAGTTCCTGGTGTCCCTTTACCGGCGTCTGGAGTTTTCCGACCGCGGACAAGGGCAGTCTCGGGATAATACACCTTCTTTGCTGCATCTCGAGCAAAAGCTTTAAACGGTTCTCTACACCTCTCTTTGAAGTGTCCGGTTTTCCACATCTCCAACAGACGGTGGAGCGATCATACGGGTGGTGATAGGTGTTGGAACGGTTTTAGTGGTGTTGATTTCACGGGGACGGTGTGCTGGTGGGTCAGGAGCTGGTGTTAGACCACTAAAGTGTACCTTCTGGCGGTTTGGACTGGGAGACGGTGAGTGTGTCCGCGGAGGTAGCATTTCGAATTGGGTAGCCAACTCGAGAAGTTCGGTCAGGTCTTTAAAATCTCTCTGACGGATGTAATATTTATATTCCACCCTCAGGTTGTCATACATACGTTGTAGTTGTTCTTCTCTCGACATGTTTCCATGGCGTCGCATTAGCGTCAGGACGGCGGTTACGTATTCCGTAGCTTTTTCTCGGGGTTTTTGCAGTCTATTTCGGATTTCCTCCTCTAGTTGAAATTGATGTCGCGGTGGTAAAATTGTATTTTAAAACTGACCAAGAAATCTTTCCAAGTCGTCCAGGATTGTTGATGGTTTCTGTACCATAACAGGGTGCTTTCCTTTAATAATTCCGGAAGGGCGAGTAATAGGTCACGGTCGGTGATGTTGTAGCAGGTTTGTAATTCTTCTACTCTTTCCAAGAAAGAAATTGGATCGCTGATACCGTCGTATTTCACACCCATTTGCGTATTCTATCGCAAATATCGGCGCGTCTGGTTCCGGTAATGTCTAGGTGTTCCCCAGCTGGTGGTGGTGGTATCGGAGCGGTTAATGTTAGTCTTTCTGGTGTCAGTGTGGTTACTTGTCCTTCTCCGGTGCGTAAGTATTTTATTATCCTGGCACGAAGTGCATCTACATTCCCTCCTGTCTCTAGTTTATATTTCCTAGCTTCGGTTGCTAATTCATCCTTCTTGAGGTGGTAAATCCATCCCACTCTGTGTCGGTATCTCAGAGTCCCTCGGTATACTCATCCTGTAACAGACAGATTAGTGTCTCTGGAAAACAACAATATGTGATTACTGGTACTTCTGCGGTCCTTTTGGAATCTGTAAACGGAAAATTATTTAAGGTGTTCAGTGTTTTTCGAGCCCCACGTTTAGGTGTCAAATGTAATGCTCCTTACTTTTAGGTGCAATTTTATATATATAAGTATTGCGCCCTTCTGGTTTGGTAACCCAGCGCGGTTTTACTTTGCCTCGGCTTTGCTCAATCGGGTTTATTTTATAAACGGGGTGTGGTTCGTAGTGATTATTGGATGGGCTTAACACTGTAACCTTAAATAAAATTCGTAAAGCATTTTAACAGGTATATTAAATAAATATTTACAATAAGAAAATAAGAACGTATTCAACAAAACATGTACATGCGAACTCCCTTGTCCAGGTCCTGGTGTCACTGGGTGCGTAATCGCTTCTGTGAACAAAAATAGTCTTTTAACTTAATCCTTACCTAAAAGATACAGTTTAGGATACGGTCCTGTATGTACAGGTAGCGCGAGTGTTGTTCGATGCAGTGGTTGCTCGAAGCGCCAGCGCATTGAACCCGATTCGTTTGAGAAAATCGATATCGTGTTTGTATGCCAGTAACTCTGAAGCGCTGCAGCAAGGATGTTCTACTCCTGGAAGTAATACACGCGAAATGCTCGTATACGACCTCGATGTATTCGGACAATCTTTCTTAATTATTACCGGTTTAATGTAGGCAATTAGATTATTTATCTAACTAAATGAATTACTCTATACTACTTACTCTATACTAAGGTTAATTATTGATAATTAAACTAGGGAACGAAATATTTAATATTACTTTAAGTGGTTTACGTAAAGATCGAATAATCTACGTACTCTTTAATTTATTTACAAACGTTCTCGCACCAGGTATTTACGATGGTTATATTTATATACAAATTTATACTACAGGTTATGGAGGTATTCCTCTACTAATCAAAGACACCATATGTGGTTATTACGTGTTATCTGTATGCAGTAAGTGTGTGAGTTTCGAGCGGGGTCTCAGTAATTTCCAGAAAACGAAGGCGACGGCCTGTCTTTACTGTATATACTAAGAGAAAGGTCGTAGGTCTTTACAGCCCTGTAACAACCCTTCACCCTCAAGTGGTGACGAGATACGTCGGGATCTACCCTGCGTGCCTCTAGGTGTTTGTGTGCTTTGTAAAACTCCTGGTGCTTAGCCCGAAGTATTTACGGTCGAGATACGTCGGGATCTACCCTGCACCTCTAGGTGTTTGTGTGTTTGTAAAACTCCTGGTGCTTAGCCCGGAAGTATTTACGGTCTGCAGTGTTTGAATGTGAATTGTCAGAATGTATAACTTTACCACTTACGTGTCTTTCAATCGCGGTATTGAGCTTTAGGTTGCCCGATCGCGAAGGACTCTTCGTCGGTGAACAACAGGTCGGTGTTTACTCTAAGCAGACGGAACGGCGGCGGCTACTGGTTTCTGGAACGGTCAACGGTGGCGGCTGCTGGATATCGGCTTAACGGGAATCTACTTCGATTCTCTTTCATTATGCGCGTCGCGAGTTTATAAAGGGTATCGGTGGGCGGCTTCGCGGCTACCGTGCGGGGAATACCGTTACATGATTGGTTAAAATCGTTCTGACGTGCAGAAACTTACGGTTTCTTAGTAATACACGTCAGCAGTGATGAATAAATTATTTGTTGTGCAATATCGCGTAAACTTATGAAATTTTACATACAGGATGGTCCGTGCCTAATTTATTCTAAAACATATAAGTATAAGATGCTGGTTCTTTACAAAATAAGGTGAAAAATAAGGTAGACTTTCATTAGAGTTACCTATACCTAAACCTTGCAGTTTCGGAAATATTTAACACTTTTTGAAAATGTTGGGTTGTCAAAAAATTCAAGTATTTTTCGATTCAGAAAAGATGAGACAATATAA